>JANAVB010006800.1:8842336-9027483 GCA_029216955.1 Iris pallida | reverse complement strand
TGAATGAGCGCAGGCTGAACACATCATGTTTAAGTAAGAGGCGACAAAGTTTACTCGTCATGTGACCTTCTTATATCACTACACCAAAATAGGCATTGGCAACAGTTATTACCGTGACAAAAAAAATTTGTCACGGTAATACAGTGACGAATTAGCCGTGACAAATTTTTGTAACGATTTTCGAAACGGTTATTACCGTTACGAAACTAAAATTTGTCACGATAATAATCGTTACAAATATGTGCTCTTCGTTACTAATTTTTCAATTTTGTAACGTTTATAACCATTACAAAAGGCTATTTTTTGGAGAAAAAAATTATAATTTAAATATATTTGCATGCACTTGTATTCAACCAGCTTCCCAATCAGTAATTAAACTACTCCAATAAACATTATGAGTTCAACATTATATAATTTACAAAATATACTTGTATTGATCAAAATACAACATTTTACTATACTGTTGAGTTCAACAAAATAAAAGTTAAAAATACATATCAATGACGTCTGATAGCTCTTCCTTGAAGAGCGGCTACTTGGGCACAGCCAACTCTTTCTTGAACTGTAAATTATTGAACCATGAACTTTCTACACCATTGGGAATGCGTTCACTATTTTCCTTCTTCACACCTTTTAGTTTCTACTTCCACTTCCTAATTTTATCTTTATCTTCGAATCAGGCTTCTCGGGGAGGAAAATCTGCACAACAAGTATACTTGAGAATTCTATATTATGTCCAAAATATTCCAGCATACTCCACAAATAAATTACTTCAAAATTACATTGACTACTATTATTTGTAGCAGAAATCATCCACGTATAAATTTAACTTACATCTTGACTATCAACTAAATCAGCAAACAGCCTCCACTAACCATATCCTATCCAAAATTTCAAGAACTCTTTGATTAAGTCTCCATATGGTATTGTCAATTATGTTCAGTCCTGATGTCATCAGCATGAGACATCGAACAAGAAGCATAGATAGGTGAGAAATAAATGTAATGACCCACTACATGTAGGAATTTGCATCAAGTTTATCAAGAATTAAGATTGTTGCAACCATCTACAGTTAAACTTGATATCATCGGGCAAGACAGGAAAATGATAAAGAGAAAAATGATAAAGCAAAAAGCAGAAAGGAACACAAAAAATATAGCAGATGCAGCTATGCATCTCTCATACCCATAAGATGACTAAATGATCAAAAGAATAACATGGAACAATTTCCAAAATGATAGTGAAGTTTTAAAGGCAGTGATGAGTTGGAAATGACTACAACAGGAAAATTCTCTAACATTCATTGAATCCGAAGTTTAGGGAGAAACCTATCCTCCAAAAATGATAAGTAAGAAGAAGAAGAAACTTTTAAGCTTTATCACAGAATAATGCAATTGAAAACAAGTTTGAGCTTGTATATGAAAGAGTAAAGGCCTATGAGCATATTCAGTAGTAAAAGTCAGCAAATATTATTAATAAAAAAATTTCTGCCTAATCATGGTTTTAAAGGTAAAGCGATACTGAAAGTGACAAACCTCAAAAACAGGTTGTAAATGGTCTCTTGGTGCCCTTTTGATTGCCTCTCGTTGCTGCCTTGATCCATTCTTACGTATAATGTAAGATATCAAATATAGATGTGCTCCATTGTCATATTTGTCTAGGATAACATGACAAATATATATGACTGAACTGCAACAAAAGAAACACTCACTTATCCCAAGTCATAAAGAATAATTCCAAAAATATATCACAACTAAAACTTAGCAAAAATGCCGTTCAAAGTTGCCAAATATTAAATAGGAAAAGAACATGATGTAAATACTATTGAAGGAAAAATAAGACTTGAAGCATAACAAGGACTAATGATACCCCATGACAAGAATTTGAGAATATATTCCTCATTGGTGTATTTGAGAACATCCAGACTACATTAATATAAGAATATATTCCTCATTGGTGCATTTGAGAACACCCCAGCTTCCTTTTCTCCTCGATTATGGCTGTTCTTCAGTTCCCTAAAGATTTTAGGTCTAACCCGTGTAGAGAAAATATGTTATTTAGATATCCATTTTGCTAAAAGAAATCAAAGCAAATATCTAATGTAATTATCATCAGAATCCATACCAAGTGATGCTTTGGCATTGAAGTAAGCGATCAAGATTGTCCTTGACTGCCTTTATCAGCTCATTCTTGTACCTGTTGTGCACCAGTTTCACATAGATACATAAATGCAACAAACAACAAAGCCAAGCTTTCAAGGGAAGCAATTACTGTGAACTCGATCCAAGTATATTTCATTAATTGTTATTTAATAAAATAAACATAGGACAATTCAAAAAGGCTAGATTTATATGTCATGTTCTAACCATAACCTGAATAAATCAGAACCACGTTCTCAAAGAAGCAGACAATTCACAATTTAAGACATAAAGTTATCAATGTACACAAAAAGGCACATCTTCCCAATTATCAATAGAATAAGTGTGGTCCAGTCTCATATGGATATACAAATGGGAAGAAAAAACTACAAATACAAGCTTTCAAGGAAAGCAATACAGGTGAACTCATTACATGTATATTTCTTTAATCATTATTTGGTAAAATCAACATAGGACAATTTCAAAAAGGCTAGATCCTAATGACATGTTCTAATATACCAAGAATAAAAATTCAAACAATGTCATGAGAAACATAAAATTCATTTCAGAGATGTATGTAGAAAACATTCACTTATCAATGTACAAAAAGGCACATCTCCCCGATTTTTGTAAAACTGATGCCTATACTCTATACCAAGTAGTAATTTATAACTGTAACTCAAGAAAACTGATGCTAATATTTATGGCACTTCCTAAATGTTTGAATTGAAAAATACTACTACAAATCAGTAATAAACTAATGAAGCTTAATTCCAAAATAAACTAGAATGTAAATCCCATTATAAGTTAGCAACTGAAGGTTTCCCAATAATTAAATAATGCAACAGATAGGATTCTAGACGAAGAGTAAGGAAGGTGAAAAAACTTAATGACAGACTGCAATACTAGTTAAGAGATTAATGGTGTCATACTCAATGATAGACAACCGTTCTAGAAGTGGATGTTGTTGCATGACCATCTTATAGGAGATACTCAATAAAATCTATAAATAAAGCATGCAAGGATATTGTAAGGTCTATTTCCATTTGAAAATAATGCCTACACAGAAAGATTAATTATCTAAACTTTCTTTTCAGCATATATACTGTTCTTATGGAATCTTAAGAACACAATACCTGAGACATAGCACATAGCGAGCGAGCCCCCAAGCAGCCTCCTTAATAGCAAGCGTAGACCACAAGGGATGCTTACAACTATTCACCTATAAAAGGTTTTTGTAATCATAGAGGTTAATATGAAGACAATACAAACTAAAGGAATGAAGGTATCTCCTACATATATTTAGACTAACAACTTAGCAAAGCGTGCCCCCTGCTTGTAATATTCAGCATTTCTTGAAGCCAAACACTCCAATCCTTGGCACCAAGATTCATTGTTTGAACCGAGAAGGGGCACCAAACCCTTGAAATAAGGCAGGAAAAAAGGTAGACGCCAATTAGTCCTGCACTTATAAAGAACTTTCGAATTATATATGATATGTGTTAGCCAAATCTGTCAGGAAAAAAACTGAATGAACTAGATTCTTGCTGGCACAAGTACCTTGTCAACTTTAATACCAGGGACAATGTTCTCATCATGCAAGCAATCCACAAACTTTTTCCATCTGTTGTAGACTAGTAGACTGTCTCCTAAAAAAGAACGGCACTAGAGATATATTCGCCCAAGCGTGGAGTAGTTAGCAAAAGCTTCCTATAGTCTTGGAGATCAGTTTCTATGTTGTCCAAACCCATGGATGCTAGCCTCTTCCCATATCTGGTATTATACTCGTCAATTGCAAGAATTCCACATCCAGGGGTAGCAATAGATCTGAAAATAGAAACGGTATATCATGAGAAATATATTAAGATATATAGAGAATGATTTAAGATACATGAGTTGTATGCCACTGAATATAGAAAACATAAAGAATAACATGTCCATTCTTGTGCTATTAAGACTATTGATACCAATCTTAAATGTTCATTGAAATGGGTACATACTTATATATCCCAAAGATTTACAGAAACACTTTAATTAGTTACATTCATAGCTATAATCCTATTTTCTATCTAGGACCATCTTGATGAAACTGAAAATTCACAGCTTGAAGCTTTCATCATTGACTTTTTTTTTGTAACATGATAGACCACCTTTTGTTCATGTAACAACATGCACCAGAAGACAAAGAACAAAAACCAAAAATGGCTTCGAACCATATCTCACTTGACATCTCTGACCAAAATTAGTTACCTTCACAACTGTAATCTCATTTTCTATCTAGGGCCTTATGATGAAACTGAGAATTCATAACTCTAAGCTTCCATCTTTGTTTTTTTTCCCTTCTTCTAACACTGAAGACCATTTTTTGTTCATACACACAACAAAGGACAAAGAACAAAACCAATGAAATTGTATTGAACTATCTCCCACCTTACATCTCTAACTGAAAGCAAGCTCAAATCACGTCTTTATATAATTGCAAGATGCATCGGTAAGAAATGAATTGTTCTTTCAAATAAAAAGCACCACCCTAACTCATCAATCTAATTACATTCAGAATTAGTGAAATTACAGATGGTTGATTGAATAGTAAACAAGATAAAAAGTTAAAAAGCTAACATGGGAGTGAGTAGCCTCGATGATAACTTCCTGCCATTCACGACCAAAACCTTAACATGAAACTGGCTTTTATTGGAAGTATAATGACCATCGAAAACTTGTGCCAAATTTTTATGATTGTTTCCATTGACAGTGACATTGATTTCATTACATAAGGGATAACGTCTAGAAAGAAGCTATTTGCCATTAAAAAAATCAAAGACAGGTATTAGGAACACTAAAATTGATTACAAACTCGCTTGTACAAAAAAAGCATAGAAAGAAATTCTAGGAAAAATCTAAGTACAATTGTTTAGTTTTGATTCTGGAGGATGACGGAAGAGGCTCGGGAAAGTGTTATCAACTCTGCCTTACTCCTTGGACTATTTGATGCAGTTCGTAGCTCTTGAAGAAATTGCTTTTCGAAGGTTGCCAGCCTTTTGCAGGGGTGTGGCACCCTGCTATTTATAGTAGTATGTATGTTGAGCGCATAGATGGCATATGTCCACGTGGCTAATTAGCACATGAAGACCCGTTCTTTGGCCACCATCTGTTGATTTGTTAGGATTTTGTTGCAACAAATCTGGATAGTTAAGACTTGCTCAGCCTGTCACGTGTCCTGTCACAGGAATCATTTTGAGCCACATGAGTCTCTCATTTTCGATCATGTGGGGCCGCATGAGACTCATGCGGCTTAAGTCACAAACTTCCTTAGCCCACATATTGTTTAAGAATTCAAGCCGCAAAGATTCTATATTTTAGCCGCATAAAGCTCATGCGGCTTGGGTCACAGTCACCCTTGGCGCATGAAGTTCGAAGACTTTAGGGCCGCATATGTTTGATCCGCATAAGGTTCATGCGGCTTAGGTGACACTCCTTCTGGCCGTATGAAAGTGTATGAACCATGCTTTTGGTGATGTCTCACGTCTTATCTTTTTGTCAAAGTGTCAGAGCTGTCATTTTTGTCAGTTTTGACAGAACTTGTCAGCTTTATCAGACGAACTGATCCTCTTGGCCGCATATCTTTCTTCTGTAGCTGGTTGTCGACGGGACGCATAAGGCACTGACTCTGTCATATGGCTTTTCTTTATGCGGACCGATTTGGCCTAGAGTACATATACGACAAATTGTGATCCGCATGAACCCCATATTTTCCATTCTTCTACAAGACCCCCTTCAAAGTTTTCAAATTGCAAACTTGGAATACTTTGAATAAGAAGCATGGAGATATGTCAATCCGCAGGGAGTCTTCAAGTCACAGGGAATTTTGAGCTGTAGAGAGATCTCGAGCCGCAGAGAAATCTTGAGCCGCAGGAAAATCTTGAGCCGTAGAGAGACCCCATCAGCTTGCCAGCTATCACTGCTGCATTTAATTTTCTTGATTCGGTTGTGGATCTCTTTTCAAGATAAAGTCGATGGTTACTAGTGATAAAGTCCCCAAATGTCGACATTATCTTTAATGATTTCGAGAATCGAAGAGGCGCTCTTCAAGATAAAGTCGATGGTTATTTAGGGATAAAGTTCCCAAATATCGTCATTATCTTTAATGATCTCGAGAATCGAAGTGGCACTTTTCAGTAAATCTATAAATAGGGGTCATTCGGAGAGAGAGTTTCCTCTTTCACCTTCTTCTCCTTCGACTACATCATACTTTCTGCTATAGCTCCAAAAGCTTCCAAGTCGACTGGTGCGGCGGCCAAAGGGAGGGACTTGCCTCTCCATCGAGAGCGGCAGACGCTCCTTCCGTTCATCCCGACGTGCAACCCCCTCTCAAGAGTAAGGACGATGGGAAGACGACGACTGAAATTTTGAATGGCCATGTCGCATATTTCATGTGCGGGCCTGTCATATACTGCCTCTGTGCTTTAAGTCTGGTCGATGCATGCCCTATCTCATTTGGACCGCATGTGTTCTGTATGATAGGGCTGCATGGGCTGGGCCGCATAATCGCTGCTCATTCGAACCTGAACCACATAAGTGCCTCAAGACTGATTCGCATGAACACTTCATGACTGAGCTACATAAGTGCCTCATGATTGAGCCGCATAAGCACTTTATGGTCGGGCTGCTTGAATATTGTATGACTCGGCCGCATAATTGCCTTATGACTGAGCCGCATGAGTACTTTATGACTGGGTTGCATGAGTATTTCATGACTGAACCGCATAAATGCCTCATAATTGAGTCGCATGAACACTTCATGACTGAGCCGCATAAGTGCTTCATGACTGAGCTGTATGAGTACTTCATGAAGCCGACCTCATGACTTTGGGCCGCATGAGTTCTGTTTGGCTAGGCCGCATAACTGGCTTAGGCCGCATAACTAAAAAAACAGAGTTCTTTGTCTTCTTTTCGATGCTAAGCCCCTTTTTTTTTCATATTTTGTAGGGATCTGGCTAGCAAACTTCTCCAGGACCGGTGTCGGCGATAGAGTAAAAATACACTATTCTGACACGTACATCAGACAGCTCAAAACTTCTCATGCTTTGAAAGAGTTTTCCCCGTGCTATTTTGGCATACACATCAAACAACTCAGGACCCTTCATGCTTCGAAAGAGTTTTCCCCAGGTGGTAGGAAGAGCCTTTATATCTCGGAGAGTTGGACGGTGGTCGCATTGTTATGAACGTCCTGCCTTCACGGCTCTCCAAGTAGGCGAAACCACCATCAGGGATGATGTTTTGAAGGTATGGTCCTTCGGGGGAGCGGGGCTAAGTTATCCACAATACGGGGGGGGGAGGATAGCATGCTATATTTGCCCTCCTCCAAGCAGCTCCTTGGAGATTCAATAGCCTTGTTTTCTTCTCAGCAGTAAAACATGACTTCTTTCGAGGGCCACGAAACTGCTTTTTGATGAAGACGAAGTACTGTCAAACTGACCAAATTATGTATTGCTAGATTTTCCTTTCTTGTTTTCTGCTGTCGATGTAGTCCTATGAATGTAAATGTTTTTGAATAAACAGAATATGTTCACTCTATTCTTTATTTGTGGTATTTTGTGGTGCTCGTACTAGAGGGCCTACTACAGCATTTGTATTTGGTAAAGGACATCCCACTTGGGGATTTTTGTGGACCTATTGCCCTTTTGTGCATCTGGAAATGCGAGCAAATAGATTTGAATGATATTTTGTGGACCTACTACTCTTTGGTACATCGATGGTGCGAGTAATAGATTAGGATAACTTTTATGGACTTATTACCATTTTTGTGTACTAGCGATATGAGTACTGATAATAAGTGGAGAGGAAACCAACATATTTACTCAGAGGTAATGAGGACGTGGTAAATATGGGTCAAAATAGAGCCTTCTTACTCAGAGGTAATGAGGACGTGGTAGGAGTAGGCATAATAGGGGTACACAGAACAACTAAGAGGTACTATCAACATGAAGTTCTATGCATTGGATGATTTGTTTGTGATGGATGGAAAAACAACTCATAGGTAATATGGACGTGGTTGTTTTTCCGTTAGAGAATTTTATGAACCTATTACCCTTTTTGTGCACTGATGGTGTGAGTAATAGATTAGGATAAGTTTTATGGACCTATTACCCTTCTGCGCACTGGTGGTACGGGTAACAGATTTTGAGGCAAACTCTGGTGGAGAAAAGCATTTAATATGGAAGTTCATAGATATGACCAGAAGATGAGATGTGAATCCATTCGGAGCAGTCAGAGAGTAAGTTAGTGGTACCTGGGATACATAACTCAACAATCTGGGAGATTTGAGGTCAGAGTGTAAGTTCAGCGATACCAGAGGGTATATAACTCACAATCTGAGAGATAGTTGGAAGATGTCATTTAGACATAATATTTCTTGAGGAACTTGTCGTTGATGGGCATCATGAGCAAGTCTCCATTTTGTTTTACGAGACGGTACGTACCGTTGGAGAATACGGTCTCGATGATGAACGGACCCTCCCATTTAGGCTAGAATTTGCCGGGGGTCTTGTGAGTCATGACCATTGGTCTGCGAATGGCCAAGACGATCGCCGACTTAGAATATTCTCTGTTTGACTTTCTTGTTGAAAGCCCGAGAGATGCGCGCATGGTATAGCTCTATGCTTTGTTGAGCTTGTAAATGCTTCATCTAATGCTTCTAACTCTTGTAGCTGTCGGCGGTAGTTATAGTCCGACGTTAACCGGTAAGTAAGGGCCATTCGAAGTGAGGGGATTTGAGTCTCCAATGGAAGGACTGCCTCGCTCCCGTAAACCAAGGAGAATGGTGTATTTCCTGTACCCGTCCGAATTATGGTGTGATATGCCCATAAGCACTCGCCAAGCTTTTCATTCCAGTCGCGTACAGACACAAACTTTTTGAGGAGCTTGATTATGGTTTTGTTGAAAGCTTCAGTCAGACCGTTAGCCGATGGGTTATATGCTGTCGAGGCCATGTTCTGAATCCGATTCTTGTCACAAAATTGATAGAAAGCGTGGCTTGCGAACTAGGACCATTGTCGTAATAATCCTCTGGACAGTCCAAAACGGTAGATGACGTAATGTTTTATAAAGCTAATCACGTTGATGTCTTAACCACTGCCAGTGGAAACTTTTGCCCATTTAGAGAAGTAATCGGTGATTGCAAGTATGAACCGATGCCCTCTAGATGACGGCGGGGTGATTGGCCCAATGATGTCCATTCCCCATGCTTCAAATGGCCAAGAGGCTACTGTCGGGTACAAGAATTCAGATGGCAGATGTATGAAATCTGCGTAGATCTGGCAAGCCTTGCACTTCTTTGCGTAATCAACTGCATCTGTACCATTATGGGCCAGTAATAACCCATCCGGCAGAGACGATCTTATAATTTCGGGCCGGTTGGTGAGCCCCACAAGTGCCGTTATGAACTTCGCGTAAGGCTTCTTTGGCTTCTGCATTTGATAGGCATCTTAATAGTATCCATCATATGATCAACGATATAACATTTTCATCTCCGTATCATAGAAGAATCTGAGTGAGCGTCTTCTGATCGAAATTGCTTCCTTCACATTCTCTGACAGAATTCCATAGACTGCAAAGTCGATGAGCGGGCGTCTCCATTCTTGTATTTCGTTGGTTATCTAGGCGGAGTAACTTGGACCCAGTTGAAGATTGTTCCTGGGATAAGCCAGCTCATGGCCTATTATGTCGACTAGATGAGTATCATTTGGAAGTGCCAAGGAAGCAGCGAGACCTGCTAGGGCATCGGCTTCGATATTTTGGAGCCTAGGAACATGCTCTATAAAGAGTCCTTAAAGGTCATAATGATGGCAATTGCGGTTTGATAATAGGGAATCAGGTCCTCATTACGAACCTCGTATGAACCTCGGATCTGGTTAATAACCAACTGCAAGTCACCATATGCTTCCAGGTACTTGATCCCCACTTCTTTTGCGAGTTGGAGTCTGATGACTAGAGCGTTATATTCGGCTACGTTGTTTGAACAGGGTTCTGTATAAGAATATGCCCGATTGACCACCAACCCAGGGGAAGAAATTAATACTACCCCGACTCCGGCGACGATATCACCTTGTGGCCCCGTTCTTGAAGCACCGTCAAAGAACATTCGCCAATTGGCGTCATGCGAAGTCATGTTCGAGGCGACGACTTTGTCAGGAATTTTTTCATAAATTTTGGCTATTTCTGAGTCTGGATGGGCTGCTAAGAAGTCAGCCAGGGCTTGACCTTTGATAGCCTTCTGCGAAATAAAAACCATGTCGTATAGGGATAATAGTATCGTCCAGGTGGCTAGACGAGAACTGAGTACACCGGGCTTGGTCATGAGAACCCTGAGAGGATTAACTCATGAAATAACATGGATGGTCTACCCTGTCGCATAGTGTCGTATTTTCTGAATGGCAAACACTAGGGCAAGATACTCGATGTACCTATGTTCTGGTCCTACCATCATCCGGCTAAAATAGTAAATGGCTTGTTCATGTCCCGCATCATTATTCTGTGCTAGCAAAGCACCGAGGGAGTGTTCTATCGCCGTACATAGAGCCGGAAGGGCTTTTCGGAGACCGGGGCTACCAGAACTTGCGGATTCGTCAGGTACCCCTTAATATCATCGAAGGCACGCTGACATTCCTCGTTCCATACGAAAGAGACACCTTTCCTCATGAGTTGAGTGAAGGGTTGACATCGTCCTGAGAGGTTAGATATAAACCTCCTGATATAGGCTAGTCTTTCCTGAAGGCCGCGGAGTTCACGGAGGTTCCTTGGTGGACTCATCTCCAGAATTGCTTTTGTTTTGTCGGGATCTATGTGAATGCCCCGGGCAGTAATGACAAAGTCCAAGAACTTTTTGATGGACACCCCCAGGAAAGACTTGGTGGGATTCATCTTCAGGTTGTGCGCTCACATGAGGTCGAATACTGTTCTCAAATTACGTAAGTGATCATTTTTTAAGCAGCTCTTGGCAGCGATGTCGTCAACATAACACTCTACCGTCTTGCACAAATAATCTCTGAAGATGACACTCATAGCCCGTTGATATGTAGCTCCGGCATTCTTCAGGTCAAAGGACATGACCGTATAACAATATACGCCGATCGATGTTCAGAATGACGTATGCTTCTCGTCATCAGGAGACATTTTGATTTGATTGTATCCTGAAAAGCTATCCATAAAGGACATGCGCTCGAAGCCACACATATTATCGATCATTATGTCGGTGATCGGAAGAGGGAATTCATCCTTAGGGCATGTCGCATTCAGATTGTGGAAATCGATACAAATTTGGATCTTTTCGTTCTTCTTGATGACTGGTACTACGTTGGCTACCCAGTCTGGATGCTACTCTTTATGGATGAAACCTCTAGCTATAAGCTTGTTTACTTCCGCTTCGATGGAATTCATGATGTCTGGATGAAACTACCGCTGCAGTTGTTTGACTGGTTTTCCGTCCGGATAAATGTTGAGCTTATGAAGTGCGATCTCGGGTTTTAGCCCTGGCAGGTCTTCATAGCTCCAGGCAAAGACGTCGAGGTATTCTCTGTCGAGTTGTAACAACGACTCCCGCTCGCCGTCTGTCAGGCTTTTTTAGATGAAGATTGGCTTTGGAGAGGATTCATCGCCGAGATTAACTTGCATAACCTCATCCTCAGTGGGAGGATCACGAAGTTCAAAGCATTTTTCCTATTGTGCATCTAATTGCTGGACCCACGGCTCTAACTCAAGTGGTTCAAGTAGATCTTCGTCTTCCTCTTTGATATCAGTGGATGTCATATTGACAGATAATATATGTCTAAATATATCTCTAATACTGCTATCAGAGTCATAAATGGGTGACTCGGACGAATGAGAGTGCCACTCGTATTCTTCATCAGACAATGACTCCCGCTCGCCGTCTGTCAGGTTTTTACCGATGAAGATTAGCTTTGGAGAGGATTCATCGCCGAGATTAACTTGCATAACCTCATCCTCAGTAGGAGGATCACGAAGTTCAAAGTGTTTCTTCCATTGTGCATCCAGTTGCTGGACCCACGGCTCCAACTCAAGTGGTTCAAGTAGATCTTCGTCTTCCTCTTCGATATCAGCGGATGTCATGTTGACAGATAATGTATGTCTAAATATATCTCCAATACTGCTATCAGAGTCGTAAATGGGTGACTCAGACGAATGAGAGTGCCACTCGCATTCTTCATCGGAACTTTCGGGCGTTATTGGTGGAGTAATATACCCGAGGCCGTCTAGATTTGTGATAATGGTCCTGGGGTTTCCCTGCCGGTACCGACGGCTGTAAAGGCAATCGTCGACCACTGCCGTGATTCAGACCCGGGGTAGCCTCCATGTCATACCCTTGCTTTCGCATGAAGTACTTGGGTTGAGGACTAAACAGTTAGAGCGGTAATCTTCCAACGTCGGGTCCGAGATCGAACTCTTGTGGCATGAAAGATGGAGGACCTTCTTTTCGGCCAAAGATGATCGTGTGATCCCATCATCTTCTGTCTGGGACTAGGAAGTAAACGCCTTTAATAGGAGCAAGTTGATTTGGGGTATGGACGGTTGTCATCCGTGTGTACAGGCTAACGTCTAGACAGTCCCGTGCAGCATATTTAGATTGGGCTTATCATACTCAGAATAGTCTAACGACAGCCTCTTATTGATGAAATAAGGGAATTTTGTCCACAGGGATTACATCATCAGGAGAGGGGCTATCCACCTGTGTAACCAGGTATTTGGCGAGTTCTTCGTCCTTTTCGGCTACCTCCTGCGAGCTTAGAGGTCGGGATGCTGTCTTGGGCAACTTGACCACCAAGGGTTCAGCTTGAGGTATTGACTTGACTGAGAATGTTGGATCGACGCTTGGTTGCCGGCTCATCTTGGGAAGACGGATGACAATTAGCTCAGCAAGGGACTTTGCGTCTTCTGGTTGCCTTTGAGTAGATTTTGGCAATCGGATTACCATCAGTGTTACAGAGGGCCTTGCATCTTCCTGTTGCCTTTGATTAGATTTCGGCAGTCGGATCACCATTGGCCCTATGACAGGTTTTGGCTCCTGGCTGGATCTTGGAAGACGGATGACCATTGGTTCCAACTGCGTAGGTGAGGTAAGAGAACCAAGCATCTCTTTATGCACGGTTGCGACGAGGGGTGCGGCCTTGTCCGGTTTGCGGGCATGGAGACGAATTCTTAAAGGTTATTCTGGCCTTGTGATGCCCTCTAGTTCGTCAGTTATATGTTTCTTGGATTCGTCATATAGACAAGCCTCCGAAAAGTAATTAGATTCAACCCCTTTGAAGGTATCGATGTCGGCAAATTCAGTTTTCATGAAGCCGTGCTTACTGACATACTTGAAACACTGGTAAAAGGTGGATGGCACGATCATATAGTCATGCATCCACGGACGTCCTAGGAGGATGTTGTAGGAGGTATCTACATCTATGACGTAGCAGGTAACCTCCGTCTTCAGGTCACCAATCTGACATTTCAATCGGATCTTCCCTAGGGGATAGCTCCTTTCCGAGTTAAAACTTCTAATGGCAGTGTTGGTCGCCGGTAGTCGATGTATAGGGATGCCAAGAAGTTGGAGCAAGCTTTTCGGGATGATGCTTATTGACGAGCCAGGGTCGATGTGCATCCGATCCACCTCGATGTCGCCTATGTATCCAGTATAGTATAAGGGACGATCATGCAAATTGGACTTGATCAACAAGTCATATGGAGTAAATATGATGTTGGGTATTGCATCTGTGCTATCGCTGCCCTGTAGATCTGCTGGCGGGTCTTCCCCTGGAGGCTTGACCTGAGCTAAGTAGGCGTCAGCATTTAGGAGTGCTTCACTTAATGTGTACGAAGATCCTTGGAGAGCCTTAGGAGCTCGTATAATGACAACTTTGCTGGCATATTAGCTAATTGTGCTAATATATCATAGTTGTAAGGTCTCTCCAGTCCCTGAGGTACATCATTACGCAGTGGCCTATTGAAGCGGGTTTCTTTTGGATTGGATTTATCTACCAGTGGAGGCTGAGATGGCCTTGGAACATCAGAGGGAGGCAACGTTGCCGGCTAAGGATCTTCGACTGAAATATCCCGTGTAGGCTGGACTTGTGCTCCAGACCGGGTAACAATGGCTGCAACTTCCTCAGCCTCGGCTGAAATTATGTGGCAGGATCTAGACTTTCTGTCCTTTTTTTTGTTGGTAGGAGATGACACCTCCCGAGTAACTTCGGGCACTAAGTCTAGATGCACCCACATGATCTCTCCTCGCGATGTGGTGAGAGGTACCAATCCAGCTGTCTGGCACCGGATGGGTGGAAGATTAGTGTAGAAGCATAAAAAATATAGGGTTCATGCGGATCACAATTTGTCGCATACGTACTTGGGCCAAAATAGTCTGTATAAAGGAAAGCCGCATGACAGATTCACTGCCTTATTCGGCCCGTCGACAACCAGCTGTAGAAGAAAGATATGCGGCCAAGAGGACCAGTTCGCCTGATAAAGCTGACAAGTTCTGTCACAACTAACAAAAATGACAGCTCTGACACTTTGACAAAAAGATAAGACATGGGACGTCACTAAAAGCCGGGTTCATACGCTTTTATACGGCCAGAAGGAGTGTCACCTAAGCCGCATGAACCTTATGCGGATCAAACATATGCGCCCCCAAAGTCTCCAAACTTCATACGGCCAAGGGTGACTGTAACCCAAGCCGCATGAGCTTTATGCGGCCAAGATACAGAATCTATGAGGCTTAAATCCTAAGCTATATGTGGGCTAAGGAAGTTTGCGACCTAGCCGCATGAGTGGAATGATGGACATAGCGGTAGAAGTGATAATATTTTGGGTCCTCCATTTCTGTCGTTCGGGGCTCGCGCCTTGGTGGAGGGAGCTGGATCCTACCTCCTTGTAAGAGCATATCGAAGATAGGTTTGACATGACTATCTTCAAATGAGTAATTCGCCTTCGGCCACTGACCTTCCGCCTATTTTTGTTCGAACTTCTGGGTCGCATCAGCGACCATGGCCTGTTTGCCCTTATTGTCCCGATTGGAGGTAGCGCCAATGTTGTTGTTGCTGGAGGTGGAGCCAGGACGTCTGCCCTTATCCTCTCCGTCTGGGAGGTGTAATCCCAATTGGCGAGCCTTCTTCAACTTTGCCTCTGTATTGGTAGCACTTATGATAAAGGTCATCCAATCCCTGAACTGATCGTCACCCATCCAGAGGCTAATTGCGGGGAGCAACTTCTTCTGGCAGATTTCAATCAAGGAGCTCTCGGGATTGCCTTGGGGCAATCTCATTGCGGTGGAACCGCTCGATATAGTTCGTTGTTAGCTCCCTCTGTCCCTGAATGACGTCCATGAGAGATGACATCGTTACATCATGCCCCACTTTGTAGAATCTTTCCAGGAACATGTGCTTGAAGCCGTCAAAAGAATAGATGCAGTTGTCGGAAAGGTTGCGGTACCAGTCGAACGCGATCCCCTCCATTGCTCCGATGAATAATCGCGTGAGGATGGCGTCACTATGCGGCAAGTGGTCGGTTGTGACTTCAAAGTAAGTCATGTACCGACTAGCAGAGGTCTTTTTGTCATAAGAATCGATATGGAACAGCTTGTACCGTGGTGGAAAAGGCACATCTCTCCATACAACAGGATACGGTTGTGGTATTCTGAGGTCCCAAGAGGAGTCTCGAGC
Organism: Iris pallida; assembly: GCA_029216955.1. NCBI lineage: Eukaryota > Viridiplantae > Streptophyta > Magnoliopsida > Asparagales > Iridaceae > Iris > Iris pallida. Next base: position 9,011,630 of record JANAVB010006800.1, on the reverse strand, counting down.
ATTGAACATTGCTCGAAGCTCCTAGACATCCCTTCTTGCCTCCTTGGCTTCGTCCGCAGCTGAAAGAACGGATGCTCCTAAAGGATCATCACCCAAAAGAGGAATGGTCGTATTAGAGTCCGCATTGACTTTGGGTCCGAAGCTTGTTTGTCCGGGCGTCCTTGCTAGTTGAGTTGGCAAGGTGGCTTTGATTTCGTCTACAGACTTGACCAAGGATAGGAGGATGGCTTCAAGTACTTCTAGATGTTGTCGATCAGAAGATGCTTTATGATCATCGTCAGCTATAAAGACTGTCCTCATGTTTGTAGAGGTGGAAGGGATCGTAGTAGAGATGTTCTCTGTACCGTACCCTTGTATAGAGAAATCGTCGGGGAATGCCAGAATGTCAACTTTTCGGACTCGAAAGGGGTGCTACTCCCTGTGCAGGAAGCCGCATCATCTTGGTGAGGGTCGTGGCCCTCAGGGAAGTCCAAGTCTATTGCGCAGTTCTGGGGGACCTCTACCCCCTGTATGTGCTCTTGGTACACTGGGTTGTCGCATATATTGAGGGAACTGCTACCCCCAGCTTCGTCTACCCTTAAGGAGGCCGAAGGTGTACCCCCGGGTGTTGGAAACTTCTTTTTGGATCGAGTGCCTAAATAGATACCCCCTGTGGTCGTCAGTGGGAACCCACTAGATGAGGGTCTCCTTGCAATACTAGCTGAGATTGTCGGGCTGGAAGAGCCTGTCTTCTTTTCTCCCTTGTCAGGAGGAACCTTTTGAGTTGAATTACAGGAGGCGAAAGGAAACTCCTCGTCCCCCAGAATTTGCACATGTTTCTTGAGTTGTTGTCAGACAGGTGCAGGCTGCTAAAGTCGTTGGAAAACTGACTGTCGACCTTTAGGTGCTGCTGATTTTTTACAGCAGTAGTTGATGATGACTCGGGTGCAACGACGTCCCGAGAGGTACTCATTACATGCCAATGTTGCCACCTTGCGTTTGTGAGTAATCACCTCACGCAAGTCGGTAGCAAACTGATCTACCTTTGCACCAAACTTATGGAATCGGGTATCCTGAGCGCACGAGTACTTAGGTATCATGTTTGCTCCATGATCCGTAGCTAGTAAAAGCACTTGCTCTGGATCGTTCGAAGGAGACTTTAAAGACCCACCCTGTCCGTTAGCCCTGGGGGACTGGACGCGGGTGGTTCTGTACAACTTTCCATCAGGAGCCCGTGTAACAGTTAACGGGGCCCGCTGATAGTCAGTAACTGGGACAGTTGACTGGGCTTGTTCGGCCCACACTGCCCTAGACTTTTTTGACGTAGCACCCGAAGGCGCATAATAAAAATAGTCCAGATTGATACATCCCACATTCTCAATGGGCCGCATGGAGTCGGGCCCGTATGAGAGACGGTTGAACACAGAGCTTCTGACAGGGCCGTATGAGACATCCTGTCTGAGGCCAGGATTGGCTGCCGCATGGGCTATCTTCCTACGGCTAGAGCTGGCTGCCGTATAGGCCATCTTCCTGCTGCCAGAATTGGCTGTCGCATGGGCCATCTTTTTGCGGCCAGAGTTGACAGTAGCATGAGTTGTCTTCCAGCGGCCAGGGTTGGCTGCCGCATAAGTTGTCTGTCTGCGGCCAGACTTGGCTGCCGTATAGACAGACTGTCCATCTCTCTTATTCGGCTTCTTCTTAGTCCGCATGGATTTTCCTTGTGCCCCCAAATACTCAGCATCGTAGTATTTTTCTCTACTGGATTTAGGGACAGTGGGGTCCTCTATGGTCGAAAGCAAAGCCACAGGAGAGCTTTGGTCAATGTTGTAGGAACAAAATCGTAAAGTAGAATACTCTAGAGGGGGGGTCACTACCAAAATAAGTCATATCAGCGACGTATTTAGCGACTCCAAGGTAGAACATCGCTAATTTTTGGGGGTTTAGCGACGTTTAACTAAGACGTCGCTGTTGGTCGCCAACATCGACTACTAGTGACGTCTAGCGAATATATTTTGTTAAATGGGAACCTGCGTCGCAAGTTCGTCGGTACACGTCGCTGATATAACGACGCATAGCGACGCAATTTAAGCGGCGTCGCCGTTTATTAAATATCAGCGATGTTTAGCGACGTCCTTTTCGGACGTCGCTAACGTTTCATATATGCTGCAAGGGTTTCCTTTTCGATCATTCACAAAATCTCCCCCCAATTTCTCGTGCGCTCCTCCTCCGCGGCGCTCCTCCGACGATTTCCCTCCTCCGGCCTCCTCCTTCGCGACGCTCCTCCGGCGATCTCCCTCCTCCGCGACGCTCCTCCGGCGATCTCCCTCCTCCGGCCTCCTCCTCCTCCTCCTCCTCCTCAGGTAGCTTCCCTATCTCTCTTTCTTTCTCTCTCTCACACACACACACACACTCTCCCCTGTCCCCGCTTCCCAGTTTAGGATTCAAATTTGATGTGTGTGTTTTCGTGAAGTTGGACACTTCGTGTCCACTTATGTGGACACGAATCAACCCCTTGACACGTACACATGTGGGGGGTGACACTTCTGTACAACTGATTTGGGTTTTTATTGGTTTTCCAGTTCGGATTTGGGGTTTTCGAATTCTTTTCACTGATACATTAAAATCAGTCCTGATACTGTAAATTCAAACTGATATTTCAATTTTTGGTTTAAATTTGATTATGAGATTCAGTGTTTAAAAGTATTTTTGAATTCGAATATTAATATACAAACTGTGATTAAATGGAATATGGAGAACTGAAAACTGGGTTTTGATTTTAGAATTTAAACTGAGATATGGGTTGAAGGGTTAGTGAGTGAATGTACTAGGCAGTAATTGGATATGGCACTTGGCCTATGTTTTGGTTCAGAGTTCGGGTGTTTGGGTTGTTATATCTGATTATATATAATTCAATATGTATGCACTTATGTAAGTGTGTTCATATAGGTTTCAAGATGTCAGTGGTTAAGATTTCAGTATTAGTTATCAACATTGGTAGCAGTATCATGTTACCCTAGGTATGATGGCTTGGCTAGTTCATGTTACCCAAAGGAAATTTGTCTATTGATATGGACTTAGATAAATTCCTATTGGGAAATGATATTGGAATAAGGATTAACCTGTGAATAGGCTTAACTGAACAGTGATATCTGTTAGCAACTGTTTTCTGAGTTTGAATGTCAGGCATTTTGGGAAAATGGTGAGATACACCAAGTCAGACACTGTCCCTACAGCCATTCGAATGGCAAGGTAGAAATCTATGTACGACATTTGCTATAAGGACTTTGCATTAATCTACGGTACGACATCGTGATCAGGACATAGTTCCTGCAGCCATTCGACTGGCGAGGCAGAAACTATGTAGCCGTAGATAAAGTTGACTGTCCTCCGATCCCCATCCCTCGGCAATGATAATACGACAACCTATCACTACATCTTTTAGTAGTAGATAATGTCTTAGTATTACATTTTGTGTGTTCATCTTATTGATTCTGTTACATCCTTCAGATACTATATTCGATAAGAACATATACTACACCATATGTACAGAACATAGATGATTCACACTAATGTATGCTAGAATGAATTTTGGGTTGTGTTTTGAGCCATCCGTTCTCACACTTGACAAAAAATCGAATATAACCTTTTTATCTGCCATTCGACTGGCGAGATAGAAATCTATGTACGACATTTGCTATAAGGAATTTGCATTAATCTACGGTACGACATCGTGATCAGGACATAGTCCCTGCAGCCATTCGACTGGCGAGGCAGAAACTATGTAGCCATAGATAAAGTTGACTGTCCTCCGACCCCCATCACTCGGCAATGATGATACGACAACCTATCACTACATCTTTTAGTAGTAGATAATGTCTTAGTATTACATTATGTGGGTTCATCTAGATTCTGTTACATACTTCAGATGCTAGATTCGATGAGAACACATACTACACCATATGTATAGAACATAGATGATTCAAAGTAATGTATGCTAGAAAGAATTTTGGGTTGTGTTCTGAGCCATTCGTCCCCACACTTGGCAATTATGCATGTAAAATATATCGTTGAAGAACATAAAACTTGTGGTCGTACAATCGTCACTTTCGTGCGTCAGTTCATGTCGGTCTTTACTTTCTGCAGTAATTATCTTAAAATGGATATGAATTACTATCTGCGGAACAGTTTGTGGATGTACAATCGTCATCCTGATGAATTATTATCTGTGTCAATCTTTGCAGAATTATCTTAAAATGGATATGAATTACTATCTGCGGAACCGTTTGTGGATGTACAATCATCATCCTGATGACATGTGCGGTGTGCAGGATGAATTTATACAGGGTGTGCAATAGTTCCTGCAGTTTGTCAAGGCGTTCCCTCAATACATGGACCGTACAAAAATTAAGTGTCCATGTGTGAGATGTCGCAATTTGAAATATCATTCGGAAGTGGATGTGACATATCATTTGTATTCGAGGGGTTTCATGCCAAATTATTATCAGTAGAACGATGATGGAGATATAGAATATAATGATGCATTATTGAAAGTCTTCAATGCTCTTGGAAAGCCTTCTGGAAAACTGAAAAAGAGATATTTGAATGATGAGGAACTAAAGGCTGCCCAGTTATATATATTACTCAACTGCGAGGAGGATGAAGTAGAAAAGCTAGAGTGGTAAGTGAAAATCTTCAACGTTCAAGTCATCTATTTGTTGATTACGTTATTATAATTTAACGAGTATATCCCGATATTTATTGGTTTTCAGCAAATTTAATGATGATGTGAGGTCAAGTAGACCATACATTGCAGATGAAGAAGTAGAAGAAGAAATGAGACTTCATTTCCCGTCTTGGTTGACTGGATATGTACGAAAGAAGCTAGTTAGAATCTTCCTCCATTCACAACTGCACAAGAAATAACTTAATATTGAACTTAATTTTGTATCTTCACGTGTTTAGGTCGATCGTCCGGACGTCATCCTTGAGAATGAATCTATTAGAACTCTTGCCAAGGGACCAATTTATGCCGTCAAAATATGGCCAAGTTATTGCGTGAATGGGTTTAAGTTCAAGTCAACAAATGCTCTCATCAGAGATAGCTTCCTGGATCTTGATTCCACAAAAAACAGTTGCTTGTGTATCAAATCTACAAACTACAAAGATGTCACTCCAGGCAATGATTTCTATGGCATCTTACGGGAGATCGTGGAATTGACGTACAACTATGGCATAGAGCCTGCCAAGATCGTGTTGTTCAAAGTTGATTGGTTCGATCCCATACAAGATCAAGGATGGAAAATTGACAAGCATGGTCTTGTGGATATTAACTACCGTCGTCGATACCAAGGATACGAACCATTTATCCTAGCAAGTCAAGCTCAACTCGTATATTTTACAACATATCCTAGACGGAGAACAATGAAGTACGACTGGTGGGCAGTATGCAAGACTAAAGCCAGAAATACCTACGACGTCGACGAAGTGGCTTATCAGGAGGACGAGCTGCCTCTTGTACCAAATACAGTTGATGTCGACTCAGCAGAAGTTCCCCATTCAATATCTACTTGTGTAGAAGATGTACAAGTATCCCAAGGGGAAGACGAAGGAGATGCTAGTGACGATGAGGAGGAAGAGGAAGAGCCGTGTCCTTAGGTGGGCAGAGAGCTCCGTTACCAGAGGATGGCTCCGGACCATCGTCTGACCCGAGCACTCCATTGTACCATACGGTCGCAGGTTCGGGTGGCAGTACACCTGCGATGAGCAGTTCCAGGCTTGCTGATCATACTCCTTCCCCTAGCCTTCCTACCGCTGACAGCAGCATGGCGGGTGGGGAGCAGGTGGAGGAGGTAGTCCCTACTCCCGCCCGGGTGGATCCATACTAGAGCGACCCTCCATGCGCACCTCAGGACGAGACGAGGATGGAGATTTGGGCTGATGGTCCTACGAAGTAAGTTAAATGAATATATATATATATATATATATATATATATATATTTTTATGCATGTCTGTATATCTATATATATTCATTAATACGTCGGTTATCGTTGTATACAGATATCGTCCCTCATCGGTACAGAGAGCGTTGGGCTCCTTTCTAAGGTCCAACTATAGGGGTTCGTGGATCAACTACTCAGATGCCTCGGAAGAGATGAAGGCATTCTGGTTTGTCCACTTCAAGATAACTAAAGATAGTTAATTTAGTATGATTAATATAATTTTAAGCATTTTTTAGAACTTATTATTTTAATTTGTAATTCTTGTAGAGGACTTATTTTTATCCACCACACTGGACCGAACAGATTGAGAGGCAGTTTCCTGCCGTCGCCGCCAAGTTGATCCGTGATGCAATTGACGATCAGAAAGCTCGTCAGTGCTCCGGAAAGCCGATTGCTGGTTGGATCACACCTGACCAGCGGACCACAATGAGGGATCGATTTGAGGAGCCCCGGTACAGAGAGCGGTCGGAGAAGGCGAAGGCGGCTAGGACGAGGGCCGAAAAGTGGTGTGGTGGATCGATTCCTATGACGGAGCATTTTCGTCGTCTGGTATGTAATTTATTACAATATATAAGATTTTATTGATAGTAGGAGTATATAATTTTCTATTTTACTAAAGAATAAAATATAACAAACACACAGGTACAGAGGGGTAAGGACGCAAACATGGTGACCGTCTTCCTGGCCACCCATCGGAAGGACGGGAAGCTCATCGACGACCGGGCTACTCAGAGCTATGTAAGTACTAATTTAGATTTTGTTAATTTTTAACACAACTTAAAGAATATACAGATAACCATATAGTTAATAATAATTAAATACTTTAGACGTTTTTAGGCTAATTTAGGTAAGTACTGATTTATAGAGATGCACAATAATTTCTAGGACGAGTTTGTTAGGCTACGTGAGCTTGCGAGTGCTAGTGCACAGGCAGAGGGAGGGGTTGGTACATTGCAGCCCTCTCCGCCTCAGTCGGAGGACGAGCTCTGGAAGACCGCTGTTGGTGGTCTTCAAAGGGGTACGTACTACGGTACGGGGTCCTACGGTACATTTGTTGCGATGCAGACATCCGGGGCTCCCTCTGCCAGTGCGCATTCACAGCCGTCACAGGCCGAGTCGTCCCGAGTCGAGGGTACTATTGTCCGCCAGATTGCTGAGCTGCACGACGATATGCTGAGGAGGATTTCTGAGCAGCCAGGGTCTCAGGCGCAAGGGGACGCTGTGTCGATCACCGTAAGCTTTGACGAGCTCGAGCGCACCGTGAGGCACGTACAGGGGACGCAGGAGTCCATTCACGACACCGTTACTAGGATAGCGGCTTGCATGGAGCAATACAGCGCCAGACTGCTAGCCCTAGAGGAGACGCGGACGCATCCATCTCCAGCGGTTACACTGCCTCCTTCTCCAGCGGTTACACTGCCTCCTTCTCCAGCGGTTGTATTGCCTCCTCCTTCATCGTCGTCGGTGGTTCTTATACCGGAGCAGTATGCTTACCTTCTTTCCAGGAATGGTGATGCTCCTCCTGATCAGCCGTAGTCGACATATATATATATATATATTGTTGTGTGATGGCCCATTGTTGGGTCTTTTATGTGGTTATACATACATTATTCTTATGTGGAGCATTATGTTTGACATTGTTGTTACAATTTTTTATATATCTGTGTTGATTGATGAGATTGTGTTTCAAATGTGTTCGTGATTGTGTGTATCTGTGTTGTTTGATACTGTGTTCGTGATACACACCGTCGCTGTTTGATACTTTGTGTTCATGATACACACCGTCACTGTTTGATACGCATTTGTGTTCGTGATTGTGTATCTGTGTTGTTTGATACTTTATGTATCTGCTGCAAATGTTGTAGGGGATGCTGCAAATGCTGTATTTTTTATATTTTTTTTCAAAATTAGCGACGTTCAGCGACGTGCCACGACGAAAGTTAACATCGCTAACTGTGATGAACACTGTCGCTGATCGTCACTAAACGTCGCTACATACGACGTCGCTAAACGTCGCTATATGTCGGTACTATAGCGACGTAAAAACATCGCAGAACGTCACCATTTGGCTCTCAAGCCAGGTCAGCATCGATACATGTAAAATTTGCCCAACGTTGCTAGGTGACGTCGGTAACTGCAGTCGTTTTACGTCGCTGGTAGTCGCTGAATTAGCGACGTGTATGCGTCGCTAAGTGTCGTCACAATAGCGACGTATTGCGACGTTGAGTTGTTTAGCGACTAGGTTAATTGCGAAAACGTCCAAACGTCGCTAAATACGTCGCTAATTGAAATTAGCGACGTATTTTCCCTATTTAGAGACGTCCTGTGGCGTCGCTGATTTGACAGATTTTAGTAGTGGGTGAATAGAGTATGCAGCGGAATATTGCTAATTAAAAATTTCGTTAGCAGTTAGATCACAGATATAATAATAATCACAAAGTAAATGACAGAAATAAAAGAGTGATCAGAAGGCAAATGCAAACACCGAGATTTATACTGGTTTCCCTCTTGTGAGGACTAGTCTAGTCGGAAGAACTCTAGCATCCAGTTGAATCCACTATTGGAAAATTCCGAAAGTTTTCATACAAAGTCCTTGCAACTTCTACAGACGCGAGGTTTGATACGAAAAACTCGACCAACTTCAATTGTGAAGAGTTGTTTCTTCAATCAAGCCTCTGATTACAATCGCTCTGAAACTTCTAGACCGCACCGCACTGGCAAATCGACTAGAGGATTGTAACTGGCTTGGGATTTGAAAATGGAAGCTTTTAGAACTCTTCGGAAGAAATGTAAGCTTTAGAAGAGAAGATATTGAAAGTGAATTGGTGATTTGAAATGATCGAAATCCTTCTCTATTTATAGTTTTTCCAAAGACAGAACTTTGACAGAATTCGGGCAGAATTCAGACAGAACTCTTTGTAACAAACCGCAACTGAAGGGAGACCAAGTTCAAAATCAAACGTTCACATAACGTTCAACTTGGCCGAGCTCTGGTCGAACTCTGGCCGAGTTCTGCTAGGGTTCTGCCAGTTGATTTTGAGAAAAATCATTTTAGCTTTTTGAAAAGTCCTTCAGAAGCTTTTTGTAAAAAGGAATTTTTCCAAAATATAGGTCATTTTTAAAAGGATAGGGTGATTTTGAAAAACGATTCCGGACTGCCTATTTGCTAGTACGACTTGGTGTACAATGTATTCCTAGACTCAATAAAATGAAAAATTATATTGCTTTGAAGGAAATACATTCTGAATGGCAAACAGCTTCGGTCTTGAACATAGTAGATATCCATAATTGAGCAGTGTCCAAAATATCGTAGGTAAACATTTGAATTGACTGGCATTAATATTATGACAAAGTTTGATCAATTATTAAAATCAGGTTTGACCATGACCAATGGGCCAACAATCTCCCCCATTTTGATAATTGACAAACATTGCCGATATAACAACTAAGTTTGGATCAATTCAAAAATGTATCAAAAAAATTGTTCATAACCTGTATTCATGAAGATGTTAGATCTTATTTCTCCCCCGTTGTCACTTAGCAAAATAATTACAAAAGAGAAAGCTCCCCTGCATTAAATGCGTAAGTAACAAAAGTGAAGAAACACAAATAAAATTATATAAGAACATTTATCACAGGCATGGTATAAACAGTGAATAAAATAGACAGATATAAAACAACACAGGCATGGTATTTGTCACAGGCAGTTAATATGAAGCATAAAGAAAGATAATGCTAGAAGAAAGCTGAAACAAATAAAGTGCTGAATAATAAACTAAGCCAAACTGAGGCATAAAAACAACTGTCTATGTAAGTCAGATAGCATAACGAAAATAAGAGTACTGATAATATCTTGGAATGTCGGAGCATTTCTAAGTAAACATAAGACAAAGTATCAGTCTCAATATATAACATCTCAAAAATCATCATCCTCATCATCATCATCATCGGCTGCAGCGCCAGCATGTCCAGATGGACCAGCTCCAGAAGTACCAGCTCCAGAAGTATGAGGAGTGGCACCAGAAGTACGATACCAATCATAGGCGTTCCCTGGCTGGAACAGCGAGTGGACCGCCTCATCATCAATACGGTAGCCAAAAACAGAAGGGTCTCGAGGTAGAGAGCTAGCAGAGTGACCCGTCTGTGCAAATCTCAGATCGACGAAGGAGTTGGCAATAGCCTGAAACCGAGTCACGTCATGGAACTCATGTTTCCTAGAAGTGTCAACATAAAATGACTGCTGATTTGAAAGATGCTGATGAATACCCTCAAAGGTCATAGGATAAGACTGAAGAGGACCAGGTGCTGTGGGAGTAGGTACAGGAGGAGCAGGTATAGTAGATGGAGGAACAGTGCCAATGCTGCGACGAGAGAGTTTGAGGAACTTGGGCTCAGGGTCCAGAGCACACAAGCGGATAAGTTAATATCGAATCTCTGAAAGATGCGTGGGATGATCATCGCATAAGAGAGGTTGCGGTCTCTTCTGCGATATCTACCCATTATCTGAATGATAGTCTTAGGGACGGAGAAAGGAATCCCCTTAAGAATGTGATATAGAGCAGAAAGCTCAAGTGCAGTGACATCATCTTTGGAAGTGGATTTTGGAAGTAAAGTGGAATAGATGATGCGAAGTAATTCGTAGTTAAACAAGTTCAAGTTATTGGCTTTGAACTTTCCAGGACGAGCATGTGCGGACGCATAAAGCTTATTCTTGAAACTAACGAGGGTTGTACCATCGAAAAAATCAAAATCAGTAATGTCGTCAAGCGGGGCACCTTCGTTTGGAATACCAAGGATTTATGCTAACGTTTCATCAGTAAACTCGATATCCATCCCTCCGACACGTGTTCTCACGGTAAAAGTGTCTAACACGAAATTACAGTAAAATAATCTAATGGCATTAGTAGCTATAGGGAATTATAAAGAAACAAAGTGTTGTAACCCTAATGCCTTAAAGTAAGGACGGTGGTCAGAAAAGATAGTCCATTTGATTGGAGATCCGGTACAAATAGTATGCATAATAAAATCGGCATACCATAATAGGGCTTGGTCGGGAGTTTTGAAGTAAAACTCGTCCGATGTACCATCATTCGATTGGACCGGAGAAAAGAGGGATTCCGTATGCGAATCCGAAGACGATGCCTCTTCACTGGCATTGGTCTTCTTTCTCTTGAAAGGATTGAATCCCTTAGGCATTCTATCCCAAAATCTAGAAACCCTAACAATTGGAAAGTGGAGGAGAAAAGGAATTATACCTTCCGAGAATTGGATATGCTGTAGAGGACGAAATTCTCCGCACGAATCCAAAGTTTGGACGAAGATCTCTACATGGATTGGAAGAAGGAAGGTGGAGACGAACTAGGGTTTAGGGGGCACGGCTGCTGCTGTTTTGATGATGTTTGGAAGAATGAAGAAGAGGGGGCCTCGGGTTCTGACTGCTACATATATATACCCAGCCGAACACTGGCCGAATTCTGACCGAACTCGGGCCGAATTCGCCAAGGGTTGCCTGGCTATATTTTTTTTTTTTTTTGGCTATATATATATATAAAAATAATAATAATAAGGCCACATCTTTTGCATTAATTTGTTTCAAATGTTTAATTCAGAGTTTAGTAATTTTAAATCTCAAAATAATATAATTAATATTATTTTAGAAATTAATATTCTTTACTCAGCATCTGTCTCAGATTAGCTGTAGGAGTACTGTCCCTGCTAACGGAGATTCACCAGGGAACTCTTAAATACCGCTTCGCTTCGACCGTAGTCGTGGTGACAGATATACTCTTTTTAGGCTTGTCTCGAAAACAGTTATTGAGTATCGAATAAATAATTAATAAATCAAATTAATTAATATTATTGACATCTAAAATTCCTAATTTTTGACGTAAATAATTTAAACGATCTTCCGCTAGAGGTTTTGTGAGTATGTCAGCTAATTGATTCTGTGTGTCTATGTATACAAGGTCTATATCTCCATTTTGTTGATGATCTCTAAGAAAGTGATGTCTAATCTCGATATGTTTAGTACGAGAGTGACATACTGGATTCTTAGTCAAATTAATAGAACTAGTGTTGTCACAGAAAATGGGTATGTGTATAAAATGCAATCCATAGTCTTCTAAAGCTTGTTTCATCCACAAAATTTGTGCACAACAAAGTCCTGTGGCGATATACTCAGCCTCTGTTGTTGATAATGCAACAGAATTTTGCTTCTTACTAAACCAAAAGACTAGAATTTTTCCTAGAAAATGACATGTGCCGCTAGTGCTTTTTCTATCTACTTTGCATCCGACAAAATCAGCATCAGAATAACCGGTTAGGTCAAATGACGTAGTTTTGGGATACCATAAGCCGACAGAAGAGTGCCTTTAAGGTATCAGAAGATACGCTTAACTGCGCACAAATGTGATTCCTTAGGATTAGCTTGAAAGCGTGCACATAAGCAAACACTAAACATAACGTCTGGTCGACTAGCAGTTAAATACAGTAAGCTATCGATCATACCTCGATACTTACGTATGTCGACATGTTTGCCTTGTTCATCAATATCAAGCTTGGTTGAAGTCGCCATTGGAGTGCTAAGTGGCTTGACTGCTTCCATGTCGAACTTCTTTAATAGATCCTTTGTGTACTTTGCTTGATTTATGAACGTTCCATTGTTGGTTTGTTTGATTTGCAGTCCGAGAAAGAATTTCAGCTCTCCCATCATGCTCATCTCAAACTCATTCTGCATACACTTTCAAAATTCTTGATAAAGAGATTCATCAGTAGATCCAAAAATAATATCATCTACATAGACATGAATCAAAAGAATATTATTATTCAAAGATTTTATAAACAAAGTAGTGTCAACCTTTCCCTTTGAAAATCCGTTATCAAGTAGAAAATAGCTTAGACGATCGTACCTAGCACGAGGGGCTTGTTTTAAACCGTATAAGGCTTTCTTGAACTTGAAAACATATTCAGGAAATTTGAAATCAGTAAAACCAGGAGGTTGAGCTACATAAACTTCTTTTTTTATAAAACCATTTAAAAAATATGCTTTTGACATCCATTTGAAATAATTTAAAATTATGAAAATATGTAAATAAACATAACATACGAATGGATTCTAATCTTGCAACTGGGGCATAAGTCTCATTGTAGTCGATACCTTCTTCTTGATTGTATCCTTGAGCTACGAGTCGAGCCTTATTACGAGTCACTAAACCATTCTCGTTCAGTTTATTTCGGAATACCCATCGGATGCCAATGACCGGATGATCAATGAGCTTGGGAACAAGTTCCTAAACTTGATTTCGTTCGAATTGGTTTAGTTCCTCTTGCATAGCATCTATCCAAAAATTATTACTACATGTTTCATCAATATTTTTGGGTTCAAACTGCGAAACAAAAGCAACACAAGAAGCTATATCTTTATTAGAGGAACGAGTACTTACACCCTTGGTAATCTCACCAATTACCAAGTCCTTTGGATAATTAGCCAAGAATCTCATCTCTTTTGGTGTAGTCTCAGGATTGCTAGTTCCGGCTTCTTTGCTTGGAGGTTCATCAGATGCTTGATGTGATGGTTCTGTATCTCTGTGTGAAGGTTTTGCAGTAGCTGTACTTGGTGTGATTATGTCTTCATTGTCATCATCGTCTAAGTGTTGATTTAGCTCATCAAACTTGACATTGATTGATTCTTCGATGATCATGGTTCTTTTGTTGAAGACTCTGTATCCTTTGCTCTTTGCTGCATAACCTAAAAATATACCTTCCTCGGCCTTTTTATCAAATTTACTCAAATTGTCTTTAGTATTAAGAATAAAACATTTACAACCAAAAATCTTAAAATATGAAACATTTGGTGTTCTATCAAACCATAGTTCATAGGGAGTCTTCTTCGATATAGGTCGAATTAGAACCCTATTGAGAATATAGCATGCTGTATTTACAGCTTCAGCCCAAAAGTATCTAGGTAGACTAAACTGTTTTAACCTTACTCTAGCCATTTCAGAAAGAGTTCTGTTCTTACATTCCACAACTCTATTTTGTTGTGGAGTCCTAAGGCAAGAGAATTCATGCAAATAATTGTGTGTGTCACAAAATTGCTTGAATTCTGCATTCTCAAATTCGCCACCATGATCACTACGAATGCGAGTAATCATGAATCCTTTTTCATTCTGTACTTTCTTGTAAAAGGTGACGAATTCTGATAATGCATCGTTCTTGCATGCAAGAAAATAAACCCATGTATATCTAGATAAATCATTTATAAAGACAAATGCATATAACTTACCACCTAGACTAGCAATTCTACTGGGTCCAAATAAGTCCATATACAACAGTTGTAAAGGTCTAGTGGTACTTACAGCGTTCTTGGATTTGAATACGGATTTGGTAGCTTTGTTCTTTTCACATTCACTACATACCGTATCCTTCTTGAAAGAAATGTCCGGTAAGCCGCGTACCAACTTCTTTGTAGATAGTCTTGAAATTGTATCCATGTTTGCATGGCCGAGTCTCATATGCCATAGTTGACTCTCGATGCTTTTGGCGATCAAATATCTACCTGCTTTGTTAGCATCTTCCAACAAATAGAAAACATATATGTTGTCTTCCCTAATACCTTCAAATATAGTACTACCTGTTGAACTATCAACTATAGTACATTTATCTTTGACGAAGTTAATACCATAACCGTGATAAGCTAAATGGCTTATGCTGAGCAGATTATGTTTTAACTCAGTAACTAGACATACATCTTTAATCACTGGATAGGAAGCCTTACCAATGTCACCGATACCGATTATGTACCCTCTTAGATTATTATCGAAGGAGACATATCCTTCTTTATTCTTCTTCGACAGTGTTGCGAATAGTAAAGCGTCCCCGGTCATGTGCCGTGAGCAACCGCTGTCGAGGATCCATTTGCTCCTAGCATGTGAAGGGCGTCCCACCTATAAAATAATTTGCAGATGAAACTCTTGGTACCCATTTCTTGTAGGGTCCTGACTGGTTAGTTTTTGGCATCCATGCATAAACATTTAAATCAACTAACTTTCTGATTCTACATGTAGAAGATATATGACCAATGAGGCCACAATAATGACATTTAGCATGTTGAGTGTTGAAAGTAGTATGAGGTGCATGATTGGTAGGTTTTGGTTTTCTAGTATAGAAGAATGCATGCCTATTTGTCTTATTGGGCATAGTTTTGGTATGGTTTGGTCTGACAATGTTGGGCGTGTTCTGATGATTCGGTAATTGACACGTGTTAGAATAGGAAGCAGCAACTTCAGGCCGTTTTCGTAAACTAATTTCTAACTTTTTGGAAGTGTCATATAATCTAGTATAGTCAGTGTGAGTGATTCTAATCTGACCTGTGCACACTGGAGACTCTTTCTCTCCTTAGATAGGTCTTCCTTTAACTAGATGATAGTTTGGTCTTTTTCTTCGGATAGCTTAACAGTCTCGTGTAACAACAATTTAATAGAAGAAAGCTCACCAGACTCATTTGAAGAGTCATTATTTCTAACATGATCTAATTGGTCGGTAAGTCTTCCTATTTCACCTTTGTACTCTTTGAGTACCTTCTTAGAGGTTTCATATTTACTATGCAGTTTCCTGTAATCATTTAGCAGGTCACTGAAAGCCTCTCCTAGTTGCTCAAAGGTAAAATCAACATAAGGATCAAAAAAAGGATTAGTGATTACCTGATCGCAAGCCATCAAGCATACATTTGCAACGTCATCTGATTGTTCGTCTTCTGAGTCGCTGGCTTCACTTTCATACCATATGCTTGTGTTGGCGTACTTCTTTGATGTAGATTTCTTCAGGTAGCCTTTGTCATATTTGCTGCTTTTCTTTGATGATGATGTTGTGGGACAATCTTTCTTCATGTGTCCTTTCTTCTTGCATCCGTAGCAAATAGGATCTTCTTCGTTGTTGTTGTCGTTGCTGTCTTTTGTTCTCCTGTTAAATCTCATGAACTTCTTGAATTTTATTACCAGAAGAGCTTGATCTTCAGAGTCGGAGTCGCTATCGTCAGAATCATCTTCGATGGTTCTTCTATGTTGAGCCTTGAGAGCGATCGACTTCTCTGACTTCTCCTTTGGCGTAGCATCTTCAAAGTCTTGAAGTTCTAACTCGTGAGTGAGTAGCTTACCCATGAGTGTTTCTAGAGACATTATTGAGAGGTCGTTTCCTTTAATGATTGTTGTAGTCTTTGGAATCTAGTTCTTTGTAAGGGCTCGTAGAAGTTTGCGAATCTTCTCATGGTTACTGTAATCTTGCCTAGTGAACACAGAGGATTTACAATATCCAAGAATTTTGTAAACATCTGAGTGACGGATTCACTTGGCTTTATTTTGAACGCCTCGTACTCCTGAGTAAGTCTGCTGATCTTTGATTCCTTGACTTGTGTTGTTCCTTCGTGGGTTACTTCGATAAGTTTCCATACCTCGTTTGATGTTGTGCAAGTAGACACCTTGTTGAATTTAGTTCTGTCTGAAGCACAAAATAGATCGTTAATAGCACGTGCGTCAAGACTGGCCTTTTTCTTTTCATCCTCTGTATATTTGTCATGGGGTTTTTCAACTAAAACACCATCAACATTAATACGATGGGGCTTTCTATAGCCATCAATAACTACAGACCATAAGTCAAAATCAAGAGATTTCAGAAAGAAACTCATACGTGTTTTCCAATAAGTGTAGTTTGTGCCGTCAAACAGTAGAGGTCTGTTTGTGGCTTGGCCTTCACTTGTGAATTTCATAGTTGCCATGTGTAATGCTGTGATCTATATAACAATTGAATATAACTACAATTTTACCTTACTTTACCTGTATAACCTGCTTTGATACCAATTGTAGGAACAATTGGGATCAGAATATAACCTGCTCTGATACCAATCAGGAGAGCCTGCTCTGATACCAATTGTAGGAACGAAATCGTAAAGCAGAATACTCTAGAGGGGAGGGGGTGAATAGAGTAGGCAGCAGAATATTGCTAATTAAAAATCTTGTTAGCAGTTAGATCACAGATATAATAATAATCATAAAGTAAATGACAGAAATAAAATAGTGATCAGAAGGCAAACACAAACACCGAGATTTATACTAGTTTCCCTCTTGTGAGAACTAGTCTAGTCGGAAGAACTCTAGCTTCCAGTTGAATCCACTATTGGAAAATCTCGCAAGTTTTTATACGAAGTCCTTGCAACTTCTACAGATGCGATCTTTGATACGAAGAACTCGACCAACTTCAATTGTGAAGAGTTGTTTCTTCAATCAAGCCTCTGATTACAATTGCTCTGAAACTTCTAGACCGCACCGCACTGGCAAATCGACTAGAGGATTATAACTGGCTTGGGATTTGAAAATGGAAGCTTTTAGAACTTTTTGGAAGAAATATAAACTTTAGAAGAGAAGAGATTGAAAGTGAATTGGTAATTTGAAATGATCGAAATCCTTCTCTATTTATAGTTTTTCCAAAGACAGAATTCTGATAGAATTCGGGCAGAATTCGGACAGAACTCTTTGTAACAAACCGCAACTGAAGGGAGACCAAGTTCAAAATCAAACGTTCACATAACGTTCAACTTGGCCGAACTCTGGCTGAACTCTGGCCGAACTCTGGCCGAACTCTAGCCGAGTTCTGCTAGGGTTCTGCCAGTTGATTTTGAGAAAAATTATTTTGGCTTTTTAAAAAGTCCTTCAGAAGCTTTTTGTAAAAAGGATATTTTTTAAAAACATAGGTCATTTTTAAAAGGATAGACTGATTTTGAAAAACGATTCCAGACAGCCTATTTGCCAGTACGACTTGGTGTATAATATATTCCTAGACTCAATAAAATAAAAATTACATTGCTTTGAAGGAAATACATTCTGAATGGCAAACAGCTTCGATCTTGAACATAGTAGATATCCATCGTTGAGCAGTTTCCAAAACGTCGTATGTAAATATCTGAATTGACTTGCATTGATATCGAGACAGAGTTTGATCAATTATTAAAATCAGGTTTGACCATGACCAATGGGCCAACAACTGTCTTGGACTGCAAAAGGAGCTTCTTCGAGAACTTGGTCGGGGGCAACAGTTTTGTGCGCTGACGTCCTGCAAGTCCTCTTTGGGTTGGCTCGCTTCTGTGACGGGCTGGCACTCCCTTCAGAGAGCAATTCTTTGAAGGCTTGTTGGTCAAAATGAACCACAAGCATCTACTGTGTAGAGCCGAGCTTGGACGCGTCAGATTACGTCACCAACTTCTCATCAAAAGAGAAGGATGTCCCCAGCAGAGCCGTCATCGTGTTTGCCATTAAAAAATTAAGGACAGGTATTACAGGAACACTAAAATTAATTGCAAACTCTCTTGTACAAAGAAAAGCCTAGAAAGAAATCCTAGGAAAAAAATCTAAGTACAATTGTTTAGTTTTGATTCTGGGGGTGACGGGAGAGGCTCGGGAAAGTGTTATCAACTCTGCCTTACTCCTTAGACTATCTGACGCTGTCCTTAGCTCTTGAAGAAATTGCTTTTCGAAGGTTGCCAGCCTTTTGCTGGGGTGTGGCACCCTGCTATTTATAGTAGTATGTATGTTGAGCCGCATAGATGGCATGTGGCCACGTGGCTAATTAGCACGTGAAGACCCGTTCTTTGGCCGCCATTTGTTTATTTGTTAGGATTTTGTTGCAGCAAATCTGGGTAGATAAGACTTGGTCAGCCTGCCACGTGTCCTGTCGCAGGAATCATTTTGAGCCGCATGAGTCTCTCAGTTTTCGACCATGTGGGGCCGCATGAGACTCATGTGGCTTAAGTCGCAAACTTCCTTAGCCCACATATAGTTTAAGGATTTAAGCCGCATAGATTCTGTATTTTGGCCGCATAAAGCTCATACGGCTTGGGTCATAGTCACCCTTGGCCGCATGAAGTTCGGAGACTTTGGGGCTGCATATGTTTGATCCGCATAAGGTTCATGCGGCTTAGGTGACACTCCTGGCCGCACGAAAGCGTATGAACCCTGCTTTTGGTGACGTCTCACGTCTTATCTTTTTGTCAAAGTGTTAGAGCTTTCATTTTTGTCAGTTTTGACCGAACTTGTCAGCTTTATCAGACAAATTGATCCTTTTGGCCGCATATCTTTCTTCTGTAGCTGGTTGTCGACGGGCCGCATAAGGCACTGAATCTGTCATGCGGCTTTTCTTTATGCAGACCGGTTTGACCCAAAGTACATATACGGCAAATTGTGATCCGCATGAACCCCATATTTTCTATGCTTCTACAGAAGCTGTACTGCAGAAACAAGCTACATGCTCGTCTCGTTTCGGACATGTTTCTGCCACAACACAAAACATATACTCCAAAATATACTACAAAATGTTAAAATCAAAGTTTTGTCCGTATCAACGCCCATATCGTGTTGTATCTGTGTCTCTGTCCAACATATTTCAAAGTATTCACCAGTTAAGCCCTTTTTTCTTGCATGTTAACTTTGTTCTGAGGAATTCAAAACCTTTTTTGTCGATAATTAGTGGGAGAAAATCAACCCTTAAACCTCTCTAAATACTGATCAACATTAGTTGGCAGCAATACAAAGTAAACTTCGTTATCAAGACTATTGAGAGGTAGACCTCACCATGTGAAGCTGCTACATTTGTTTACCTATTCGGACCGTTTGCAAGGAACACGTACACACATAAACAACTTCAAGGACACGAGATCCTCCAAAAAACAAATACACATATAAGAAAAATAGATGACAACAATGAAACTGAAACAAAAAATAGAATTATGAAAGATTTTAAATTAATTCAGAGTCTCAGACCTGTGCTATTAGAAACAGTAGGATCATTCTACAAATCTTTCAATTCCTTCAAAATTTGCGTTGAAGCCATTGATCATAAACCTACAAACATCAAAAACAACAAGCGAACCATTTGATCACCGAAACCTTAAAAATCGATCGAATCGACCAAGGAACCCTAATAAAATCGAGGAAAAAGAGGGATTTGGGGGGATTTGAAAGAGATTTCATACTTCATCACATTCGACTGCTTCTTCCTCCATAACTTTGACACCCACCTGTACGCCCCTTAATTTTTTTAAAAAATACACAAATTAGAACCCCACCCCAAATTTTTAAAATAAAAGAGGATGAGAAGTGAAACCCTAGCTAGCTAGCATAGCTCACCCATGGTAGATCTATCGCGTGTTCCTTCACTAGACAGGGTTTGCGTGGGCTGGAGGCGGCTTGATGGAGGATGAGACTACAGAGCCATAGAAGTGTGATGGTGGTTTCGCCGTGGTGATGACGCCGGTGACGTGGTGGTGGCGGAGGCCTCTGGATTGCTGCGAGGAGGGTTGCAGTGGGAGTCGGATAAATTTATAATGGTAATAGCTCTACATATTAGAGGAGGGTGAAGTAGAGGAGGGAAGTTAAATTAGAAGAGGGAAAACAAAATTTTGGTAACACATATATTTTTATCATCACGGTTTGCTACCGTTACAAAAAAATTAATTAGATAAAATTATGAATTTTTTTTTTATTAACGGTTATGTAATAATTGTCACGGTAATTACCGTTAGTAACTTGTAACGGTATTAACTGTTACGAATTGAAAAAATAAAATGTTACAAATTGACAGTTTTGGTGTAGTGTATTCCACCAGAAGAAGGAATTGGATGATAAACATGCAGCTGATATCGCCTCTGAGGACAAGGAAGTGATGCGTCATAAAGCTGAATGTCGGGTCTTGGCGACTGTCGAGACCATAGTCGAGGCTTTGAAGCGTCGTATTGACGAGCTGTCTTCTGACCCTTAGTTTTTTTGTTCTTCCTTTTTTGTTTGAGATGTAGTTGTCTCTTTTTGCAAATATAGTCCTTTTTTCTCCTTTTGATGAAAAAATAAATAAAGAACTATTGTTTGGCTTATTTGTCATGAACTTATGGTTTTTGTGGACTTAGCTTCTTCGACGCACCTTGGTTTTAGGTGCAGATGATAAGTTGAGAGAAGGAACCATCATGTTTACTCAGAGGTGATGTGAACGTGGTAAACATGGGGTTGGTGATAGAGTTTTCTTACTCAGAGGTGATATAGACGTGGTAAGAATAGGCTCTGTGGGGATGCATAGAACAACTCAGAGGTGTTATGAACATGGATGTTCTATAGGCAAGGTATAACACACAGGGGTTGTTTGAATGGGGTGTTTACTCAGAGGTATTTGTGGACATGGTAAATACTGATTTTAGCTTCATCTTATTGAGAATGAAGATTAAGCTTTATGGGGATATAGAAAAACAACTCAGAGGTGATGTGGACATGGATGTTTTCTACTGGGGATTGATAAGAGAATGTCTTGGAATAGCTGGCTTCCAGAGACATATCATGATAAGGGGTATGAATTTAATGGTAAAATTCATAGATTTTTCTTACGGAGGGATGGAAGTACATGTTGAGGAGCATCAAGCATAATACTTCTTTAGGAACCTGTCGTTGATTGGCAACATGAACAAGTCTTCGTTAGGTTTAGCGAGTTGATAGGCACCATTAGAGTAGACTGTCTCAAAGATGAAAGGGCCTTTCCACTTGGGTTCGAACTTCTTTGGTGTCTTGTGGGTTATCACCATCGGCCTTCTGACTCACAGGACGAGGTCCCCCACCTGGAAAGTCCTTTATTTGACCTTCTTATTAAAAGCCTATGAAATACGAGCCTGATAGTGCTCGATGTGTTGTTGAGCCAAGAGGCATTTCTCATCCAGCGCCTCCAACTCTTGCAGTCGACGATATTGATTGTCTTCCTCTGTCAGCTGGTTTATAATGACCACTCGTAGTGAGGAGATTTGGATTTCAAGAGGCAGTACTGCTTCGCTCCCGTATACCAGGGAGAACGGTGTGTTCTCCGTTGGAATCCGTATGGTAGGCCCAAAGACATTCGCCTAGCTTCTCATTCCAGTCACATTTATTGGATGACACGACTTTCTTGAGTAGTTTGACGATTGTTTTCTTGAAAGCTCTAGCCAACCCATTTGCTGTCGGATTGTAAGCGGTTAATGCCACGTTTTTGATGTGATTCTTGTCACAGAACCTGTTGAACGCCTGGCTTATGAATTACGGACCGTGTCGTAGATGATCCTCCGGGGTACCCTAAAACGATAGGTGATGTGATGTTTGATGATACTGATCACATTCGAGCTTTTCACCTCCAATAGAGGTATAACCTCCAACCACTTAGATAAGTAGTCGGTGATTGCTAAAATGAAACGATGCCCTCTGGATGATGGAGGGTTAATTGGTCCAACTATATCCATATCCCAGGCGTCAAATGGCTAGGAGGTGACCGTTGGGTGTAGAAACTCCGAGGATCGATGGATGAAGTTGGCGTGCAGCTGGCAGACATAATACTTTTTAGCGTACTCAATAGCATCCGCCATCATGGTAGGCTAGTAATAGGCCATACATCATAGTCAGTCCTGTAACTTATGACTGGGTTGATGCGCTCCATACGTACCGTCATGAGCATGTCGAAGAGCTTTTGCTGTATCCTCATTTAACAAGCATCGGAGGAGAAGCTCGTCATAAGAACGACAATACGGCATTTTGGTAGCTGTTTTATAGTAGAATCGGAGGGATTGACAGACACAGCTTCCTTCGGGTCATTTAGGAGGACCCCGTAGACTACAAAATCTATGAATGGAAACCGCCAGTCTCTGATGTTGACGCTGGTGTCTGTAGGCATGGCATGGTTTAGACACATGCATAGGTTTTTTTGGGACGCACCATATCCTGACTAATCACCATAATGAAGTACCCGAGAGGTGCTGCCAATGAGGCAGCATGGCCAGCCAAAGCATCCGCCTCCTGATTTTTACTACCAAAATACAGTAATTTAGCGACGGCACATTAGCGACAGAAAATTTTCGTCGGCGTTAGCGACGGATTTACGGCAAATAATCGACGGCATACCGACGACAAGCCGATACAATTTTAATTTTATTTTAAGGGGGAGAAAAGGTCGCTCATCCGTCGCTAGGGCATCGGAGATATAGCGACGGATAAGTATCCGTCGCCATGCAGTCGATTATTTGGCGGGAATTATTGAGAGAAATGGCGGGACAATTCTTCGACTTCGTAGCGACGGATGTTCCGTCGACAAGTATCAAAAAGAGCGACGGCCTAGCGACGGGTTTTATCCGTCGCTAGTCCGTCGCTAAATAAAGGGCCCAGACTTAAATTGAAACGACGGGGGGAACTTTTCATTCCCCCCAAATTTCATTCTCTCCTATCTCTCTCTCTCTCTCCCGCGGCGGTCGGCGACCTCACTCTCCTCTCTCTCTCTCCCGCGGCGGTGATCGGCGACCTCTCCTCTCTCTCTTCCAAAGGTAATCTCTCTCTCTCTCGGTGGTCGTGGGTGTCGTGGGCTGCCAGGGGTGTCGTGGGCTACGGGGGCGGCGGAGACTGCGGGGGTGGCGCGCGCGGGGCTGCGACGGGTGCACGCGGGGCTGCGGCGGACGGCGGGGGGCAGCGCGCTCCGGGGCAGCGGGGGGCGGCGGAGGTGGAGCACGTGGGGCACCACGGGGCTGGGGGGCGGCGGGGGGTGTGAGGTACGTCGGGCGGTGGGAGGGGTGCTGGCGCGCACGGGGCTGCGGGAGGCGGCGGGGGCAGCGGGGGGCGGCAGGGGTGGCATGCGCGGGGCAGCGCGGGGTACAAATACAATGAGTAGCATCGGTGATATGAAAAATCGTAGTTTAAGAAATAGGATATCGACGATATCGGTAGTATCGACAGTTTCAGATCGGAGTATCGAATTTTTTGGTATTGGGAAACAAATAATTATCGGTAGTATCAGATTCTTTTACATGCTTTTACAACCTTATTATGCTTTCAACCTAGGTTCACAATATCGGTAACACAATACCTTACCCTAATAAGGTAACCCAATACCTTACCCTAATAAGGTAAACCCAATACCTTAGGCTACAATAGGGCAAACCACTTTACCTTAATGGTGAAGGTAAAACCCAATATCCTAAGCTACCAACATTAGAATCCTAAGATACAAACATACCACTCTAATATCTAACTTCTAACCATCTATCTAACTATCAATATAAATTCTAACATCTATCTATATACTAATTCTAACATCTACTAGCTAACTCACATCTCTAACTAACCAACATATTCTAATATACTACTTGGTATCTCAAGTTACCAAGTATCTTAACTCTAATATATGAATATCTAACTTAATCTCTAAAACTAAGATACTATACATATCCAATATATGTCTATCTAAACTCTAAGCTATCATATCAAAACACACACTCTAATACACTACCATCTAACATATAAGCTATCTAACTTATATCTACTAATCTCATTCTAGACACTAACTTATTACTAACCATCTAACCGACTATCTTATACTTCTAGTATCCTTATCCCAATATACTAACTAGTAGTAGGATACCAACATATATTTTCTAAATAACTCTAACATATGTCATATCTAACTAACAAAGACCCCCAATGTCAGCATCGGTCAATATTTGGTATCGGTCGGTATCGGATCGGAACATGCCAAACCGTATCGGTACCGGCCGTATCAGATCGGTATCGGCCGATACTTTAAAGAAAATGCAACATGACAAACCCTAGTTTAAGAAATAGGATGAGAAAGTCTATTGCTTTATATATATATATATATATATATATATATATATATATAAATCAAGGTTCAAAGTATCGGTATCGGAATCGGTATCGGACTTTTCCTATGAGTATTGGTATCGGCGATATCGGTAGTATCGGACTATCGGTATCGGTATCGAACTATCGGTATCGGTATCGAACTATCGGACTATCGGACTATCGGTATCGGTATCGAACTATCGGTATCGCACTATCGGTATCGGTATCGCACTATCGGTATCGGACTAT
Source organism: Iris pallida (assembly GCA_029216955.1). Taxonomy (NCBI): domain Eukaryota; kingdom Viridiplantae; phylum Streptophyta; class Magnoliopsida; order Asparagales; family Iridaceae; genus Iris; species Iris pallida. The sequence goes on along the minus strand of JANAVB010006800.1, from coordinate 8,986,731 downwards.
CGGTATCGGATACAATGGATACCAAGAGGACCAGATCGAAAAGTCCCAATAGTTGGGACAACACTCGGATACAATGGATGTTGAAGATATTGTTGAGGAAAACAGAGGGGAGGAAGAGGTTGATACACAAGACTTAGCTGTCAACCAGGAGAGAAAGAGGCGTTTTGTCCCAAATATTGAGGCAGAAGAAGAAGAAGACGACGAAGAAGAAGAAGAAGAATTTGATGGGAATGAGGATACAGATAAAATCGACGATGAAGATAAGGATGAGGATGAGGATGAGGATGAGGATGAGGAGGAGGATGATGATGAAGACGAGGCCGAGGATGAGAACGAAGACGATGATTAGGTTAAATATTATTGTATATTAAAAAAACTTCCAATTACGTGAATTAAGTTTGACCTCATAAAAGCAATAACGTGAATTTATATTTTTTTCATTCGATTATTTACTTATTGCAGATGGCACTCCTAGTCTTTTTCGTCGCGGCGGCACTCGTCTCCCTACTGGTGGTATGTATATATTAGTTTAGAATTTTATATTCATTTACACTTTTATATTGTTAATTATGTTTATGTGTTCTATTTACAGGTTATGATGGCAGGCCGTGGTGGTGGTGGTGGTGGTGGTGGTCGTGGTCGCATTCAATCTTCCCGGGATGTGACCCCATCCAGCGACTCTGACCCGGAGAGTACCCCGGGCATAGACGCATCCCGCCGTCGATCGACCACTTCATCGAGGCATGAGTCCGGATCTGCTAGCGGATCCGTTCCGCTATCGGACCCACCAGCAGCGGATCCACCAGTGGATCCCCCAGTTACTGCATAGTAGGCCCCGGAGTACCCCCATACTCGGTTCTATCCGGTTACTGGGAAGTACATGCGCGGACCCGCGGATCCTCCGACGGCACCAGAGAGGCCGAGAGGCGAGTTCCAACGAGAGCTATAGCCCGCGGGGACCTCGTAAGTAAATTTAAGATAATTTATTAAATTTCTTTCATTTATTCAAGTTAATAATCCAGTCGTTTCTTTCTTGTAGGTTTTTTCCGTTTAATGTTGCCAGGGCTCTTGGAGAAATTATCAGGGCTAACTTCCATGGTCCCTACCTCAACTTTTCATCAGTGCCCCCAAACTTGAAGTACGTCTGGCTCGACGAGTTGAGGGTATATATCTATATCTTCTGATTAATTATTAGTTACTCTTTAATCAACCATTTTTTAAATTACGTGATAATTGAATTTCTATGTTAGACGACGTACTGGTGGGCCCCCCATCGCGAGGACGCGATCCGCAGGACCTACAGAAGTGCTGCCACGAAGAAGATACGAGATATAATTCATGACCTAAAAATGGGGCATACGAGGCCGAATTGGATGCGGTAGGAGTATTATGAGGACCTCTTAGGTATGATGGATACTCCTGCGTACAAGGAGAAATCGGAGAAGGCAAAGGCGAACCGACAGGCCGCGGGGCTTCATACGGGGGGATCAAGGCCCCACGCAGCGACGCTTGCAGATCTGGTGAGATACCATAAATTCATTTCACTATCGAATTAGGTATTATTAATATACGGAGTTAATTAAGTTCTACGAAAATTTTGTATGCAGGCCCAACGGGCGGTGAAGGAGGGAAGGGCGCCAGAATCGGTCACCATGCACGACGTATTCCAGCATACGCACAAAAGACGGAAGGACGGGAGCTTCGTCGACGAGAGGTCCAAGGAGACTGATGTAAGTACTTATGTTTATGAGATTTACATTAGAATTAAAAGTATTCGGACTATAACTTAGGTAAACTTAGGATTCACACTTAACTTAGTGAAACATAGGATTTAGATTACAACTTAGGTAAATCTTATAATATAAACACATTCATTTGATAGGCTGCGTATCGTGAGGCCCTTAGTCGGGCTCAGTTAACTGATACCGAGGATGTCGGTGAAACGATGCCCGCCCGGACGCCCTCTTCTTTGGCCGCTCGTAACGACTTATTCGTAGATACCGTCGACGGCTTTAAGAAAGGGCTCCTGTACGGAGTCGGCTCCCTAGGGCCATTGCACATGGCGACGCAGAGATTTCCACCGACACCGCCTCCTCCCGTGGCCCCGGTAGACGATAATGTTAGGTCATAGCTTACGCAACTGCACGAGGCGGTGTCGTCCTTGCGGGAGCAATTTGCTACGTACTTTTCGCCTCCGTCTGCGGCTGCCGGTCCGTCTGCGGTTGTCGGTCCGTCTGCTGCTGGTGTCGGTCCGTCTTCTACTGGTGTCGGTCCGTCGACTGCTGGTGTCGCTCCTTCTTCCGTGGGTCATCTTTCTTTCAACCCTGCTGCCCCTCTGGTACCGCCTTCGACTGTGACGGCACTCCTGGATCTCATGTCGCCAGAGCAGCTACGTCGACTTCCTAGCAGTGTCTACGACGACTTGCCACCGTACCTAGTGGAGGAGTATATTCGTCGGTCGCAGCAGGGATTACCACCATCGGGCAATCGAACTCCTCCTCCTCCTTAAAATATTATAATTAAGAAAATTTGGAATATTTGTGTGAATTTTGGATTATTTGTGCTATGATCGGATTATAACGACAGATATTAGGTTACTCTTCAGGATAATTGATGTCTATTTTATATTAATTTGGTTTGGTCTACGTGATTCTTAGATAATTGGTGTGTATTAAATTCGTATGTACATATTTGGTCTATGTGATTCTTGGATAATTAGTGTGCATTATATATTTGGTCTATGTGATTGTTGGATAATTGGTGTGCATTATATATTGGTTTGGTTTATGCATATTTTTGTGAACATGGAAAGTGCTGCAATTTTTTTTTTCAAAAAATCTCAGTTAGCGACGGACTAGTGACCGGTTAGCGACGGATATTTCCAGTTTTCGACTAATTTTCGACGGAATTTCCGTCGCTAACTGGAGATTTGAAACTGTTTCCAGGTAGCGACGGGTGGTCGACGGAATATCCGTCGGCAAGGTTCTGGTGGTATATAATTCGACGGAGTAGCGACAGAAAATCCGTCGCCAAGGCGACGGATAATCAGCCACTAATCAGTCGCTCTCTCGACGGCATAGCGACGGAAAATCCGTCGACAAGGTTCTGGAAATGCTTGATATTTCCAGAACCATGGCGACGGATAATCAGCCACTAATCAGTCGCTCTGTCGACGGCGTAGCAACGATTTATCCGTCTCCAAGGTTCTGGAAATGTCAAGCATTTCTAGAACATGGTCGACGGATAATCTGTTAGTATTCCATCGCTAATCCGTCCTTTGTTGGCGACGGCGATCGACGGACTAGCGACGGAACGATACCCTCTGATACACTGTTACGACGGTTTACCGACGGACTATCCGTCGCTAGCGTCTACACAGTAAGTATTTAATACTTGAAATGTACGAAAGCCCGTCGGAAAGTCGTCGCTAATGCATCGTATTATGAAGACGAAAAGCCGTCGCTATTCCGTCGCTCTTCGACTACTTAGCGACGGATCATTATTAGCGACGAGCTGATTGCCGACGGATTATTTTGACCAAGATCCGTCAGTGATCGGTCGCTAATACTGATTGCCGACGGATGGGCGACGGATGTGGCCGTCGCTAAATGGATATATTTTGGTAGTGTTTGTAGCTGAGGTACACGTTCTATGAAAAACTCAGTGAAGGTTGAGATAATGTCCAAGGCTGCTTTATGATAAAGGATCAGGTCCTCGTGGCAGAGCTCATATTGTCCTCGAACCTAGTTGACGATCAGTTTTGAATCTCCATAGGACTCGAGTCATTCTACCCCTAGCTATATTGCTAACTGGAGTCCCATAATGAGGGCATTGTACTCCGCCACATTCTTAGAGCACGATTCTGTGAAGGAATAAGCACGCTGGATGACTAGCTTGTCTGGAGACATCAAGACTACCCCCACTCCTGCAATGATTTGACCTTTGGGGCCTGTTCTTGGGGTGCCATCGAAGAGCATCCGCCAGATGGAGTTCCCTTCGGCAATGTTGGATTCCAGTACTTCATTTGGAATATCTTCATAGAGTTTGGATGACTCTGAAATTGGATGCGCAGCTAAGAAATCAGCCAATGCTTGGCAGCTGACAACTTTTTGTGGGACAAATACCATATCATATGGTATTAATAGTATTGCCCACATAGCTAATCGAAAGTTTAGTGCTCCCGGCTTTGTCATGAGGACCGTGAGTGGATTGACTCGAAAGATGACATGGATTGTCTGACCCGATTCGTAATGGCGGGTCTTCTGAATGGCGAATACTAGAGCGAGTCATTCTTTTTCGACGAGATTGTATTGGTGTTCGGCCCCGATCATTATCCTACTTAGGTAGTAGATAACTTGCTCATAGCCTGCATCATTATTCTGAGCCAGTAGAGCACCGAGAGAGTGATCAATTATGCGGATGTAGAGCAAGAAGGGTTGGCCTGCAACCGGTGCAACCAGGACTTGGGGATTTGTGAGATAGGCCTTGATGTCGTCAAATGCCTTCTGAAACTCCTCCATCCAGAAGTAGGAGACTTCCTTCTTCGTGAGCTTGGTAAAGGGTTGGCATTGTCTGGAAAGATTTGCTATAACCTTCAGATATACGTAAGACGTCCATGTAGGCCTCGAAGCTCTCAGGTTCTTTGAAGTGTTCATGTCAAGGATGGCTTTGGTCTTCTCGGGATCAACGTGGATACCCTTTTGCGGTGAAGATGAAACCCAAGAATTTGCCGCTGGAAACTCCAAGGAAGGATTTGGCTGGATTCATCTTTAGTTGATGTGCTCGCAAGAGATCAAAGACTATCCTCAGATATTGCAGGTGATCACCTCGTAGATGACTTTTGACAGAGATGTCGTCAACATAACATTCGACTGTCTTGAGAAGATGCTTGTGGAAGATGGTGTTCATAGCTCGCTGGTATGTCGTCCTGCATTCTTCAAGCCAAAGGGCATTACTATGTAGCAATAAACCTCCTTCGGAGTCCTGAACGACGTGTGCTTCTCGTCCTCCGAAAATATATTAATCTGGTTATAGCCCGAATATCCGTCCATAAAGGACATGAGTTCAAAGCCACAGGTGTTGTCGATCATTACATTGGTGATCGAAAGTGGGAACTCGTCTTTCAGGAAGGTGGAGTTGAGGTCCCAAAAATCGATGCAGACTTGGATCTTCTCATTCTTTTTGGTAACAGGAACGATGTTGACCACCCATTCTGGGTATTGCTTCTCGTGAACAAACCCACCTTCTATGAGTTAATCCACTTCTTTATTGATGGCATCCATGATGTAGGGCGGAAGCGTCGTTGTTGCTGCTTAAAAGGCTTAGCGTTAGGTAAGATGTTAAGCTTGTGCATTGTGACTTGTAGATCTAAGCCTGACATATCTTCATAGCTCCAAGCGAAGACGTCGATGTATTCTTTGACAAGTTGAACTTAAGATTCGTGATCTTTTCCTGCAAGCTTTTGCTGATGAATATGGGTTTGGATGAAGATTCATCCCCCAGGTCGATCTGCTTGACTTCATCTTCGGTAGGGGTTCTCGTAGCTCGAAGTGAGACTCCCATTATGCACCTAAGCGTTGAGCCCAGGGTTCTTCCTCGAAGAACTCTATTATCTGATCATCATCTTCTTCTTCTGGAGGGTGTACAGATGCCATGTTGACTGACAACACCTTCTTAGAAATCGGACCGATACTGGTGTCGGAATCCCAAGTCGAAGTTTCAGATGAGTGAGATTGTGTAGCCTCCTCCGCTTCTGAACTCCCTGGGGTTGTTGGCGGCATGACATAGCCTACCCCCCGTCGAGTGCGATGGGAATAGTCTTGTGGCTTCCCCTTTGAAACCGGGAGTCGTAAAGGAAGATGTCGGCCTTTGCCATAGTTTAGACCCTGGCCACTTTTCAAGTCATAACCCATATTTTGGATTTGGTACTTTGCTCGATCGGTGTACCGATATACTTGCATTCTATCGATATCTGATTCTAGTTTGACTGGCGGAAGGTCCTAATGACGCTTGACTTTGCCAAAGATGATAGATTTATCGTCCTGGTTTCGGGGCAGAACTATATAATAGACTCCTCGGTACGGAACAAATTAATTTACATGATTAACAGTTGTTATTTGTGTTTGCAACGGCTGTAAGGCATTATCTAGAGTATACATGGCATGCAATGTGGAAGACTAGAATAATTCAAGGACATCCTTTTATTGATAAAATACAGGATCTCGTCCCGGGGAATTACATCATCAAGAGATGGGGCATCAACACTGGCAAATATATATTCTTCCAACTCCTTTTCGGTGAGAACCAGAGTAGCCTTGGGAGGTTTTGGGACTTTCAGTCAAATTTTTGCCACCAGAGGGGCTGATGTCACGACTCGCACCCAGTGTAAGGGTACAAGTGCGTAACAACGCCCAGCCTACATCGCAGAATCGGCGGTAGAAACGCTGTACTAGGTCACTCTCTAGCAACTCACACAAATATATAATATACCTGTCATAATCTCAACTCCGAACGGAGGACAAGTATAGATATAGTAAAACTCAATCACAGTCTAAGCACGATAAGATAACACAGAAGTCAATAACTAAAAGATTAAACAACAACAAAATATAAACTACTAAATAATAATATCTCCAACAAATCTCAAACAAGTCAATATCTCAAGTTATTACAATTCAAGTTCTAAACATGAAAACTAAACCAAGTCTACTAACTAGTCTCACAATCACTCCTGAGAGTCGGGGCCCAAAGTAGCTAAGCCATCTCCTGGTCCATAGTAAGTAGGGAAAGTGTCCTCGGGGCAAACATTTATAATATTTTGTTAACGATCCAGTCAGGAAATGAACGAGTACATCTCATCTAGAAATCTCAAGTAAATGACAAAGACTATAAAACAGTTATAGACAGTTATATTGATGAATGTGGTAAGTTTAGACAGGTAGTAAAGTAGAACAACAGTTTAAACAAGTCAGAAGAGCATGGCAATGGAGACTGTAAAAGTAAAACTAACTGAACTCGAAAAGAGGTGATATAAATCCAGATAATATAGCATAGACAAGTGTGATCCAGTATGATTCCTAAACATGATACTGGCCATTGTGTTTTGAAATACCGAGATCGAATGTAATCGATAGGGGGTAAATACAGCTCATTGTACACTTGACAAGTGTACAACTATTGTCATTCCAGATTAGACCAGATTGGGGTGATTCCAGCATTTTTGGGACTGTTTACATGTCTACTCGAATATTTCCCCGCCCAACAAGTACAAGTAAATCCAGAAAATGATACAAAAATAAAATACAAGTCCTACCAGAACATGATGATGCCAGTAGTGAGTCCAGTGGGGTGATTCCAGAAATAGAGGCCAGACATGTAAAAAGGTGAGTGTCACATGTAGTGGATACAGAAATATCAATCGGTGTTGGCAGAGAATCAATAGAACTAACTAGAACTGAAATACAATAATCATCAAATAAATTAAAGAACTATCAGAGAATGTACTCGCATGATAACATGAATGTCTGATGAGAAATTATGCCCGGACCGGAGTAACTGAGTCCTATTTAGAGCAACCACAGGTTACAAAGTGTCTAATATGAAATAAGAGAAATTTATAATACCTTCTGAATGATTCTAAGTCAAAGTCAACTCTTGGTCAACTCTGGTCAACCATTCTAGTCAAACTAGGTCAAACCTAAGTCAACTAGTCAAATGTTCTAAGTTTAAGTCAAACTTAAGTTAACTAGTCATTTTAAGTCCATTTGGTTCAATTCCTCCATCCCTATTCATACTCTGGCTGCTTGCTCGCCGCCCAAGAAGGTCATGTCTTCGATCGAACAGATCTTTTGTAATTTCTTCTGGGGGCATAGCAACGGCCTAGATAAGCATCACTGGGCTAGCTGGGACTCTATGGCTCACCCTATAGGCGAAGGGGGTTTAGGATTCACCAAACTCACTCACATTGTCAAAGCTTTTTCGATGAAATTGTAGCAGAATCTGCGTACGAGTAACAACTTATGGACCAGGTTTATGCAAGCCAGGTACTTCAAACACTCCCACCCTTCATTGGCCACTTCCAACTGCAGATCCTCAGCGGCATGGCGTCGCATACTCATTGGTCGTGACCTTGCCGAGCCTGCGATGAGACTCCATTTGGGCGCGGGAGATTCGGACCCATTTCTGGAGAGATGGGTCGGGGATAGCATGATCCCTAGTATCACAGAGATCCCTACAGGCAGCAGGATCAGAGACTTGTGGAACCCCATCAACGATGACTGGAACTGGGATCAGATTCGGGATTGGTCTGGCAATGAAACGGTGGACAGCATTCGCGCGAGCGGATTGCGCATTGGTAGTGTGCCCGACGAGCTAAGATGGATGTTGGAAGCATCGGGGGCCTTTTCGATGAGGTCGACGAGAAGCGTCATCCAAGGTATCGGGCAGCAGTTCACTCCCATGGTGCACTATTGGCACACCTGCATCCCCAAGAAGTGGTCCTTTCTTATGTGGAGAGCCATTAGAAAGAAATTACCAACTGACGACTACCTCAACACCATCGGGATCAGCTTAGCTTCTGCATGCAACTGCTGCTCAGAGCGTCAGATGGAGACTATCGATCACACCTTCTGTCAGAGAACCCTTCCGGACAGCATTTGGAGGACCCTCAATAGGTTATTCAACATAGCTCCGGGTGGCGGACGCTTCCACGATCTAGCGACCTCTTGGGGTTCGGCCTCCCATGGACACCAGATCGTCGCAGCGGCCGCCACATGGGCAATTTGGAAGAATCGCAACAAGGCGAGATACGAAGGTCACCAATACTCCGCCGACCAGCTCGTTCGGGAAGTTTTCCGCCAATGTCGCAAGTGGAGCACTCTGTGTTCCCACAGTACTAGAACCTTCTGGTCTGTGATCCCCCTAGCCCCTGGCGGTTGTTACGCCTCCTCCCCTTTTTGTGGTATACCGGTATAGGCTTCGGCATTTTGCGCCTTGTATACGTGTTTCGGCTCCGGTTTTCGAGCCGTCTTTAATAAATGGAGGGGTTTCCCAAAAAAATAAATATATATATACATAGTGTATATATAAACAATATATATATATATATATATATATATATATATATATATATATATATATATATATATATTACATTTACTAAACCTAAGGAACACAAGTCATAAACACATATATAGCTAGCATACACATATAACATTATACATTATATATATTCAAATGTATATACTAAGGTATATTAGAATTAAAAGTACAGATATAAAGGCATATATATAAAAATTGGAAAAATGGAGTGTAAGTATATGAATATGTGTGTGTGTGTGTGTGTGTGTGTGTGTGTGTGTGTGTGTGTGTGTGTGTGTGTGTGTGCTGTGAGTGAGGGGTGCTGTGGCAAGGGCTGCTGTTGGGGACAACATGGTCCAGACCTGGGAAAATCATAATCACCAAAGACCAATATATATAACATATATATATATATATATATATATATATATATATATATATATATATATATATATATATATATATATATTTATATATATATATATATATATATATATATATATATATATATATATATTTTTTTTTTTTTTTTTTTTTTTTTAATATATATATATATTATATATATAGGGGGACAACAGGGTCCAGACCTGGGAAAATCATAGTCACCAAAGACCAATATATATATATATATATATAAAATATATATATATATATATATATATATATATATATATATATATATATATATATATATATAGAGTTTCCTATATATAGTTTGTTTATATATAAACCTTATATATATATATATATATATATATATATATATATATATATATATATATATATATATATATATAAGGTATATATATAAACTAAGGTATATATATAAACTAACTATATATATAAGGTATATATATAAACTAACTATATATATAGATACATAGGAAACTCTATATATATATATATACAAACATATATACAAACATATATACATATAACCTAGGGAACTCTATATATATATATGCAAATAATATATATATAAAATATATATATATATATATATATATATATATATATATATATATATATATATATATATATATATATATATATATAAGGTATATATATAAACTAACTATATATATAGATACATAGGAAACTCTATATATATATATACAAACATATATACATATAACCTAGGGACTAATTACAAACTATATATACATATCAATTCTAAAATTAAACTCTTAAAACTGAAACAACTCGTAATTTATAGGTAATAGATAACTTATATATATACATGCATAACTATAGACGTAGACATATATATACATACAATGATACATATAATATACACATAGATAATTGGGGAAAAGGTGGCCCACATGTGTGTCAACATGTAGGGGCGTGAGTCGTATCCAAAGTGTTAGAATCGTGTCCAACAACCCGTGTCAGGACCCAACTCTATGTGTCAGAAAACTGTAAAGGTTAGGGCTCGTGCGGCCATGTCGGGTTCGATAGGACATGACACGCAACACAATGAGCCTCGTGCTCGTGCACATAGCTAGGTGGGGTCTAGGTCTAGGTGTTAACATCCTGACATGTGTCCAAGAGGTGTCTATTTGTCACACGAAGTGCGTTTCAGGGAGGGCTGTACGCGCATATGCGCAGTCAGCCGAATCCATGCGGGTGCGATATCTTCGTGCATACTCAACGAAACCTCGTAAAATTTCACGAGCACATGGGCAGAGGTTGCCCCGACGTGTCCACCAAATTTCACCCAAACCATGTCGTGTCCATCGAGTTATGACACACAGGATGCAGGACAGTGCATAGGACAGTGCACGGGGCCTCGTGCTACGTCCCTGTGTCTGATTTAGACACAAAAATCGTGTCAAATCACAATCTGTCTTCACAAAACTTGATCCACATATAAACAGCAATAATTTGTGAAATTACTTTTGAAAAACATCAACTTTTAATTCTATGAGACATTTTATCGAACACGTGTTCCAATACACCGACACGCATCCGATACACCTATCAAACGGTCATAAAATCCTACCAAACTACATCTACAGGTCCAGGGTACCGAGATGCATGTATCTGTAAAGAAAAATCAGAATTTAAAGAAGTTTAAAAGCGTTTACCTATTGAGAGTCAAAATCTCAATACAAAAGGCCTCCAAACGTCCCGACGCCGATTTTCTACTGTCCAAAGCCCCCGATTCCTTGCTAACTAGCCTCCAGCAACTTCTTTTCCTTCCAAGGATCGCAACGAATCTTGTTTGGTGCAAATCGGATGAGAGATGGAAAAAGGTGGATACTTTGAGGAAGGTGGCAATTTCTAGGGTTTGTAAAGGCTTGGTGTCTACAAAATATGAACATATAGTGGGGGGACAGTTTTGCCGGCCGTGGGCTGCTGCTAGGGTTAGGTTAGGGTTTAGGTATGGGCTACAACTCATCTTAAGTCCAATAGGAAGTCCTTTTAGTAAAAGCCCAAAAAGTTATATATTAAAGAGGCTAAAAATAAATTTAAAAGTTTCCTAATTAGGACTAAACCTTAAATTCAAATCTAAAATGCTAATTAGGTCTCTAATCGCATGGTTAGTCTATAAACATAGTTAGCTAAGGTTAACCCAACTACTAACACCAAAAGCACCAATTAAAATATAATAAAATAATTCAAAAAATTACACAATTACCTAAATACCCTTATCCTAGAAAAGTGGTAGTGACAAATCTAACCCCTTAGAAAACTTTTGTCCTCGATATTTAAGATGGTTTTGCTCCTTCTAGGTCAAACCCCCGACAATCAAGGTCAAGAAAATTATATCTAAAACATGCAAAACATGGTCCTGCTGGTCGTGATTTCTCAGTCTTGGACATGGCCACTACTCTATCTAGCACATCACACAAATATCCTGACAGGTACTAATGAAATCATACATCAAGAAGGGGAAGAAGAACAAGAAAGACAGACCTGCTAACCCATCACCTGCAGCGTTGGTCTCCTCGACCGTTAGTGCAAAAGCCTCACCCCTCTGGTGCTGGGCATGGTGCTGTACGACAGGTGGCCTAGCTCCCTCTATCTGATCCTGTGCTCCACCATATGGAGGTGCAGTGGGGCAGTCTCACATCTGGTGAGCAGCGGATCCACAGAACAGACAAACCTTCAGCCTCTTCCAACAAACATCCCAAACATGCCCCGGCTTCCTGCAGTAGGCACAAATGGGCATCCTCTGTGTAACACCCCAGTCCCAAAATACTCAGGACTAAGTACATCAATATGCCAGCTGCATACATACGAAGTATACTCCAATATATGGATCCATCGTATGTATACATAAGCTGTAAACTGTAGTAAACCATAAAACTAATCTCATCCACAAATAACGAAGGAAGAATTTATAAATCAACTCATGAATTATCATTTACAAATTGTTGGGCGGAGACAAATCCACTACCAACTAAAAAAAAGAAATACATGATAACAAAATTTTGTCGAGCGATGCGAAGACATTCCAAGTGAAACCATTTCGAAAGAAGAAAGGAAAAACATGGCCTTGGCTAGAACACCTGCGAAAATGACAAAGACATACCTGGAGAATTTACCAGGCCTCAGAGGGATGTAACAAAATACAATAAACAACATGCCAAATAAATAATGAATATAAACTATGCCACAAATAAAAGTAAGTGACGAAACATCAATAAGGTAACCTAACCGTACTAAAGTGAACTTGTAGTTGAGAAACAATCCTTTTGATGCATGAGCCCTGGTTGTAAAAAAGGATCGGTATAGTCCCCATATAGGGCACCAGGGGCCTACGTCCATAACGTCCAAAGATCGTCAGAGGGCATCATGTGCAAGGAGGTACGTCCATAACGCTCTGGGAAACGTCAGAGGGAACCTGGAGCCTGCGTTTTCGGAGGAGCGCACAGGTAATCAGGGAAGTGCAAAGAAGCCCATACGTCAGGTATTGTTCTCCCCACCCAATGCTCTTATTTAAGTCGCATCTACGACCATGTACCTCTACTAACTGCTAAGTCTCCTAACATGCCTCTATTAGCAGTTAGACCTACCGCATGCGCGCGGGTGATCAGCCAACATGCAAGGACCTCTACATGCTACTCATCTCACACATACTCTTGGTACAACTGTGTCGAGGTATATGCGATACACTATAAACGGTAGTCCCTTAACTCTAAGTCCATATGCAATCAAGGGATAATAAGTAATGTAAAGCTAACATCACTAAGCAGGAAGTAAATTGGCACTTAAAAAAATGGTACAGCTAGAAAAACTGAAAATAAATACATAGTGATATGTAGTAAATAAAATGTAGACTATTTATAAACAGTAAAAATATGGCAAGGTATCTTGTCTTGTGTTACGCCGGGTGTGGTACGATGATCCAACAAGCCATGAATTTCTAGTAGTCATGGTCGATGCGTAAGAGTCCAAAATACACAAGAAGTAGGAAGGCACGATCAGTCAGGGTCAAATGATGATAATCGAGGAGAAATCTGGATAACACCTATTTTATAATTATTTATAAAGTTTGAAAACATTATTTTATTAATAAAAATAATTTATACTTTCGAAATATATCCATAAATTCATAGCTTAAAACTCAAGATATACTAGGCCCAATTAGTTAGAAAATATTTAAAGATTTAGAAAATATCTTAAATCACTTAAATATAAATCTCTTACTTAAATTATAAGACTAAAACAATTAACCCTACTTTTATTCAACATATTTACCCGTTTATAAGATGTATACTTAAAGATCATAATAGTGTAAGGAAAAAATATAATAAAAACAAATAATAGAATATTTACAAAAGCTATATATATATATATATAGAAACCCATAACAGTTTTAAGAGCCGAACATGTATATTCTTAAAACTCCACCAGCAAATTTAGGCCCAATAGGAAAACCTTAGCCCAAAATTTATACTGTTGTTCCCCACCTAATAATAATAGCAATATGCTTAATAAATATTTTATATATTTACTATGACAAATATTGAGTTAACATATTACTTAATACTTATACGATTTTAAAATATAAAACTAAATAATAATAAATAATAAAAATAACACACAAGAAGAAAGATAACAAATATATATGAGAACACCTGTTCTCTTCCCAAAAGCTATACATAACTATTAAGAAAGCGAAGAAGGAAAGAAGAAAAAAAGGGAAAAACAATACGAGAGAGAGGGAGATCAGTACTGAAGAGGAGGAGGAAGGAAGAGAGGGGTTCTTACCTAGGTTGGGTTCGGCGCTGGTGGTCGAAAGCGTAGAGCGGGAGGCGGAGGGCCGAAGGGGGCTGGCCGGTAGCGCCTATGCGAGGCAGCCGCTGCTGATCCAAAAGGGACGGTGCCCCGGACACGTCGTGACGACGAGGCACAACTCCATATCGAATGTGGATCCTGTGTCGGAGATAGGACGCGGTCGAAGGACGACGATCTTTGTCTATGCCGAAGTCGAATGGCCGAGCACCTTCAGATCTGGTGTCGGACGAGTACGGACGGGTCGGGGATGAGGTCGGCTCATCCAGCAACGCAACTCACAGGGAAGCGTGCGGACTCACGGCCAATACTGGGCTCGCAATGGCGGCAGACCGGGTTGTGTGGCCAAGACAACGATGGAACTGCGGGGATGGCGACCAGGCACGTAGGCGGAGTCACGGGTTTACCACCAGCGGCCCGGTAAGCTCGATGACGGTCGGGTCGGTGGCCAGGTACGATTTGTGTTTTCTTTTGGTGGTGGTGTTGGTTCTGGGATGGTGGCGAAGTTGGTTCGCCGTGGTGGTGATGTCGGTGGTATTTGTATTAATTTGGGGTTTGGTCTGGGTTGGCCAGCCTACGGCCAGGGAATTGGCGGTAGAGGTTGGTCGCCGCGGGGGGTCGGAGATCTTGGTGAACATGGGTTCGAGATGATGTCAGGCTGGTGGTGATTTGATTGGTTGCGTCATGTCGGGGGTGTCCGACACGACGGAGAGGGAATCGAGTAGTCCGAAATTGTCGGAAGAACATGAATATGCATTTGTAACGGGGAAAAATATAGTGGATGGGAAGGCACAGACACGATGCACTATAATTGGTTATGGTGGAGGAGAAATTTTTATGGAAAAGAGAAGAATGAGTCTCTCCTTATATAGAAGGTGATGCTCTTAGTTAGATATGCTTTTGGATTGTTTAAAGTCCTATAGATAATTCACGTATAAATCCAAATGGATTAAAATTTAGTCAATCAAATCTAGATAAACCTAACTTTAATTCAAAAGCTATTTAAATAAAATCTCTTCAAATTTTACATTATCAAAATTAATCAAATAGTAAATCAAACAAGATTTTTAAATATCTTTTTCATAATAATAAATATAATAATAATTAATTTCGAAAATCAATATCTATATACAAGAATTAAATTTGTGTATCTCTGATAAATATAGAATAATATGTAGAAAACTTACTTTCTAAATTACCAATAACTAATTGACTTTCTATAATAAAAACAAAGTTTTTGGAAATTTCACAATGCGATGCTTTGTGCAAATTTTTAGCAATAAAAAAAAATAAATAAAAATATTTATCACCTATTATTTGAAAGATATATTTCTATATAAAAAATATTTTCTAAAAATATGTACCTCGCACATATTCACACTCGCCGAGCAATTACGAAAAATACAAATTCACATGCGACGTACAATTGCGAGAACTCGAACTTGCGTGCACCGTACAAATACGAAGTACAAATTAAATACCATTAAATACCAAATTTTTAAAAAAATGTAGTAGAAATTTTGGGGGTTTTACATCCTACTGAACTTAAAAGAATTTCGTCCTCGAAATTTAGGAGTAATTAGGGTAGGTAGGGCGAAGGGGATGGAAAGAGTTTAGTCGATAAAATCATGATTTAAATCCTCGGGCGAAGAGTTCAAGGCATAAGATGGAAAAATGGATAATTTAGATAGTTCTAGTCGAATAAAATCAACAGCTCGAAGATGGTCAATGCATGACAACCTATGAGTGTTTAAATCAAGCAACGCTTACATTATCTTATAAACTTGTAACCTTGTTAATAGGTAATAACTTCCTTATCTCAAATCTTGATTACGAGCATGTTAGTTTCGAGTCACTTACATGTGGTTTTCAATTCCGTTAACTCTTTGAATCGTCATTATCCTTTTATCACTAATCTTCAAAAATTATTTCTTCTCCCAATTGATATTCCATCGATCTTATTTTTTTTTGCAAAACATACTTTCGTAAATTTTGAGATTTATGAACAAAATATTAGATGTCAACCCATATATACCTTCGATATCTCCTAATATAACGCCTTTAATTTAAAGTTTTGGTTTCAATCAATCTCTAGCAAATATTTTCCTCAAACCAAATCTCGTCTTTCAAAATTTTCCAAAATAATTTAGTCAACCTTTACTCAGTTTAGTCGATGATAATCAAGGTTACTTCGATAGAAAATTATATCCATAATCGTCGGATTTTGATAAGTCTAAACTTCCAATTCAATAAATCTCTAATACTCTTCTTCCTACATATTTTCTTTCAAACTGGTTTTCTCTTGCAAAACTTCCTTTAAAATTTCTTCACTTAATTTAGTCAAGATTAAAATCAATCTCACCTTAATATGACCTTTATATTTACAAGCATCACATAGACAAATTTTTAAACCATTAAGAGTTTCAGAATTTACATCCTTCTTGAAATCTAATAATTTCAAACACCCTATTTATCATCTCATGAAATTTTCATACCAATAGATTACCACGAAGAACCAATTCGTCGATCAAGAATCTACTCTCATTAGATCCTAAAATGTACTCCGCCTAATAGGGTTTACCATAAAATTTTACTTATGTATATTCAATCATCTTATTCAACTTTACCACTACCTTTCTCTAGGGAATTTCTAATCTAACCTCTTTCCAACAAAAGGATGTCATGATCAAATTTTATCTTCCCATAAGGAAATCATATAAGAACAAGGTTTCCATAAATCATGAAGAAGCTTAGAAAATTTTCTCAAAAAGGGAAGCAAAACAACCCAGTTAGGCTCAATAAAGGTTGCTAAATATTGCATGGAGAGTAAAAGATGTTACGATTGTAAGTAAGTCAAGATAATAAATGGACAAGAGTCAAGTAGTCAAGATAAAACACAAAGTAAGCATGTAAGAAATTAAGTAGATTAATCATATATTGGACCAAAAGGTTTGAGTCAAGGTTGAGTCCCTATATGAAGTCAGAAAGGACAACAGTACTATGGTAGGGTTTATAGTCTAGCCATTGTGACTCGAAAGTCGCAAAAAAATAGAGTAAAAGGGGACGTGTTTTAGTGGGACATGATATACCTACATGAAGGTGAGCTTGTCTAGGTCTTGCATGTAAAATTTGTTGGAAGGAAAAGTCTAGTGTTGTGCTCCAAATATTAAAGTCACTATAGGGAACACCAAATGATCAAAATAAAAAGTGGGTTTTCATGAGGTACTAATTAATGCACCAAAATGAAAAGGTTAAAACACGAAATAAAAATAGTTTAGGAAATATCGTAGATTAAGGTAAAGTAAGTTAGGGACACAGTTTCTAGAGAGAAGATAGTCTCTTAGATGGGGCATGGTCAAGAAAATGATTCTGATTACTTCAAGTTTCAAATGATTAGAATGTCATGAATAAGATCTAGATTTAAGGGAAGGTCGAGTAAGTCAAGGTAAAGATATAGTTATACAGTTTGGTTGATGACTAACCACGCTTGGGTATATGCAACTATTATGGCCATGGGTGATATGGCGACTACTTGGAACACTTCCATCTTATTAGGGCTATCTTGGTTGCCTACCATTAAAAATTTTAAACTCGGGCTTCCACAAAAGTTTAATAAAATACTCAAAAATAATCTTCCATAATTTATTTATTTTATTCTAAGCCATCCAACTTAATCATGACTTGACATTTTAATTTCCTTTAATCAATCTCAAGAGATGAATCTTAGTATGTACCCAAATCAAATATATATATATATATATATATATATATATATATATATATATATATATATATATATATATATATATATATATATACCAAGATTTTTAATATCCATAATCAAAACTTTTAAACTCGAAATCTTAGTAAATTTATAAATCATAAATCATAGGGCACAACTTGAAATTTGAATTTTTTTCCTTCAAAGTTGATTTCGTATCTTCCAAAATATTTTAAACAAAAATTTTACTATCATCCCTTCAAACTCAAAATTTAATAAACTTATAAACCATAAATCGTACGACTCAATTTAAAACATTAAGCTCTCTCTTTTTTTCGTTCAACTAAACTTCCACATTCTCTATTGGTCTACAAAATCATAACTTATAATTCAAAACTCTTTAATAAATCTCGAGATAAACTATAGCATATTACAATCCAACTTAAACTTAATCGTGAATCATGTATCATAATTTAAAACTTTAAGATATTTCTCACATTGATTTCATATCCCAATAATTCATAACTATTTCATAATTTCCAAAATCATAAATCATAAATTGGTTTTCTCGATCTAGTTATCCTCTTGTGTATACCACCTTGTAACATCAAAATAAAATTCCAACTATCCTTTGAAGGCGGTAATATGCTACTACCCAACTTGGAATTAGCTAATCCTTAAATCATACCTTTAAAAGTAGAGTACCTCGATCCTTGAATTAAAATGCCTTTATAAGTCAATTAAGACCTCAGTGCATACTAATGGTTAATGTAATGCTTCTAGCTATGTGTTTGACCTATGAGCATATAATTGTGTAGTCATCTTCCTAGCTGTCACTAAGCACGAAAATAAGAATTTACGGTAGAGAGGAATCAAGCAAGATGCAAATCAAGGAAGGAGAACGAGAGTTCAAATTTTTGAGTCAATGATAGGGATCAAGTATGTGGATGAGATCCTAGACTCTAATCCTATGTACAGGCTAACATCGGTATAGTAACGTAACCGAAGTGATAAACTAGACATGCATGGGCCACCACAAAAACATGTAACGCCCCAGTCCCAAAATACTTAGGTCTAAGTCAATCGACAAGCCAGCTGCATACAAACGAAGTATACTCCAATATATGGATCCATCGTATGTATACATAAGCTGTAAACTGCAGTAAACTACGACACTAATTTCATCCACAAATAACGAAGGAAGAATTTATAAATCAACTCATGAATTGTCATTTACAAATTGTTGGGCAGAGACAAATCCACTACCAACTAAAAAGGAGAAGAAATACATGATAATGAAATTTTGTCGAGCGATACGAAGATATTCCAAGTAAAACCATCTCGAAAGAAGAAAGGAAAAATATGGCCTTGGCTAGAACACCTGCGAAAACCATAAAGACACACCTGAAGAATTTACCAGGTCCTCAGAGGAACGTAACAAGATACAATAAACAACATGCTATATAAATACTGAATATAAACTATGTCACAAATAAAAGTAAGTGACGAGACATCAATGAGGAAACCTAACCGTACTAAAGTAAAAATACAGTTGAAAAATAATCATTTCGACGCATGAGCCCTGGCTGTAAAAAGGATTGGCATAATCCCCATATAGGGCAACAGGGGACTACGTCCATAACGTCCGAAGATCATCAGAGGGCATCATGTGCAAGGGGGTACGTCCATAACGCTCTGGGAAACGTTAGAGGGCACCTGGAGCCTGTGTCTCCGGAGGAGCGCACAGGTAATCAGGGAAGTGCAAAGAAGTCCATACGTCAGGTATTGTTCTCCCCACCCAATGCCCTTATTTAAGTCGCATCTACGACCATGTACCTCTACTAACTGCTAAGTCTCCTAACATACCTCTATTAGCAGTTAGACCTAACGTATGCGTACGGGTGATCAGCCAACACGTAAGGACCTCTACATGCGTACTCATCTCACACATACTCGTGGTACAACTGTGTCGAGGTATATGCGATACACTACAAACGGTAGTCCCTTAACTCTAAGTCCATATGCAATTAAGGGATAACAAGTAAAGTAAAGCTAATATCACAGAGCAGGCAGTAAATCGGGCATTGTAAAAAATGGTACAACTAGAAAAACTGGAAATAAATACAGTGATATGCAGTAAATAAAATACAGACTATTTATAAACAGTAAAATTATGGCAAGGTATCTTGCCTGGTGTTACGCCTGGTGTGGTACGATGATCCGACAAGCCATGAATGCCTACTAGCCATGGTCGATGTGTAAGAGTCCAAAATACACAAGAATTAGGAAGGCACGATCAGTCAGGGTCAAATGATGATAATCGAGGAGAAATCTTAGAGAACACCTATTTTATAATTATTTATTAAGTTTGAAACCATTATTTTATTAGTAAAAATATTTTATACTTTCGAAATATATCCATAAAATCATAGCTTAAAACTCAAGATATACTAGGCCCAATTAGTTAGAAAATATTTAAAGATTTAGAAAATATCTTAAATCACTTAAATATAAATCTCTTACTTAAATTATAAGACTAAAACATTTAACCCTACTTTTATACAACATATTTACCCGTTTATAAGATATATACTTAAAGCTCATAATTGTGTAAGGAAAAAAATATAATAAAAACAAATAATAGAATATTTACAAAAGCTATATATATAGGAACCCATAACAGTTTTAAGAGCCGAACATGTATATTCTTAAAACTCCACTAGAAATTTTAGGCCCAATAGGAAAACCTTAGCCCAAAATTTATACTGTTGTTCCCCACCTAATAATAATAGCAATATGCTTAATAAATATTTTATATACTTACTATGACAAATGTTGAGTTAACATATTACTTAATACTTATACTATTTTAAAATATAAAACTAAATAATAATAAATAATAAAAATAACACACAAGAAGAAAGATAACAAATACATATGAGAACACCTGTTCTTTTCCCAAAAGCTATACATAACTATTAAGAAAGCGATGAAGGAAAGAAGAAAAAAAAGGAAAAAACATTACGAGAGAGAGGGAGATCAGTACTGAAAAGGAGGAGGAAGGAAAAGAGGGGTTCTTACCTAGGTTGGGTTCGACACTGGTGGTCGAGAGCGCAGAGCGAGAGACGGAGGGCCAAAGGGGGCTTGCCGGTAGCGCCTGCACGAGGTAGCCGTTGCCGATCCCAAAGGGGCGGCGCCCCGGACACGTCGTGACGACGAGGCGCAACTCCATATGGAATGTAGATCCTGCGTCGGAGATCGGACGCGATCGAAGGTGAAGAACAGATGGAAACTCTAGAGGGGGGGTGAATAGAGTTTATAGCGATAATAGCCAATTAAAAATTAAACTCTTTCACAAGCTAAAAATAATCAGAGTAAATGCGGAAATAAATAATGAGCAAGAAAGCATACGCAAACACAGCCGATTTTTAACCTGGTTTCCCTCGTGGAGGACTAGTCCAGGCCTGAGAACTCTAGCTCAGGATTAAATCCACTATTTGTGAAATAGTAGTTACAACCTGTGCCTTTTCTTCAGAAGAGCACGTCAACTTCTTACAAAGATCGCAGTAGCGATGCTTGGAATTTTCCAAGCGACTTCTTGAACTCTTGCACAAACTCCTAACTAAAAAATGCTGAGCACTTGAGGCTTAGGGAGCTTGTGGCTAGTAGATGAAGAAGGGTATGGCTTGTATTGAGCTTTAGAGAGAAGAGAAGAGAAGATTGGATGAATGAAAATGAGAGAATTCATGGCCTATTTATAGGATACCAGGTAAGCAGAATTCGGCCAGAATTCTGGTTGGATCATTAAAAAATTTGGCCGTTGGACAACTTGCAAACAGCCAACCCTAAAAATTAGGGTGCTTATTTTTCGGGGACAGAGTTCGGCCCGAACTCTGTGTGGAGGCAGAGTTCGGCCCGAACTCTGTCTCCAGAGCACAGAATGGGTCAATGGTCCAATGGGCTAATTTTTGGTTTGTGTGGAGCTTTTGGATTTTGGGTATGGGTATAGGTAAGTCTCAGATGCTCAGCACAACTCAGTTTACATAAGTCTAGACTCAATAAAAATTGTAAAATATAGACTCAAAAATAACTTGTATTGCAAATCCGAGCTGTCGTCTGACTTGTACTGGATGAAGTCATCATGTGTCGTATTGAATGATCACATGTATCATATAGTCAATTTTATCAATATTTGGTTGACTGTGATTTTGTGTCAACAATCTCCCCCATATTGATAATTGACAAAATGATAATTGTATATTCAATATTCATACCTGGACACATTTAAGAGCAAAAAGCATAGCTCCCCTGTAATCAGTACCGAGCTTAAAATAGCTCCCCCGTAAATATTACTTTGAATCCTGTTGGCCTGATAAGAACATTCTCTCCAAAGCACAGATACAGATACAGATACAAAAAGAATATCAAATATACCAGAATCTCTCCCCCTTTTGGCATTTAGCAATTAACCATAAACATTAAAAAAAACTGGCAAGCACACCAAAAGATAATAGAAGAAACTGCATAAAAACTGATAAAACGACTGAATGTCTCAAGAGTCACAACTCATAATAAGTCTAATACAATCAAAGTGCATAAAAGCAACTATATCAACTAAAATCCAAAATGTATAAATCATAAGCTAAGATCCTCAGTAGCAGCAGCAAGAAGAAGTCCATATCCATCATCGAGCTCGTGAAGGCCCAGCGTCGTCTGATGGATCAGTGAAGGAACGACAAGGGTCCACGAAGGCCACATCCGGATCCAAGTAGCGAATAACCCAAGGGTCATCGATACGATATCCCTCACGACCAGGGTCCCGCTCCATAGGAATAGGCATGGAAGGATGGTAAGACATGGAGTACCGAATATCGTACAGCGAGTTGCTGATGGCACTCATCTACAAGGTGGTTCGGTAATCCAGCTGAGTCCAACGATCATCCTCTAAGGTGAAGCGATCGCGGAGCATAGTCTGAAGAGACTCGAGAGTGGCAGGAGGAGGAGGAGGATCCTGTCCAAGAGGAGGTGCATCGGGCTCATCGTCAGAGTGCTCAGACATGACTGGTGAGCCAACGGCTGCCTGAAGCCTCCGTACCTTAGAGAGGAAGACAGGGGCAGGTAAGAACTGGCACTCATCAAGTGGTATACGAAACGCACGAAATACCATAGGAAGATACAAAGAATAAACCAAGGATCTTGGTTTCTTCCTATAATT
Organism: Iris pallida; assembly: GCA_029216955.1. Taxonomy (NCBI): domain Eukaryota; kingdom Viridiplantae; phylum Streptophyta; class Magnoliopsida; order Asparagales; family Iridaceae; genus Iris; species Iris pallida. The sequence goes on along the minus strand of JANAVB010006800.1, from coordinate 8,963,470 downwards.
AATCATCCAGTCCATCATGGTACGTGATAGATTAAATGGTACATGAAAGTGGAGGTGATACAAGGTCGAGATTTCAAAGTAGGTGACTTCATCGGTGGATCCCACTTTGGGTAGAATAGTGTTAAAGATAATCCGATGAAGTTCATAAAAGTAGGGATTGAGATACTTGGCCAAAAGCTTACGAGAACGTGTTTTAGGGGTACACAAGTCATCCTTAAAGCTTTCAAGTGAAGACCCATTGGGAAATTGAAACGATCGAGCTTCAACAAGCTTTTCCCATGAGTTTGGCTCTTGGAGTTCAAGGTGTTCGGCTAAATCGAAATCATCAAAAGAGATGTCAATTCCCGCAACCCGTGAGAAAGTATATGTGTCATCATGAATTAGGTTGCAGTAAAATATTTGAATAGCACTACGATAAATGACCGAGTTGGTGGTGATAAGTTCGTCAAGACAAAGATCATAAAAAAGTGAGTCATATTGAGAGAAAATAATAAAATTGATAGGGTGACCCGCAAACACCGGACGTGTCCGAAAATTACTAAACCAATCATTAGACGCATCGAGTGATACAAATATCCGGTCTTCAAAAGTGTTTGGGTCAAGTGGACGAGGTGGATTGAACAACGGATGGATAGGTGGTTGTTGTTCAACGGGCGGTGCAACGGGCGGTTCAACGCGAGGAGGAGCATTTGAAGAGGACGCTCCTTCGGTTTGAAGTCTCTTCCCGCAATTGAACAAACGTGGAGCCATGAAAGAATAAAGATAATGGAGGAAATTGAGATATAGAAAAGTGTTGAGATATACCTCAAAGTAATGATGAACAATGAAGGAGAATGGTGAGAGAGGACTTCTCCTTGAGTTTGGGGAAGAGATGAGCTCTAGAAAGGAAGAACTAGGGTTAGGGTTTTGAGAAAAAGTGTTTGGAGAAGTGGAAAAGGTGGAAATGGAGGAGAAAGAGAAGGAGAGCCCGAATATATGTGAAGGGTTCCAATTGGTCGGAACAAATATGGACCATTGGATCTATATTTGATCAGCGGCTGAGGTTGTTCCCGGTTCTGGAACAACCAGACCGAATTCGGCCCGAATTGTGGGTAGGGCAGAGTTCGGCCCGAATTCCGGATTCTGTTGACAGAACAGAAATCAGGCTGGAAAAAAAAATGGTTAAGTGAGAGAGACCAAAGGAAAAATATAGGTGAGTACATATGCAAGAAAGATCCAAGTGGAAAATGACAAAAAGTTAACTTTGAAGCAGAGTGAAATTTGAAAAATTGTATTTCAGCATGTGATAAATAAAAAATGAACCATGTAATAAACAAGGAATTACGCCATAATTCAATATTTTGAAGCTGCCATGGGTTAGCTGCAGGGACCGGATCCCAGCTAGCGGTAGTCCTGAGGACTAGTGCACCGTGTCGCTTAGGCTTTTACGCCTTGTTGTCAGAAGGACCCTTTCGGCTTGTACCCATAGCAATTTCATCATAAAAGAATCAAGACATACTCGATATTTATACAGGTTTATTTTAATTAATAACAGCTTTATCCAAAATTCCAAGTTCACGACAAAGAAAATTGAAGCGCTCTTCGGATAATGGTTTTGTGAAAAAATCTGCTAGCTGATGATCAGTGTCAATAAATTCTAAGTTAATAGTGCCATTTTGCTGATGATCACACAAAAAGTGGTGGCGTATTTCAATGTGCTTCGTGCGTGAGTGACAAATGGGATTTTTAGTGAGATTTATAGCACTAGTGTTGTCACAAAAGATTGGAATGTGCATAAAAGATAAGTTGTAGTCTTCAAGGGTTTGTTTCATCTACAGAATTTGTGCACAACAACGCCCAGCTGCATTGTATTCAGCTTCTATTGTGGATAGTGCGACAGAATTCTGCTTCTTGCTAAACCAAGAGACTAAAGCCTTTCCTAATAAATGACATGTACCGCTTGTACTATTATGGTCGACCTTGCATCCGGCGAAATCAGCATCAGAATAACCAATAAGGTCAAATGATGTTGACTTGGGATACCATAGGCCCACTGCAACCGCACCCTTAAGATATCGAAAGATACGCTTAACAGCAGTCATGTGTGATTCCTTAGGATTTGCTTGATATCTAGCACACAGGCAAACGCTAAACATAATATCAGGGCGAATAGCAGTTAAATAGAGTAGACTGCCTATCATACCTCGATACTTACGTTGATCTACGGGTTTACCGCTTTCATCTGGTTCTAGTTTAGTTGTAGTAGCCATTGGAGTGCTGATTGGTTTGACGTTGTCAAGGTCAAATTTCTTCAGCATGTCCTTTGTATACTTCGACTGACAGATGAAAGTTCCATTTGACATTTGTTTGACTTGCAGTCCAAGAAAGTAGTTGAGCTCCCCCATCATGCTCATCTCAAACTCGGTCTGCATACACTTGGCAAAATCCTGACAGAGGGTTTCATCAGTAGAACCAAATATAATATCATCTACGTATATTTGGACTAAGAGAATAGTGTCTTTAAAAGATTTTATGAAAAGTGTGGTGTCAATTTTCCCTTTTTAAAAAACCTTTCTCAAGCAAGAAATTGCTTAGCCGTTCATACCAAGCTCTAGGGGCTTGTTTAAGGCCATATAGTGCTTTCTTCAGCTTGAAAACAGGGTCGGGAAATTTGTGATTTTCAAAGCCAGGAGGTTGTTTCACATAAACTTCCTCCTTAATAAATCTATTCAAGAAAGCGCTTTTAACATCTATTTGAAATAATTTGAAATTTTAAAAATTTGCAAATGCACAAAGCATCTGAATGGATTCCAATCTAGCAATAGGAGCATACGTCTCATCGTAGTCGATACCTTCCTCTTGGTTGTATCCTTGGGCTACTAGACGAGCTTTGTTGCGTGTAACTGAACCATCTTTATTTACTTTGTTTCTAGAGACCCATTTGGTACCAATAATCGAGTGATTAGCCGGTCTAGGAACGGGTTCCCATACTTGGCTCCTCTCGAATTGGTTGAGTTCCTCTTGCATAGCAGAAATCCAGAATTCATCATTAAAAGCTTCTAAAATGTTTTTCGGCTTAATTTGTGAAATAAAGGCAGTGCTAGCAATAGAGTCTCTTAATGATGATCTAGTAGTTACTCCACGTGAAACCTCACCTATTACCAAATTTTCTGGATGTGACGGCTTGAAAGAGAATTTCTTTGGCAAGCCCTCCAGAGAATTGGTTTCGGTTGTGGTATTCATTGGAGTAGAAGTTGATGGCTCAACATCATCATCAAGAGTAGCTGCTGCACTGTTATCTTCATCAAAAGTCACATTGGTAGACTCTTCCACAATTAATGAACGTTTATTAAATACTCTATATCCCTTGCTCTTGGCAGCATAACCAAGGAAAATACCATCGTCAGCTTTGGCTTCAAATTTGCCTAAGTTGTCTTTGGTGTTAAGGATAAAACATCTACAACCAAAAACTCTAAAATAAGAAACATTTGGGGTTCTCCCAAACCAAAGCTCATAGGGTGTTTTCTTCGTAATATGACGAATAAGCACCCTATTTAAAATATGGCAGGCTGTACTAACAGCTTCAGCCCAAAAGTATTTCGAAAGTAAAAACTTGTTCAATATGACTCTAGCCATATCGCCAAGTGTCCTATTCTTCCGCTCTACAACACCATTTAGTTGAGGAGTTCTTGGACAAGAAAACTTATGATCAAAACTATTAGAATCACAAAACTTTTCAAAATCTGTATTTTCGAATTCGCCTCCATGATCACTTCGGATTCGAGTAATCATGTAGCCTTTTTTGTTTTGAACTTTCTTAGCAAAAATCTTGAAAACCGAAATAGCATCACTTTTATTTGTAAGAAAGAAAATCCATGTAAATCTAGAAAAATCATCAACAATGACAAAAGCGTAGAGTTTTCCACCAAGACTGGCTACTCTACTAGGGCCAAATAAATCCATATGAAGTAATTGCAAGGGTCTAGTAGTGCTCACAGAGTTTATGGAATAAAATGAGGACTTGATTGTCTTATTCAATTCACATTCGGCACATACCGTGTCCTTTTTGAATGTGATGTCGGGCAAGCCTCTAACTAGCTTCTTAGTCCATAGCCTGGATATAGTATCCATGTTGGCATGACCAAGACGCTGGTGCCATAGTAATCTTTCATCCTTATGAGCATATAGGCATCTACCTGCATTGTTAGTATCTCTAGACAAATAGAAAATATAAATATTATCCTCTCTTATCCCTTCAAAAGCGATGTCTCCTGTTGACCTGTCATAAATAAAGCATTTATTTTGTCCAAAGTTAATGTCCTATCCATGGTCAGCAAGATGACTAATGCTGAGCAGGTTATGCTTTAACTCGGTCACTAGACAGACATTTTATTACGGGAGAGGGAGGATGACCAATAATACCATTACCTATAATATACCCTTTTAGGTTGTTGTCGAAGGATACATATCCTTCTCTTTTCAACGATAGTGATACAAAAAGATTTTCGTCTCCCGTCATATGCCGTGAGCATCCACTATCGAGAATCTATTTACTCTTAGTTGAGGAGGGAAGGTCCACCTACATCAAGAGTAGATGTGACCTTCGGTACCCAAGTTCTTGAGGGTCCTGAAAAGTTAATTTTCGGAAACCATGCATATATCTTTCTATCTACTAATCTTCTAATTCTATATTGTGGTGAGATGTGTCCATGTAATCCACAATAAGTACATATAGCATTCCTATTTATGTTAGGAGCATGCTGATGATGTCTATAAGTAAAGTGATGAGGAGTAGCATGATGATATGTAGAGCTAGCATGGTGATGATGACTATATATAGAGTGATGTGGAGTAACATGGTGATATTATCTATATGGAATAGCATGATGATGATGTCTATATGTAGAATGATGGTAACTTTGTTTTTGTGCAGCATAGTGATGATTGTATCTATGTGTAGCATGATAATTCTGTGACATATGAGAATTATTTCTACGTGCATGTGGTTTGTGTGCTTTGTGAAAGTGTGTGTATATGTAAGCATGATTACGTGCTACAGGTGTATGACGTGTTTGAGTAGTATGAGAAGTGTTGTGCTTTGTGTGTGTCTCATGTGATTGGGTTTGAGGTTGAGCAACCTGTTTTCCCAATCTAATCTCTAATTTCTTAGAAATAGCTTGCAGTTCATTAACCTTAGCATTCAAACCATATATCTTAGTAACAGAAATCTTGTGTCTACTCTTTTCTTTAGCAAGCTCCATGTTGAGTGCGGTGATTTCTTGTTTTTGTTGTTCAATACGTGCTTCAGCATCATGAAGGCTTAATTTAAGCTTAGATACCTCATTTGTGACTTCCGTGGGTGAAGTGTCTCTAATGTTATCAAGCAATAAGGAAAGTCTTTAGATTTTGACTTCATGACTTTTGATCTTTTCTTTGGCATGTTTGTATTTACCAATGACCTTTTTGTGATCATTAAGTAAATCGGTGAAAGCATCGCCAAGTTCATCAAAAGTGAAGTCATCAAGAGTTTCGTTTGATACCTTGTCGGACGTTGCCATTAGGCATACGTTTGCCGTGTCTTGAGGAGAGTCTTTTTCCTCCTCGGAGTCACTAGCTTCGCTTTCATGCCAAATGCTTGTGTTGGCATATTTCTTTGAGGAGGCCTTCTTGTATGGTTTCTCATAACGATTGCTCTTCTTTAAGAATGGACAGTCTTTCGGACGTGTCCCGTCTTCTTGAAACCGTAGCAGGTTGGCTCTTCTTCGTCATCTTCTTGTGGTTCCTTCTTTCTTCGGTTGAAGCGAAGGAATTTCTTGAAGTTGCGGACAATGAGAGCTTGATCATCACCTTCCGAGTTGTCGTCATCCATCTCTTCGGGGTCAGCCCTTCGTCGGTGAGCTTTGAGGGCGATCTCCTTAGCCTTAGGAGCAGGCTCTTCGAAGTCTTTGAGGTCAAGCTCATGAGTCATCAGCTTTCCCATCAAAGTCTCCATGGACATAGTTGTGAGATCATTTCCTTCTATGATGGCTGTCACCTTAGGGTTCCAAATTTTTGGTAGCCCCCTAAGTAGCTTGCGAATCTTTTCATAATTTGTATATTGTTTGCCGAGCGAAGATAGAGGATTGATGATGTCGAGGAATCTTGTGAACATTTGCGTGATCGTCTCATTTGGCTTCATCTTGAAAGCCTTATATTCTTGAGTGAGATGGCTTATCTTTGATTCCTTGACTTGGGCGGTTCCTTCATGCGTCACTTCTAGAAGTCTCCATACTTCGTGAGAGGTGGTGCATGTTGAGACCCTGTTGAACTCATTCCTGTCTATAGCACAGAATAAAGCATTAATAGCTCTCGCGTCTAGACTTGCCTGTTTCTTCTCCTCGTCAGAATATTTGTCATGTGGTTTCTCAACGAGATCACCATTGACAACTATCCTGGCGGGCTTTTTGTAACCATCGGTGATGATGGTCCACAGGTCGAAGTCTAGCGACTTGAGATAAAAGCTCATCCTTGTTTTTCAGTAGGTGTAGTTAGTTCCATCAAATAGGGCAGGCCTATGAGTGGACTGCCCTTCACCGTGATTGGAAATTATGGATTGTGTGGTTGCCATAGATCAGCTCTAGGATGTTAGTCCTTGTAGAGAGAACAGAGCTCTGATACCAATTGAAGAACAGATGACAACTCTAGGGGGGTGAATAGAGTTTATAGCGATAATAGCCAATTAAAAATTAAACTCTTTCACAAGCTAAAAATAATCAGAGTAAATACGGAAATAAATAAGGAGAAAGAAAGCATACGCAAACACAGCCAATTTTTAACCTGGTTTCTCTCGTGGAGGACTAGTCCAGGCCTGAGAACTCTAGCTCAGGATTAAATCCACTATTTGTGAAATAGTAGTTACACCCCGTGCCTTTTCTTCAGAAGAGCACGTCAACTTCTTACAAAGATCGCAATGGCGATGCTTGGAATTTTTCAAGCGACTTCTTGAACTCTTGCACAAACTCCTAACTAAAAAATTCTGAGCACTTGAGGCTTAGGGAGCTTGTGGCTAGTAGATGAAGAAGGGTATGGCTTGTATCGAGCTTTAGAGAGAAGAGAAGAGAAGATTGGATGAATGAAAATGAGAGAATTCATGGCCTATTTATAGGATACCAGGTAGGCAGAATTCGGCCAGAATTCTGGTTGGATCATTCAAAAATTTGGCCGTTGGACAACTTGCAACCAGCCAATCCTAAAAATTAGGGTGCTGATTTTTGGGGGACAGAATTTGGCCCGAACTCTGTGTGGAGGCAGAGTTCGGCCCGAACTCTGTCTCCAGAGCACAGAATGGGTCAATGGTCCAATGGACTAATTTTTGGTTTGTGTGGAGCTTTTGGATTTTGGGTATGGGTATAGGTAAGTCTCAGATGCTCAGCACAACTCAGTTTACATAAGTCTAGACTCAATAAAAATTGTAAAATACAGACTCAAAAATAACTTGTATTGCAAATCCGAGCTGTCGTCTGACTTGTACTGGATGAAGTCGTCATGTGTCGTATTGAATGATCACAAGTATCATATAGTCAATTTTATCAATATTTGGTTGACTGTGATTTTGTGTCAACAGAAGGACGGCGATCTTCGTCTATGCCGGAGTCGAATGGCCGGGCGCCTTCAGATCTGGTGTTGGACAAGTACGGACGAGTCGGGGATGAGGCCAGCTCGTCCAACAGCACAACTCGTGGGGAAGCGTGCGGACTCGCGTCCAGCAGTAGGCTCGCGACCACGACAGACCGGGTTGTGCGGCCAAGATAGCGACGGAATCGTGGGGACGGCGACCAGGCGCGTAGGCGGAGTCATGGGTTTACTACCGGCGGCCCGGTAAGCTCGGCGATGGTCGGGTCGGTGGCCAGGTACGATTTGTGTTTTCTTTTGGTGGTGGTGTTGGTTCCGGGATGGTGGTGAAGGTGGTTCACCAAGGTGGTGATGTCGGTGGTGTTTATATTGATTTAGGGTTTGGTCCGGGTTAGCCCGCCTATGGCTGGGGAATTGGCAGTAGAGGTTGGCCACCGTAGGGGATCGGAGATCTTGGGGAACATGGGTTCGGGATGATGTCAGGGTGGTGGTGATTTGATTGGTTGCGTCCTGTCGGGGGTGTCCGACACGACGAAGAGGGAATCGAGTAGTCCGGAATTGTCAAACGAACATGAATATGCATCTGTAACAGGGAAAAATATAGTAGATGGGAAGGCACAGACACGATGCACGATAATTGGTTATGGTGGAGGAGAAATTTTTATGGAAAAAAGAAGAATGAGTCTCTCCTTATTTAGGAGGTGGTGCTCTTAGCTGGATATGCATTTGGATTGTTTAAACTCCTATAGATAATTCACGTATAAATCCAAATGGAATAAAATTTAGTCATTCAAATCTAGATAAACCTAACTTTAATTCAAAAGCTATTTAAATAAAATCTCTTCAAAATTTACATTATCAAAATTAATCAAATGGTAAATCAAACTAGATTTTTAAATATCTTTTTCATAATAATAAAATATAATAATAATTAATTTCAAAAATCAATATCTATATACATGAATTAAATTCGTGTATCTCTTATAAATCTAGAATAATATGTAGAAAACTTACTTTCTAAATTACCAATAACTAATAGACTTTCTAAAATAAAAATAAAGTTTTTGGAAATTTGACAATGCGATGCTTTGTGCAAATTTTTAGCAATAATATAAATAAATAAATAAAAATATTTATCACCTATTATTTGAAAGCTATATTTCTATTAAAAATATTTTCTAAAAATATGTACCTCACACTGTAAACCCTCTAAATTTTCACTACATTTTTTAATTAATTTAGAATTTATATTTATATTTTTTATTTACTCGTCGAGTGCGAACATGTGCGAGGTACATATTTTTGAAAAAACATTTTAATTATAAATTTTATTTATATAGGATAGTTTTCAAAAATAATATATGTTGATTATTTTCAAGTGGTAAAAAGTGGCGCGTCGAGATTTCCAAAATACTATTTTTTTACTTTTTATTGTACAAATATATGTAGTAGTTTAGAAAACTATTACTTTATGGATACTATATGTATGCGAGAGACATGGAATTTATTTCATGTCTACTTTGAATTTTCGAAGTACTAATTACTTTATTCAATTATTAAAAAGGTATTTTCAAATAATTAAATAATTATGGTGATTTTCAAAATTATTATTATTAGTATTTTTAGAAAATATATTTTATTATTGTGGTAATTTATATCTTGATTTGATTTTATGGATTGATTTAAATAGTTTAATTAATATCTATATTTGAAATTTGATTATCTTATATGAATATGAACTAAAAGATGGAATGTAATTATATTTAAATTGACTTGGATTTGGATTTAAAATTATTGAATTGATTTAAATTAGAGGTAGAAATTATCCATCGGGGGTTTAAACTATACTAGTCCTTATCCAAATAAGAACCTCCCCCTCCTATATAAGGAGAGCCCTATTGTTTACTTTTCTTCATAAACTCCACAAACAACATCAACCACCACAACCCAAGCATCGTGCATTGTGCATCGTGTCTGTGCCCTTCGCATCCACTATATTCTCCCAGTACATGTACATTATTCCTCTTTGCATCCGACAATTCCGGACACACCATATCAACCGTTCTCGACACAACCCAATCCGACACCCACAAAACCAAACCCTAGCTGCTTATCATCGCCACTACCTCCACGTCATCACCGCCACCACCGCACCGTGGCACCCGTCGGAAATCCAAACCCATCACCACCAGCGCCACTGTCTCCTTCAAACCGCCCGACGCCCAAATTACCACCACCGCCCATTGCCATCACCCCCGCCATCTCCCATCCATGTCGAAACCCCCATACCACCCCCGGCCGCAAAAGACCACCCATCACCACCATCCCACACACAGAGAAAAGAAAAACCTCCAAAACAAAATCTCGACACCACCACCCTTACCTATCTCCGACGTCCGGAGCTGCCGCCCGCCGCCCGCACGAGTCCGGTTTCCTCTGCCGGGAGACTTGGCGCCAGGGCCCTCCATGCCTCGCTCACATCAATGAGCTCTGTCATGCTCCTCCTCCTTCATATCTGCCTCCGCCAGTGGTGACCTCCAGATCCTCCCCTACCACCGTATCACCATCGGCAGCGAGATCTGAGGCTCTCCCACGCTACACCGCCACTACTGCAGCACCCGACGAGCTCGCGATCGCCAACGACCACCGGCACCAAAATCTCCCTGTAAGTGAGTCTCTCTCCCCTTCCCCTACTCTCTTCCTCTCACTCTCTTCTTCTTCGACCACTTCTTTATCACGAAATTTTGGGATTAAAACATTCTCACTCTCCCTTTCTTTCTTTCTTTCTTTTAAGTACCTATGTTATGATATTTGCATTGTGAGTACTGTGTAGTCTCCTCGAAAGGGCAGAACAGTAGGACAATGTTACACTTTTATTATTATTATTAGTTTTTAAATCAGAAGATATTTTAGTTAGACTATTTTTTTTCTGTGGGTTTAGTATAGTATAGTATCAATATTTTGCTAATTATATCTACTGTATAGTATCATTAATGTATTATGCAACACTAATTCATTAGCAAATATATATATATATATATATTATATATATATATATATATATATATATATATATATATATATATATATATATATATATATATATATATATATTTTTTTTTTTTTTATTTTTATTTTTTTTTTTTAAAATATATATATATATATATATATATATATATATATATATATATATATATATATATATATATATATATTATTAGACAGTAATAATCTAATTTTGAGTTGAGCTTAGCCCTACCTATTTTCAAATATGGAATATTTTCTATCTAGTTAGAAATTAGTTTTTAAATAAAACCTAAGAGTATATTAATTATGTTGATATATTTTAAATAAGTTATTTTGATCTACAAATATTAGTTGCCCTGAAATAATTTTCCATACTTATCAAGCATTATATAAAACTTATTTTAATAAACACAAGAAATATATATATATATATATATATATATATATATATGTATATATATATATATATGTATATATATATATATATGTATATATATATATATATGTATATATATATATATATGTATATATATATATATATATCAAGTATTATAAGTACTTTTCTAAAATTATAAGTACTTTTCTAAAAAATAAAATAAAAAATATATATATATATATCAAGTATTATAAGTACTTTTCTAAAATCGTATATATATTATTTATCCACTTTCCTTCGATTATCCCCTCGTCCATGACTATCTCCTTTTTCCTATTCTCTCACCAATTCTGTACTTTCTCCTAGCAACCCTAGCTAATTTGATTATTCTGAATTCGATGGAACAGACCATGTCATCATCAGATGTCGTCTTGCGTAGTTATAATGCTGAAGTCATATGTCATACCACCTTGATCATCGCACCACACTAGGCCTCACACCAGGTAATATGCCTTGCCATCAGCTGTTTATTTTACTTTAGCTCATATTCATGCATTTATTCATTATTTATTTTTTGTAAAATAAATTGTGATACATAGCATAAGTAGATAAAAATTTTACTGTTTAGTTCTATTTTCTGCTATGTACTATTTTTTTACACCTTTAACTTAAATATAAGGGACCACCCTTTGTGTGTTGCATTCATAGGCCTTGACACATTTTTACCATGGAGTTATGAGTCACATGTAGAACTCGGACATGCGTGACTGGCCGGCCACCGGTACGTATAAGCCGTGCGATAGGATTAACCGCTAATAGAGGTTGCATGCTTAGTTTGACTTAGTGGCTAATAGAGGTTATACATGTTGTGGATACAACATAGTAGGCATTGGGCGGGGAGGACAATTCCTGCGTATGGGATAATATGCACTTCCTATCTGTGATCCGAATGCTCCATTGGAGATACGGTGTGAGATTATCCATGATTACTAACGGTCACTGACGTTCTGCGGAACGTTATGCTCTTATTGATTGGGACGCTTGTGCCCCAAGGTGGGACCATGCCGATCCCATTTTAGCCAGGGCCCATGCGTTGGAGGGTGTTCTTAAAACTGCATTCACTTAGATTAGTTAGGTACCCTTATCCGTTAGGTATGAGTACTCTTAGTTTGGGTACTTGTATCTGACCGTGGCTTGCAACATTAACTTGTCGCGGATTAGTTTCCCACATCTTGTCCTTGTTTGGTTGTAGGTGTGGCTTAATACTCCGATGAGAAGGTATTAAACCTTGTTGGGGTCCGGATACCATATTGGATTCATGACTTGGAAAAATAGTTCATCGTGGGTTAGTGTGCCATCTCCTATCCTTGTTTGGGCACACTCCTATCCTTGTTTGGTTGGGAGGATGGTACGCTAATCCAAATGGTGAGATATTGGACCATGTTATGATCTGATCTTACTTATTATTATTGAGCAGTTATATTTAGTTTATATGGTATTATTTTATGTATCATGTTACGTCCCTCTGAGGACCTGGTTATCTCTCCAGGTGTGTGCTCTTGTCTTTCACAGGTGTTCTAGCCGTGGACGTGATCATCTCTATTTCTTCGAGGATGATTGCACTTTGATCGTCCTTGCTTCGCTCGCCAAACTCATTTCATTTTCTATGTATTTCTTTCCATACTTGTTGGTAGTGGATTTGTCTCCACCCAACATATTATACAAAAATATTTCATAGTTGATTATATGATATCTTTTATTCTTTCATTTTGTGGATGAGATTAGATTACTCTTGGTCTACTACATTATATGTATAGCTTATGTATACATACGAGGTATCCATATATTGGAGTATACTTCGTATGTATGCAGCTGACATGTCTACATACTTAGTCCTAAGTATTTTGGGACTGGGGCGTTACACGCACATATTCGCACTCGTCGAACAATTACAAAAAATGCAAATTCGCACGCGATGTACAATTGTGAGAACTCGAACTTGCGGGCACCGTACAAATACGAAGTAAAAATTAAATACCATTAAATAACAATTTTTTTTAAAAATGTAGTAGAAATTTAGGGGTTTTACACTCTGATCCTGTCCCCGAGGCTGTTGATGTGCCTGTTGAACTCTAGCTGGTGCCTGTATCTGCTGTGGCTGGTGTTCTACTTTCTACACACAGGGGCGTTTTGCACTACCACTAGCTTCTCTTAATTCCTCCCGACCCTTCTTGGACTTGAGCTCCAAGTCATCCTCTGCTGCCATGGCTCCTGACAGAATCTCTTCAAAGGTAGCTTCTCTCTTGGTCAAGAACTTGACTTCCTTGACCAAGCCCTTCCTGAACCTTCTAGTCTTTGCCGTCTCGCTAAGGCCCTCATCTACCCAGACGACAGAACTCTCCCGCATACTCCTCGACAGTCCGGTTCCCCTGAACTAGACTCTCAAACTGCGTCTCCAGTGTGCCAAGTGCTATGTCAGGGAATAACTTCTCCTTGAAGAGCTTCTTGAAAGCCTCCCAAGTCTGCCCCGCTGTACCAATCCTGGGGTCGGTTTGGTACCATGTGCGGGCAAGGTCCTGCATCTGGCTGTCCACTGCCTCTATCTGAATCCCAGCTGGTATCAATGCTAGGCGAAAGATCTTCTCTATATGTTCGATCCAGTCGTCGGTATATAGGATACCCTCAGTACCCTTGAAGTCTCGCGGTCACATCTTCTGAAAGTCCTGAATGCCCGGGGTCCTCGGCTGGTACTGCTGCTATATCTGACCTCCCTGCGACTGGGCAATCATCTTCTCTACTGCTACCATGGCCAGCTAATGGGCATTGTCGATGCCCTGCCTCATATCTGCCGACTGGCGCTGCAGAGCCTCCATCATTTACAGGAAGAGGGCAAGGAACTGTGCCGCGTCAACTGTCCCCTGAGGTGGTGGTGGAAAAACACCTGAGATCCCCGGGGTAGTCCTCGGAATAAGTGGAGAAACACCCCCAGAATCTGCAGAAGCTTCGACACGAGCAAGAATGGAAGGAGCTGCGGTCCCAGGGTCCTGCTGAGTCGTCCGAGAAGTGGCAGACCTCTCAGTGGTATCCCTTGGGCCAGAGTGATACGATCGTGTCTCCACCATCCTGAAGACGGATCAAACAAAGAAGTCAATTCTGAGCGGGAAATGGTATAATCAAATGAAGACATTTTTATTTCAAGGAAGGCAATTATCAGTAAGAATTAGATGGCAGGAATTAGAGAAGAGTTTTTCCTAACTGTGATTGAGTACCTCTCCGCTAAAACATATTCCTTAAATTCTATCACAGGCTCGCAGCAGTACAACTAAGTTATCGTACTACCATGATATCGTACTAATGTGACTCTTGACCTACATGGGCCACCACTAAAAATGTGTCACAACCCACACCCAGTATAAGGGTACAAGTACGTAACAACGCCCAACCTACGCCGCAGAATCGGCGGTAGAACTCTATACTAGGTCACTCTCTAACAACTTACACAAATATATAGTGTACCTGTCATAATCTCAACTCCGAACGGAGGACAAGTATAGATATAGTAAAACTCAATCACAGTCTAAGCACGATAAGATAACACAGAAGTCTATAACTAAAAGATTAAACAACAACAAAATATAAACTAATAAATAATAATATCTTCAACAAATCTCAAACAAGTCAATATCTCAAGTTATTACGATTCAAGTTCTAAACATAAAAACTAAACCAAGTCTACTAACTAGTCTCCTGATCACTCCTGAGAGTCGGGGCCCAAAGTAGCTAAGCCATCTCTTGGTCCATAGTAAGTAGATCAAGTGTCCTCGGGGCAAACATCTGTAATATTTTGTCAACAATCTAGTCAGGAAAGGAATGAGCACATCTCATCTAAAAATCTCAAGTTAATGACAAAGACTATAAAGCAGTTATAGACAGTTATATTGATGAACATGGTAAGTTTAGACAGGTAGTAAAGTAGAACAACAGTTTAAACAAGTCATGAGAGCACGGCAATAGAGAATGTAAAAGTAAAACTAACTGAACTCGAATAGAGGTGATATAAGTCCAGATAATATAGCATAGACAAGTGTGATCCAGTATGAGTCCTAAACATAATACTGACTAATGTGTTTTGAAATACCGAGATCGACATGTAAATGATAGGGGGGTAAATACAGCTCATCCTTGGCAAGTGTACGACTGCCATCATTCCAGATTAGACCAGATGCGGTAATTCGAGCATTTTTAGACTGTTTATATGTCTATTCGAATATATATCCGTCCAACAAGTACAAGTGAATCCAGAAAATGACACGAAAATAAAGTATAAGTCCAGCCAGAACATGATGATGCCAGTAGTGAGTCCAGTGGGGTGATTCTAGAAATAGAGGCCAGACATGTAAAAAGGTGAGTGTCACATGTAGTGGATACAAAAATATCAATCCGTGTTGATAGAGAATCAATAGAACTAACTAGAACTAAAATACAAGAATCATCAAATAAATGAAAGAACTATCAGAGAATGTACTCGCCTAATATCCTGAATGTCTGATGAGAAAATATGTCCGGACCGGAGTAATTGAGTCCTATTTAGAGCAACCACAGGTTATATAGTGTCTAATATGAAATAAGAGAAATTTACAATGCATTCTAAATGATTCTAGGTCAAAGTCAACTCTTGGTCAACTATGTTCAACTATTCTAGTCAAACTAGGTCAACCCTAAGTCAACTAGTCAAATGTTCTAAGTTTAAGTCAAACTTAAGTTAACTAGTCATTTTAAGTTCATTTGGGTCAATTCTAGGTCAAATTTGACCCACAGTTGACTTTGGTCAACTTGGTCAACTTGCTAGTCAACCTTGCCTAACTAGGCCTATAGGTCAATTCTAAACAAATTTACTAACCATAGGCTATTATCTTATATCACTATCAAATATATATATATATATATATATATATATATATATATATATATATATAAATATATATATATATATATATATATATATATATATATATATATATATATATATATATATATATATATTACCTCGCAGACAACGTCATAGAAGCCCTCGCCATCCTCGGGCCAGAACAAGCCCACCGTGGTCTCCAAGTCCTCGCTACAGGATTTCCCTTCCTTACGGTCGGAGATCAGAACGCCTACGAGATAGACTCCGTTCTCTAACCCACTAAAGAACCGATAATGGATTCGGCAGGCGATCCGCTCGAATCCATCGAGGAAGCCATCACCAACCCCAACCCCAACGGAAATGCTGTATCCAGACCATGTACACCGACAGAGGGAGAAGCGTCCACCACTAGTAAATCAGGTCATAAGGTGGTCGGAACGACGATTCAGACTAGGTCCGCTACCAAGAGGGCTTACTAACGCCCCCCCCCCCCGCCTTCATTAATGTTGAACATCCTCTCCTGGAACGTCCGCAGCCTGGCGATCAAACCCACCAAAAGGAGAATAACCAGCCTCAAGAAAACCCACAAGATCGACATTTTGATCATTTTCGAACCCAAAATCAAATACAAGAAACTCAAGTCCATTCAGCTGCAGCTTGGATTTCCCACGGCTGTTGCCGGTAGACACGACATCTGGATCCTCGGATCGAAGGACGTCCACATTGGAGTCATCCAGGACTCCTGGCAGGCCCTATCATGCTGGATTAAACATCCGAAGATCCCCAAACGTGCTATTTTGTCCGCGGTCCACGGCAGCTGTGACATTGCGGAGCGTAAACACCTCTAGAACACTCTCCTGGACATCCAACTCCACCATACCAATCTCCCTTGGCATTGCATTGGGGACTTCAACGCGATCACCTGCAGCGCCGAGAAGACCGGTGACCGTCCTTCCGCTCTTTCGGCCATGCAAGATTTCAACAACTTCATTCTAAACTCCCACCTCTCCCCCCTTCCGTTCACCGGCAACGCATTTACCTGGTACAACATGCAGGAAGGTGCCCGTCGCTAATACTCCTGCCTCGACAGAGCGCTGGTGAACGCTTAGTGGCTGAATATGGGGACCACATCGCAGCTTTCCTACCTTAATGCCACCGAATTCGACCACACCCCTCTGCTTGTCAACGTTGCCAACTCCTCGGACCCACATAAGAAGAGCTTTCGCTTCATGAATTTCAGGACCGAACACCCCAAATTCAACGACATCGTCAATGACGCATGGAACGAAACAAACTCCCCCGACCCCCTCTCACGGGTAGCCTTCAAACTCAAAGCAACGCGGAAAGCCCTTACGGCCTAGAGCAAGCAGGCCTATGGGGATATCTTCCAAGCCATCCGAGAAGCTGAGGATGACATCACTCGGGCCAAAATCAGGTTCACAACCGACAGATCCTCGACAGCTAGGACCGCCCTGAACCACACCAGAGCGATCCTCAAATTCCGGCTGAGAGTGGAGACCGATTTCTGGAAGCAGAAAGCTAGACTTCAATGGGACAGCGAGGGTGACAAAAACTCGGGCTTCTTTCATGCCTGCGTCAATGGTCGCAGACAGAAACTCGTGCTTCATCGTATTACCGACGACTCTGAAAACATCATCAGCGACCAGAAGGGTATCCAAAATGCAGCAACCAAGTTCTACACTAACCCGTTCACCAAAGACACTGCCTTCCTGGAGGAGATTCTAAACCTTATCAGCGACAGTGACAACACCATCCTGGAGCTCCCTCCATCGGAACAGGAGGTGAAAGATGCCGTATAGGCCCTGGACAAGCATATACACCTGGCCCTGACGGGTTTTCAGTCTTTTTTTCATTCATGCTAGGACATCATCAAGATCGACATCATCGACGCGGTCTCTGCCTTCCTCCAAGGAGCAATGTACCCCAGAGCCATCTCGAGCACCAACCTCATCCTCATCTCGAAGAAAGAGAACCCAGAAAACTTCCGTGACTTTCAGCCGATTAGCCTTTGCAACTTCACCAACAAGATCATATCCAAGATTATTGCATCCCGCATGGCCAGTCTTCTCCCCAAGATCATCTCTGAGGAGCAAAGCGGCTTCATTCGGGGGAGGAACATCCAGGACAACCTTATGCTGGCTGAAGAGTTAATTACTTGCATGAAGTTCCCAGCAAGAGGGGGCAATAGTGCCATAAAATTAGACATGGAAAAAGCGTATAACAGGCTGGACTGGCAATTTATGATCTGGGTCCTCAGGGCGTTCGGATTCTCCGAAACCTGGACCAATACCATTTGGAGATCGATCAGCAACTCCTGGTTTTCTACAGTGATCAACGGCCAAGTCGACGACTTCTTCAAATCGAGCCGCAGGGTGAGGCAAGGCGACCCCCTCTCATCTACCATATTCATCATTACGATGGATGCATTGAGCAGGAACCTCAATAAGTTGGCGTGCTCGTCCAACTTCCACCACTATCATACGGCCAGTGGCTAGCCGATCATCACCCATCTGGCGTTTGCAGACGACATCATGATTTTCTCATCCGGTGACGTGAGATCAGTAGAAGTTGTCCACCACACCCTCCAGCGCTATGTCAAGTGCTCGGGCCAGAAGGTCAACCCGGACAAAAGTGTCATCTACGCCCACCACAGCATTAAGAGAGAGCATGCGGACGCTCTATCCGACACCACCTCTTACCCCATCAAGCACCCTCCTTTCCACTACCTGGGCTGCCCTCTCGTTTACGGGAGATCCAATGCTGGCATATTTGCGGACCACATCAACCGCATCAGGAAAAATCTCCACGATTGGCATAATGCCACTCTTTCCCCAGGCGGTAAAATTATCTTCATCAAACACGTCCTCACTTCTATTCACATATATACCCTCGCTGCTTGCTCCCCCCAAAAAATTGTTGTCTTCGATCGAAAGCATCTTTAGCAACTTCTTTTGGGGGCACAACGATGGTCACGACAAGCACCATTGGGCCAGTTGGGATGCCATGGCGCAGCCTACCGATGAAGGGGGCCTGGGGTTCACCAAGCTGTCCAACATCATCCACGCATTCTCGATAAAATTTTGGTAGAAGTTACACACTACTCAGAACCTTCAGACCAGGTTCATGAAGGATAGATACTTCAAGTACACCCACCCGTCGTCGTCCATCTCCAACAACAGATCCTCTGCGACTTGGAGGCGCATGCTGACCGGGCGATCTCTGGCCAAACCCAAAATGCGTCTTTCTGTGGGCAACGGAGAATCGTCGACTTTTCGGGAACGATGGCTTGGAGATACCATTCTCCCTATCATCTCGGATACCCATTAGCATTGCAAGATAAAAGATATATGGGACCACACCGGTAATACCTGGAGATGGGACACGGTCCTTGGATAGGCTGGTCAGGAGGCTGTTGACCGCATACGTCAATGTGGAGTGACGATCAGCACCGTCGCGGACGAGATTCGGTGGGAGGCCGACAGCTCGGGTCCCTTCTCTGTTAAATCGGCCAGAAGAGTGGCTCGAGGCACCGCAGCGCCCAACCTTTGCTCTTCTGTCATCGCTCCCTTCTGGCAGGCATGTATTCCTATGAAGTGGTCCTTCATCATTTGGAGAGCCCTGTGCAAGATCCTTCCCACAGATGATACTCTCAACACAATCAGGTTCAGTCTTGCATCCGCTTGCACCTGCTTCAAAGATCGCCACCCGGAATCGGTTGACCACATCTTCTGTACGGGTGAACTGTCGATTACGGTTTGGAATGTCATTTCCCAGATTTGCCAGATGAACCTGGAAAGCAGGTGCCTCAGAGATCATACAGCGGCTTGGGGTGTTGCATCGCACGGCCACCAGATCGTGGCAGCAGCCACCATTTGGGTTCTGCGGAAGAACCGCAACAAGGCTAGATATGAGGGCCACCAGTTCACCGCGGACCAGCTCATAGCGGAGACTATCATACAATGCAACAAGCGGAGATCCCACTGCAGCCGCGGCCAGTCGGCCTTTTGGAACACCCTTCTTTCCAGAGGATAGGCTCTGGTCTCCATTCCCCTATTTTGTTAGTATACGTGTATATGCTTTGTCATTTTGCGCCTCTGGGTATACTTGCATAGCTACGGCTTTCTTTTCATGGAATAAATTGGAGAGTTTTTTGCCAATATATATATATATATATATATATATATATATATATATATATATATATATTATCCAACCACCCATTTTATTCATGAAGGCCGAAAGATCGAACCTTTACAAGTATACTTAAAGATGCAAAATGTCGATGCCTATACACGTATACTGACAAAAGAAGAGAAAAACGAGAATCAAAACGGCTAATCCGAGGATAGAAGAGCGTTCCAGAGGACAGTCTGGCCATGCTTGCAGAGAGATCTCCATTTGCGGCATTGACGAATGCTTTCCCATATAAGTTGGTCTCCGTTGTACTGGCGGCCTTCGTATCTGGCCTTGTTTCTATTTTTCCAGAGAACCCATGTGGCGGCCGCAGTGACGATATGGTGTCCATGGGATGCGGAAGCCCAGGTTATTGTAAGGTGCTGGAAGTTGTCACCACCATGAGGCAATATGCAATGCTGGGAAAGGGCTCTCCAGACCTTAAGTGGAAGATCCCCTTGACTGAGGATGTGGTTTACAGTTTTCGACTGTCGGGCAGAGCAGCAGGTGCAAGTAGAAGCAAGGCTGAACCCGATGGTGTTGAGAGTGTCATCGGTTGGGAGGATGTTGCGGAGAGTGTAACGCTCCAGTCCCAAAATACATAGGACTAGGAACATAGACATGCCAGTTGTATTCATACGAAGTACATAGGCCTCGTATGGATACATAAGCTGTAAAATGCAGTAGAACCATAACTAATTTCATCCACAAAATTTAAATGAATAAAAGATATCATATAATGATAATGAATTTGTCTTGATACAATATGTTGGGCGGAGACAAATCCACTACCAACAAGTAAAGGAAAAATACATGAGAAAAAAAATGAATTTTTGCGAGCGAAGCGAAGATGATCCAAGTGCAATCATCCTCGAAGAAAATAGCGATGATCACGGTTAGAGCTAGAACACCTGCGAAAGACAATAGCACACACCTGGCGAGATAACCAGGTCCTCAGAGGGACGTAACAAGACACATAATATCATGCCATATAAACTGAATAAATATTGCTCAAATAAATAAGTCAATCGAATTATAACATGGTCCAATATGCACCTACTGAACGAGCGTACCATCCCCCTGACCAAACAAGGACAGGAGATGGTAAACTAATTCACGGTGACGTATCTTTCCATGCTAAGAATCGGATATGGTATCCGGACCCCAACAAGGTTCAATACCTTCTCATCGAAGTAGTAAGTCACACCTACAACCAAACAAGGACAAGATGTGACGAACTAATCCGCGACAAGATATTGTTCCAAGCCACGGTCAGATACAAGTACCCAAACCAAAAGTACTCATACCTAACGGATAAGGTAGCCTAACCGTTCTAAGTAAAATGTAGTTAAGAACAATCTTTCCTACGCATGGGCCCTGGCTAAATAGGATCGGTATAGTTCCCCCTTGGGGCACCAGAGGCCCCATCAGTAAGAGCATGACGTTCCGCAGAATCGTCAGTGGTCGTCAGTAATCATGGGTCATCAAACCCGTATCTCCAGCGGAGAGTCCGGGTCACAAGGGAAGTGCATCGAAGCCCATACGCTAAGGAATTGTCCTCCCCGCCCAATGCCTATTATGTTGTATCCACAACATTAACCTCTATAACCGCTAAGTCAAACTAGCATGCAATCTCTATTAGCGGTTATTCCTATCGCACGGCTTGTACGTACAGGTGGCCAGCCAATCACGCACTTTTATGTTCTACATACGACACACAACTTCGTGGTACAATGTGTCAAGGCCATGAATGCAACACACAAAGGTGGTCCCTTAAATCTAGGTTTAATGTGTGAGAAAAAAATAATACATAGCAGGAAATATAAATGAACAGTAAGTTCTAACAGGTTATGCCATGTATCACAGTTTATTTTGCATGAAGAAAATAAATAATGCATGAAATATGAGCTAAAATAAATAAACAGCAAATGGCAAGGTATCTTGCCTGGTAAGACGCCTGGTGTGCTGCGATAATCAATGTGGCACGAACTTTGACTTCGGTGCAACAACTATGCAAGGTGACCTCTGATGGTGGCACGGTCAGTTCCATTGGGTCCAGAAGGGTCAAATTAATTAGGGTGGACAGGAGGAATGACAGAATTCACAAGGGGCGGAAATTATGACTAGTCGAGATTAGAGACGATAATCGAAGGAAATTTTTGGGAAACTAATTACATATATTATTTTTAGAAAGTACTTATAGTAGTTGGAAGCTATATTTTCTAGTAAAAAAAATATCTGATAATTAATAAAAATGTAAAAAGGAAAAAAATGAGTTAGGCTAAAATTATACGTTTCGTAAAGATAAGTTTTTGATAGAAACTCATATCTTATTAGTGAAAATATTTAGATAAAAAAAGTTTAGAAAAAAATATATATACATATATATATTTTAAAAATTATTTTAGGCACTAAAATTTAGTTAAATACTTACGATAATATTTAGATAAAAATATCACAAAATAATAATATTATTAGGCTTTGAAATCACATATAGGGTCAAGCCCCAATACCTTATTTTTGTAAATAAATAGTTTTAAAAATATATTTCTATTCACTTTTGTATTTACTAAAAATAAAAAATAATTATACTTTATAATACAAAATATTAGCATAGTTTTAATACTAAGGTAGACTAATTACTAGATATTGCATGGATGACCACAAACATACAAAAGCAAGAAACCCAAACAAATCAAGAGTAACCATAAAAAGCAAGGAACCAAACCAAACATAAAACATAAAAATAAGAATTAACAGCTGTTATAGCTGCACCCATTTACGAAGAAAGAAAAAAAACAACTAAAATTTGAGAGAGGAGGGAGAGAGAGTTAGAGAGAGGGAGATCGGAGGACGAGAGGGTGCGGAAGGAAGGCGGAGCTCGTCGGCGGACGGCGGAGAAGAAGAAGTCGGCCGGAGGGTGTGGTGGCGCGCGGCAGCTAGGGCTAGCGCCGGCGGCGAGGGGAAGCGGAGCGGCGGCGACGGAGGAGTGAGAGAGGGGAACGGAGGAGGAGATGAGGCGGCTGACGGAGCCGAGGGTCGTCAGGGCTTAGCGCACGCGGCGGCCGATGGGAGGAAGGGCGCGACGGATCAGAGTTTCCGGCGGCGAGGGTTTTAACGGTGGCGGCGGAGGGACGCGCTCACCGGCGAAGAGGAGGCCAACGCGGGGACGGCGGAGGACCAGCGGAAGGGGGGGTCCGGGGATGGTGCGCCAGCGGGGTGGCTCGTCGGCGGAGGTCTCCGGTCAGGCGGCGGAGCGCTGGGCTCGCGGGAGTGAGGTGGAGGATGGGGGTTTGGGCGAAGCTGCCGGAGGTGACTCACGGAGGAGGGAAAACGGGTCTCCGGAGACTGGCTCCGTGCAACCCCGGCACGGGCAGCGCTCGACGTCAGGGCTGTTCGTCAGCCGGTATGGCGACACACCGGAGAGATCGACGTCAGCATTGCAAATATGGATGACGGCGGCCGGGCGCAGGTCCACAGGGAGGCGCGGGAACGTTGCCGAGAGGAGGAGAGAGGCGGCGCTGAGTTGCCGGCAGATCTGGCCGGAACAGGTACGTATTTGTGGTGGTAGTGGTTGATCGTGATTTTAGGTTTTAGTAGTGGCGGGGTTTGTTGGCCGGTGAACAGGGGTGGCGGGTTTGGTAAGGCTACGGTGGTGTGGTCGGGTCTGGGGTTTGAAGTGCTGGTGGTCGGCCGGAGTGGCCAGGCGGTGGTGGTTGTGTTGGTGATGGTGCAGTGATTGCTGGTGGCTAGGTTGGGTGACTGTGATTGGGTCGGGTGATGGTGCTGTCGACGGTCAGGGGTCGGATATGGCGAGGAAGCTTGCTGGGGGGGTTGGTCGAAGTGGCGGACGCGAGCGGGGATGGGGTTTTGGGATGTGCGGGAGAGAGACAGGGCTTGCGGGATAGGGGTGCGTCGTGTCCGGGGTTGTCGGACACGACGGAGACTGTAATTGTAATAGAAAAAATTAATGGAAGGAAATTTGGTCACCGACACGATGCACGTACACTTGCGGTGGAAATTGTTGTGGATGAATAATGAATTGGAGGAGTACCTGCCTATTTATAGGATGTGGGAATTCCCAATTGGATAAGACTAGGAATAGTTTTAAACCCAAAATAGATAATTCAAAACTTAGTTTAAGATCAATCAAATCCAAATCCAATTTAAATCTAATTAAATCAAATTAAATTTTTAGTTCAAAATCAAATGGGATAAATCAAACTTCAAAAATTTAACTATTTAAATAAATCCAAAAATTAAATCAAGATTTAAATGGCCACAATAACTTCCAAATATATTTTTCAAAATACCAATAATAATAATTTTAAAAATAATAAATATTTTTAAATATCTTTTTGAACAATAAAATATTAATAGTAATAAATCACGAAAATTATATTTTTATTTAAACTAGACCAATAAATAATTACGAAATATATGTATGCAAAAATATTCTTTACATAATTATGCTTTTCTAGTATACAAAAATATTATTTATTAATAATGACTTTTAGAAATGACGTAAAAATAACAAGCTTAGAAATGATAGCAAAACTAATTATTATATTATTTGAAACTATAAAAATAGAACAAAATATTTTTCTAAAATATGTACGCTCGCACATATTCGCACTCGTCGAGCAAATTTGAAAAACGAACTTCCGCACACGACGTACAATACGACTACGTGACATACAATACAAAATTTTAAATTAGTACCAAATTAAATAAATAAAAAAATAGTAGAAATTTAGGGGTTTTACATCCTACCCAACTTAAAAGAATTTCGTCCTCGAAATTAAGAATTAGTAGGGGGTGAGAAGACACAAAGGGGTATCGATGGGAAACAATCGATAACAAAATCATGCCGTAAGAAATCGCGATCTAGATCATAAAAAAATAATACGGCATGGTCACGGGCAATGAATGAGGGTCATGATTAAGAGAACGAAATAGGTTCACTTAAATTAAGCGATTAGAGGGTCTTGATAGGGGCGAGTAGTTTAGGATGAAGATATAGCAACATCGAGTGGTAATGGCCATAATTGATATGACAGCTAGAGGAATTTCAAGTATAACGCCTACGTTTTTCGAAAATTGGTGAAGGCGAATGCAATATAGAGTTCGAAGGAGGCGTTATCGAATACGAATACGTGATTCAAAGACGATAGAATAATTTCAAAGGAATTGTCAAGGCAGTCGTGGATGGGATTCTTAAAGGCCAAGTTTAATTATGTTCCATCCACGTAGAATAATAGATAAAAGCGAACCAAAGTGCACTCGGTTGATCAGACCATCCTGCAGCGGTTCTGATTAGACAATATGTTAGTGGGAATTCTTCCAATAACATATGTCATGAACAAGCTTGATAAAGATTTGAGCTTGCAAAAACTAGGCTACATTAGCATCATTAGTCTAGATAGTAAATTATAGGCACGAGATTAAGATTGAAATAAAGAACAAATATGAATAGTCTAACAGTCATAAGGATCTAAGTCATGTTTATTCTTATACCATCATTCTATGGTTTTATTTACCAAGGCTTGGTTGACCAAATGAGTTAAATTCCTCTAGTCTCTATGGTCTAGTTAATACTATTTGTATTCCCTTAATGATCAAGGGTGTGTCAAGTCGTGGGGTATTCTACCCAACTTAAAGAATTAGGCTACGGGTTTTTGGGACATCTAACTTAGTAGGGTCAATCTCTAGCAAGCACGAAGGGAAGAATATGATAGAAGGAATCAAGCAAGATGCAATCGACGAGTCGATCGAATATGGAATCGAAGAAAAGGTCAAGTATGTGGATGAGATCCTAGACTTCTAATCCTATTCGCAGGCTTGCTTGGTACGGTAAAGTAACCAAACAATTTATCTTGACCTGCATGGGCTACCACAAAAACATGTAACGCCCCAGTCCCAAAATACGTAGGACTAGGAACATAGACATACCAGCTATATTCATACGAAGTACATAGGCCTCGTATGGATACATAAGCTGTAAAATACAGTAGAACCATAACTAATCTCATCCACAAAATTTAAATGAATAAAAGATATCATATAATGATAATGAATTTGTCTTGATACAATATGTTGGGCGGAGACAAATCCACTACCTACAAGTAAAGAAAAAATACATGAGAAAAGAAAAGAATTTTTACGAGCGAAGCGAAGACGATCCAAGTGCAATCATCCTCGAAGAAAATAGCGATGATCACGGCTAGAGCTAGAACACCTGCGAAAGACAATAGCACACACCTGGCGAGATAACCAGGTCCTCAGAGGGACGTAACAAGACACATAATATCATGTCATATAAACTGAATAAATATTGCTCAAATAAATAAGTCAATCGAATTATAACATGGTCCAATACGCACCTACTGAACGAGCGTACCATCCCTCCAACCAAACAAGGACAGGAGATGGTAAACAAATTCACGGTGACGTATCTTTCCATGCTAAGAATCCGATATGGTATCCGGACCCCAACAAGGTTCAATACCTTCTCATCGAAGTAGTAAGTCACACCTACAACCAAACAAGGACAAGATGTGATGAACTAATCCGTGACAAGCTATTGTTCCAAGCCACGGTCAGATACAAGTACCCAAACCAAAAGTACTCATACCTAACGGATAAGGTAGCCTAACTGTTCTAAGTGAAATATAGTTAAGAACAATCCTTCCTACGTATGGGCCCTGGCTAAATAGGATCGGTATAGTTCCCCCTTGGGGCACCAGAGGCCCCATCAGTAAGAGCATGACGTTCCGCAGAATCGTCAGTGGCCGTCAGTAATCATGGGTCATCAACCCCGTATCTCCAGCGGAGAGTCCGGGTCACAAGGGAAGTGCATCGAAGCCCATACGCTAAGGAATTGTCCTCCCCGCCCAATGCCTATTATGTTGTATCCACAACATTAACCTCTATAACCGCTAAGTCAAACTAGCATGCAATCTCTATTAGCGGTTATTCCTATCGTACGGCTTGTACGTACTGGTGGCCAGCCAATCATGCACTTCCGTGTTCTACATGCGACACACAACTTCGTGGTACAACGTGTCAAGGCCATGAATGCAACACACAAAGGTGGTCCCTTAAATCTAGGTTTAATGTGTGAGAAAAAAATAATACATAGCAGAAAATATAAATGAACAGTAAGTTCTAACAGGTTATGCCATGTATCACAGTTTATTTTGCATAAAGAAAATAAATAATGCATGAAATATGAGCTAAAATAAATAAACAGCAAATGGCAAGGTGTCTTGCCTGGTAGGACGTCTGGTGTGCTGCGATAATCAATGTGGCACGAACTTTGACTTCGGTGCAACAACTATGCAAGGTGACCTCTGATGGTGGCACGGTCAGTTCCATTGGGTCCAGAAGGGTCAAATTATTTAGAGTGGACAGGAGGAATGACAGAATTCACAAGGGGCAGAAATTATGACTAGTCGAGATTAGAGACGATAATCGAAGGGAATTTTTGGGAAACTATTTACATATATTATTTTTAGAAAGTACTTCTAATAGTTGGAAGCTATATTTTCTAGTAAAAATAATATCTGATAATTACTAAAAATATGAAAGGGAAAAAAATGAGTTCGGCTAAAATTATACGTTTCACAAAGATAAGTTTTTGATAGAAACTCATATCTTATTAGTGAAAATATTTAGATAAAAAAGTTTAGAAATATATATATATATATATATATATATATTAAAAATTATTTTAGGCACTAAAATTTAGTTAAATACTTACGAGAATATTTAGATAAAAATATCACAAAATAATAATATTATTAGGCTTTGAAATCACATATAGGGTCAAGCCCCAATACCTTATTTTTGTAAATAAATAGTATTAAAAATATATTTCTATTCACTTTTGTACTTAAAAAAATAAAAAATAATTATACTTTATAATACAAAATATTAACATAGTTTTAATACTAAGGTAGACTAATTACTAGATATTGCATGGATGACCACAAACATAAAAAAGCAAGAATCCCAAACAAATCAAGAGGAAACATAAAAAGCAAGGAACCAAACCAAACATAAAACATAAAAATAAGAATTAACAGCTGTTACAGCTGCACCCATTTACGAAGAAAGAGAAAAAAAACAACTAAAATTTGAGAGAGGAGGGAGAGAGAGTTAGAGAGAGGGAGATCGGAGGACGAGAGGGTGTGGGAGGAAGGCGGAGCTCGTCGGCGGACGACGGAGAAGAAGAAGTTGGCTGGAGGGTGTGGTGGCGCACGGCGGCTAGGGCTAGCGCCGGCGGCGAGAGGAATCGGAGCGGCGGCGACGGAGGAGTGAGAGAGGGGAACGGATGAGGAGATGAGGCGGCTGACGGAGCCGAGGGTCGTCAGGGCTTGGCGCACGCGGTGGTCGATGGGAGGAAGGGCACGGCGGATCAGAGTTTCCGGCGGCGAGGGTTTTAACGGTGGTGGCGGAGGGACACGCTCGTCGGGGAAGAGGAGGCCAACGCGGGGGCGGCGGAGGACCAGCGGAAGGGAGGGGTCCGGCGATGGTGCGCCAGCGGGGTGGCTCGCCGGCGGAGGTCTCCGGTCAAGCGGCGGAGCGCTGGGCTCGTGGGAGTGAGGTGGAGGATGGGGGTTTGGGCGAAGCTGCCGGAAGTGACTCACGGAGGAGGGAAAAAGGGTCTCCGGAGACTGGCTCCGTGCAACCCCGGCACGGGCGGCGCTCGACGTCAGGGCTGCTCGTCAGCCGGTATGGCGACACACCGGAGAGATCGACGTCAGCGTTGCAAATATGGATGACGGCGGCCGGGCGCAGGTCCACAGGGAGGCGGGGGAACGTTGCCGAGAGGAGGAGAGAGGCGACGCTGAGTTACCGGCGGATCTGGCCGGAACAGGTACGTATTTGTGGTGGTGGTTGATCGTGATTTTAGGTTTTAGTAGTGGCGGGGTTTGTTGTCAGGTGAACAGGGGTGGCGGGTTTGGCAAGGCTGCGGTGGTGTGGTCGGGTCTGGGGTTTGAAGTGCTGGTGGTCGGCCGGAGTGGCCTGGCGGTGGTGGTTGTGTTGGTGATGGTGCAGTGATGGCTGGTGGCTAGGTCAGGGTGACTATGATTGGGTCGGGTGATGGTGCTGTCGACGGTCAGGGGTTGGATATGGCGAGGAAGCTTGCTGGGGGGGTTGGTCGAAGTGGCGGACGCGAGCGGGGATGGGGTTTTGGGATGTGCGGGAGAAAGACAGGGCTTGCGGGATAGGGGTGCGTCGTGTCCGGGGTTGTCGTACATGACGGAGACTGTAATTGTAATAGAAAAAATAATGGAAGAAAATATGGTCACCGACACGATGCACGTACACTTGTGGTAGAAATTGTTGTGGATGAATAATAAATTGGAGGAGTACCTGCCTATTTATAGGATGTGGGAATTCCCAATTGGATAAGATTAGGAATAGTTTTAAACCCAAAATAGATAATTCACAACTTAGTTAAAGATCAATCAAATCCAAATACGAATCCAAATCCAATTTAAATCTAATTAAATCAAATTAAATTTTTAGTTCAAAATCAAATGGGATAAATCAAACTTCAAAAATTTAACTATTTAAATAAATCCAAAAATTAAATCAAGATTTAAATGGCCATAATAACTTCCAAATATATTTTTCAAAATACCAATAATAATAATTTCGAAAATAATAAATATTTTTAAATGTCTTTTTGAATAATAAAATATTAATATTAATAAATCTCGAAAATTATATTTTTATTTAAACTAGACCAATAAATAATTACGAAATATATATATGCAAAAATATTCTTTACATAATTATGCTTTTCTAGTATACAAAAATATTATTTATTAATAATAACTTTTAGAAATGACGTAAAAATAACAAGCTTAGAAATGATAGCAAAACTAATTATTATATTATTTGAAACTATAAAAATAGAACAAAATATTTTTCTAAAATATGTACGCTTGCACATATTCGCACTCGTCGAGCAAATTTGAAAAACGAACTTCCGCATACGACGTACAATACGACTACGTGACATACAATACAAAATTTTAAATTAGTACCAAATTAAATAAATAAAAAAATAGTAGAAATTTAGGGGTTTTACAGAGAGCTCTCCAGAGGAGGAATGACCACTTCTTGGGGATGCAGGTATGCCAGAAGGATACAATAGTAGGAGAACGAGCTGCATTACCAAGGATCACTTTTTTGGCCGACTTAATCGAGAATGCTCCGTTAACATCGGGCGACCACTCGAGCTTATCAGCGTCCGGACCGATCTGCACCCTAGTACGACGAATAGAATCCACCGCCTCCGACCCAGCCCAAACCCGGACTTTGTCCCAGTTCCAGGTGTTATTCGGAGTGTCCCAGAATTCCTTGATAGTGCTGTTTCTAGGGGCTACAGAAATGTTGGGAAGCACGATATCGTCGACCCAGTGCTCCATAAATGGCGAAGCATCTCCTATGCCCACCCTAAGGCGAATTGCCGGTTCGGCGAGGGACCGACCGATGAGAATATGTCGCCAGGCAGCTAAGGATCTGCTGTTTGCGGTGGCCGTAGATGGGTGGATGTGCTTGAAGTATCTGGCCTTCATAAACCCGAACCAGAGGTTCTTACTTGTGCGAAGTTTCTACCATAATTTTATTAAAAAGGCATTGATAATGTGAGAGAGTTTAGTGAAACCCATGCCCCCCTCTTCGGTAGGACGAGCCATGGTATCCCAACTAGCCCAATAGTGCTTGCCCTGGCCGCTGCTGTGACCCCATAGAAAGTTGTTGAATATGCTCTCGATGTGGGAAAGAACTTTCTTGGGAGGGGAGCATGCTGCCAGGGTGTAGATGGGAATGGAAGTGAGGACGTGATTGATGAGGATCATCTTGCCTCCGGGGGAAAGTATGGCGTTGTGCCAGCCCTCGAGCTTCTTTCTGATGCGGGAGGTCAGGTTCTCGAAAATCCCGACATTAGATCTGCCGTACATGAGAGGGCATCCGAGGTATTGGAATGGAGGGTGCTGGATGGAGAATGAGGTGATGGTGGAGATGCTAGCCGCTTGCTCTCTCTTGATTTTGTGGTAGGTGTAAACTGTACTTTTATCCGGGTTGATCTTCTGTCCAGAGCACCTTTCGTATCTCTGGAGCGTGTTGTGGACGACATCCATCGATCCGACGTCCCCGGAGGAGAAAATGAGGATATCGTCAGCGAAGTCCAGGTGGGTGATGATCGGGCAGCCGCTGGATGTATGGAAGTGTTGTAAGTTGGGGGATCTCGCCATCTTATTAAGGTTTCTGCTCACAGCGTCCGTCGTAATGATGAAGATAGTGGAAGATAAAGGATCTCCTTGCCTAAGCCCACGACTAGATTTAAAGAAACCGTCCACTTGGCCATTAATAACCGTGGAGAACCACGAGTTGCTGATCGATCTCCACACGATGTTGGTCCAAGTTTCGAAAAATCTGAAGGCTTTGAAGACCCAGATCTTGAATTGCCAATCCAGTCCATCGTAAGCTTTCTCCATGTCCAGCTTGATGGCAATGTTGTCCCTCTTGCTGGGAGCTTCACGCAGGTGACTACCTCTTGGGCTAACATGATGTTATCTTGGATATTTCTCCCCTGAACGAAGCCACTTTGCTCC
This sequence comes from Iris pallida, assembly GCA_029216955.1. NCBI lineage: Eukaryota > Viridiplantae > Streptophyta > Magnoliopsida > Asparagales > Iridaceae > Iris > Iris pallida. Next base: position 8,931,741 of record JANAVB010006800.1, on the reverse strand, counting down.
TCCGAGATAATCTTGGGGAGCAGTCCTGCCATGCGGGATGCGATGATCTTGAATATGATCTTGTTGGTGAAGATGTAGAGGCTAATTGGACAAAAGTCATGGAATGTCTCTTGGTTGTCTTTCTTCGAAATGAGGATAAGGTTGGTGCTAGAGATGGCTCTTCAGTAAGTGGCTCCCTGGATGAAGGCGGAGACCGCGTTGTGGATGTCAACCTTGATAATTTTCCAGCAGGTACGAAAAAAAATCCTGAAAATTCGTCTGGCCCTGGCGCACTATTGGCGTCGAGGGCCCAGATGGCCTCTTTCACTTTGTCCTCTGATGGTGGATGTTCTAGCCGGGTATTGTCGATGTCGCTAATAAGATAGGGAATCGTGTCCAGGAAGGTGTTGTCTTTGAGGACCGTATCCTTGGAGAATAATCTGGAGTAGAACTTAGCAGCCTCCACTTATGTACCCTTTGGATCGCTGATACTGGTACCGTCGTCAGCAGTAATCTGGTGGAGGGTAAGTTTTTGCCTATGCCTATTAACGCAGGCGTGGAAGAATCTCGAGTTGTTGTCCCCCTCGCTGTCCCATTTGATCTTAGCTTTCTGCTTCCAAAAGTCGGTCTCAATTTTCAGCCTGAATTTGAGAATAGCTTTGGTGAGATTCAGCGCCTTCCTGGAGTCAGGCGAACTGTCGGTATGTATCTGGCTTCGGCACGAGTAACATCATCCTCAGCCTCGCGAATGGCTTGAAAGATATCTCCATAAGCTTGCTTGCTCCAAACTGCCAAAGCTTTCCTTGTAGCTTGGAGCTTGGTAGCCACCCGGTTGAGAGGATCGGTTGAGTTCGTGTTGTTCCAAGCTTCCGTGACTACCCCCAAAAATTGAGGATACTCGCTCCAGAAGTCCAGAAAGCGGAAGCTTTTCCTTGACTGTTTGGAGGTGCTCTTGATTTCGACTAGCAGGGGGCGTGGTCAGATTCAGTGGCATTAAGGTTGGATAGCTTGGAGGTAGTCCCCATACCTAGCCAGTGAGCGTTCGTTAAAGCCCTGTCGAGGTAGAAGAATAGTCGACGATCGCCAACGTGCATGTTGCACCAGGTGAACGCGTTGCCTGTGAACGGAAGGGAGGGGAGGTGAGAGTTGAAGATGAAGTTGTTAAAGTCTTGCATGGCGGAAAGAGGGGGGGCGGCCTCCAATTTTCTCTTCTCTGCAGGTGATAGCGTTAAAGTCTCCGACACAAAGCCATAGGAGGTTGTGGTTGTGATTGTTGAGGTTCTGGAGATCGTTCCAGAGGAGTTTGCGGTCCACAATATCGCAGCTGCCGTGAACCGCAGAGAGGATGACGCGATTGGGGATCAAAGGGTATTGTATCCAGCACGAAAGGGCTTGTCTGGAGTCTTGGATGACTCCGATCTGGACGGCCTTGGAACAGAGGATCCAAATATCGTATTTGCCAACTATCGTCGAGTGAAAGCCTAACTGCTATTGGATGGATTTGAGTCTCTTGTAAGGGATTTTGGGTTCGAAGATAATCAAGATATCGATCTTATGAGTTTTCTTAAGGCTGGTGATTCTTTTCATAGTTGGTTTGTTCGCCAGATTGCGGACAATCCAGGAGAGAATGTTGAGCATTAGTGCATGTTTTGTTGGGGTTGGTTGGACTGCTTAGCAGCAGACCTAGTTTGTATGGACGGTGACTTGGCGGACCCTTTCTTATCCGATTTCCTAGTAGCGATGGATGCTACCCCCACTTCCTCGGAGGATGAGCTAGAGTCCTCGAAGCGTTTAGAGTTCCTAGTAGCGATGGATGCTATCCCCGCTCTCTCGGAAGATGGGCTGGAGTCCTCGGGGTATTTTGGGGGTGCGTCCTTAACTCCGACTGAACCAAGATCGGCTTGTTCCTTCGAAAAGAGGAGGGATTCGTCGGGGGGATCAATCTAGTCACCTTCCGTCTGGAGAGGGAATCCAGCGGCGAGAACCTGGAGGCCTCTATACGCCTGTTCTGGCCCTAGGATAGCCTGGGCGGCATTGGCGGGGTTAACGTGCGAAGAATGAAGATTGGTGATGATCGGGGATATAAGGAGGGGCTCCCTGTTTCTACTAAAAGGGACTCCTTAGTTGCCTCAAGGGAAGAGACGCTAAGATCCTCCGAGACAGAGCCGGGGGCCTTGACGGGGGCAGCAGGAAAGGCCATCTCCTGGGAGGAGTCGATAGCTTCAAGCACAAGGGCATTGAATTGATTGGACAGAGGAAGGACGGGTGGGTGGTAGGGGACCACGACTTTGTCCATTGAGTTATCTCTACTGGATTCTCCTTCGCTGGAGTTGAATCTGGTGTGGGAGTTCGATAGAGGAATCAGGGGTAGGTGGACGATTTTTTGATGCCGGTTCCCTTTGGGATTAGTTTCTATCCGTTCTAGTTTCTTCCTCAGCTCGGGATGGAGGCAGAGACAATGCTTGGATGAGTGACCTCGTAAGTGGCAATTGTTTGCCATAAAAAATCAAAGACAGATATTACAGAATACTAAAATTGATTGCAAATTTACTTGTACAAAGAAAAGCCTAGAAAGAAATCCTAGGAAACAATCTAAGTACAATTGTTTAGTTTTGATTCTAGGGGGTAACGGTGGAGGCTCGAGAAAGTGCTATCAACTCTGCCTTACTCCGTGGACTATCTGCCACAGTCTTTAGATCTTGAAAAAATTGCCTTCTTGAAGGTTGCCAGCCTTTTGCAGGGGTGTGGTACCCTGCTATTTATAATAGAATGTATGTTGAGCCGCATAGATGGCCTGTTGCCACGAGGATGATTGGCACGCGAAGACCCGCTCTTTGGCTACCATCTGTCGATTTGTTGGAATTTTGTTGCAGTAAATCTGGGCAGTTTAGGACTTGGTCAGATTGTCACGTGTCCTGTCGCAGGGATCATTTTTTTAGTCGCATAGATCTTTAAGTTTTTGGCCATGTGGGGCCGCATGAGACTCATACGGCTTAGGTCGCAGACTTCCTTAGCCTAGACATAGCTTGAGGATTTAATCCCCATAGATTCTGTATTTCGGCCGCATAAAGCTCATGCGGCTTGGATCACAGTTACTCTTGGCCGCATGAAGTTCAAAGACTTTGGGGCCGCATATGTCTGAACCGCATAAAGATTATGCGGCTTAGGTGACACTCCTTCTGGCCGCATGAAGGCGTACGAACCTTGCTTTTGGGCGACGTCTCACGTCTTATCTTTTTGTCGAAGTGTCAGAGCAATCATTTTTGTCAGGACTTGTCAGCTTTATCTGACGAACTGCTCCTGTTGGCCGCATATCTTCCTTCTACAGCTGGTTGTCGACGGACCGCATATGTCATTGAACAAGTCATGCGACTTTACTTTATGCGGACCTGTTTGGCCCAAAGTACCTATGCGGCAATTTGTAATCCGCATGAACCCCATATTTTTCATGCTTCTAAGAGACCCCCTTCAAAGTTTTCAAATTGTAAATTTGGAATACTTTGAATAAGAAGCATGAAAATATGTCAAGCCACAGGGAGTCTTCAAGTCACAAGAAATTTTTTAAACTACAGAGAGATCTTGAGTCGCAGGAAAATCTCAATCCGCAGAGAGATCTTGAGCCACGGGGAAATATTGAGCCGCAGGGAAATATTGAGCCGCAGGAAGATCCCATTAGCCTGCCAGCTGTCACTACTACATTTAATTTTCCTGATTCGATTTTAGATTTGGGTTCTCTTTTCGAGATAAAGTCGACGGTTACTAGGGATAAAATCCCCAAACGTTATCATTATCTTTAATGATCTCGAGAATCGAAGCGACATTCTTATTAGAAACTCTATAAATAGGAGTTATTTTAAAGAGAAAATTTTCTCTTTTACCTTCTTCTCTTTCATCTTCGTCTTTCTGTCTTCAATGGCTCCCAAAGCTTCCAAGTCGACTGGTGCTGCGGCTAAAAGAAAAGGACTTGCTTCTCCGTCGAGAGCAGCGGGCTCTCCTTCCATTCATTCCGACGTGCACCCTCCCATCAAAGGTAAGGACAGTGGAAAGACGATGGCCATGTCGTATGTTTTATGCGCGAGCCCGTGCCATATCGCTTTCTATACAATAAGCTTGGTCGATGCGTGCCCTATCTCAGTTGGACTACATGTGTTCTGTATAATAGGGCCGTATGAGCTGAGTCGCATAAGCGCTGCATAAATGACCCAGGACTGATCCGCATGAATACTGCATAGTTGTGCCGCATACATGTCTTCTGATTGAGCCACATGGGGTTTTCATATCTCGAGCCGCGGGAGCACTTCGAGACCAAGCCGCATAAGTGCCGGATTACTTAGTCGCATGAACACTTTGTGACTGAGCCGCATAAGTGCCTCATGAGAGTCTTATGACTGAGCCGCATGAGCACCTTTTTTGATTGAGCGGCCTAAGTGTCCCCCGACTGCGCCGTATGAGCATATGACCTAACCGCATGCGTCCCATGTTCTTTATGCCACTATGCCGCATAGGTCTTGTTTTAGGCTAGGTCGCATGGTTTAAAGTGATGAGCTTCTAACTTTTACTTCTTCTCTGTCTTTTGCAGTGAACTTGCCCCAAGCTCCCTCGGGGAAACTCTTGATAGGATATGCTCAATCTGCGTTGGGTGTAAATTTTGACTAGATAGTCGAACATGTGTCGACTCAGATTAACCGAAATCAACCTGAAGACCGGCTGAGGGAGATCAGAAACCAGTCTTTGTTTTTCTTTCTTAGCATGATGAACTCCGAGCAACTGAACGGCATTCATCTGATCAGCCTATTTTTTTATTCGGGGATGCCCTGGCTATTTCAGATTCGAGCATCATATAGACTCTTGAGAGTTGGGACTTCTATTTTCAGGGGAAAGAAATTCACATACCTTTAATGGAGCGCCACTTTTCCTTATCCGGTTTCAATATGGTACCTTTTGAGAGGAAGATGTCGAGTTCTCTAACTCTGGATCAGCAGGGGATCTTTATGGGCCATATCCGTTTTAACAACCCCACGAGGTCAGTGGTCACAGTAAAGGAATCAATGAGCTACTCCGTTATTGGGCTGGCTCCTATCAGTCTCATCAACGAGCTGAAGTCCAATATGTTTTTCTCTGAAGCTGACACCTTTTTGAATCAGATTGCTCGCAAAGGGTCATACCCTGCAGGGAGATTGTCCTTACTAAACTGGCAGCATCGTTCCCCTCCATGGGTTAACCTGACTTCTTGGATCCTGGCGAAGTATAAGGGCATCCTACGACAGATTGGCCTCTATTACGCCATTAGGGGCTCCTGCTATGCTTGTTTATGAACCCAAAATTATTTATGTCATTGCTTGAGATGTACAACTACCAGACGGGGACCTTCTTTACTCTAGGTAGAGAGATAGGACTTGCCCTTCACGAGATGCATGGTGTGTCCAGATTGCCCTGGGGCGATGAAGCTTATGAGGAGTATACCCCGACAAACAAAAAATTTGAAAAGCTAGAACGGCGGTATCCTGGGTTCCTAGCCATATATCAGGAATTGCTATGTCCCCATAGCACCTGTCAACAAATATCCTAGAAAAAGGATGATAGTTCAGAAGGGAACCTTCCTCATATCACGGCTTAGATTGGCTATCTTTTTAGGCTTAGCGCATCCGGTCGAGTTGCTGTTAGGAGTTCCCAATCTCTGGAGCAGGTGGATGCTCAGGTGTAAAGTACTAAGCGGGCCCGTACTGCTGGTGACAGATTTGGGAGCCTGAGTGACACTTTTAGCTATTATTATCATGATACTCAACCTCTCTCTGCTAAGGCTATCTTGGCTGGATACCTGATGATATGGTTGAAGGTTTGCGTCATTTCGGCGGGTTCTGGTGCAATCGAAAGGATTCGCCACAACCTGATCCTTCCAGCGGTGAAGCTGGTTTTTGGGGGTAAGTTGGCTCTGCTTCCTGCTATGGTATGCAGCATCCATAGGGGTCTTCGTTTCTTTACGTCAAAAGTCATCGCTCGTGATCTTACGAAACCCTTCAACAGAATCGAGCTGCCGTATCATTATTTAATGGGGTGGTTGTTGATGCATTGCCCCTCTCTGATACGACCTGGTCTGGAAGGCAATGTGACAAGTGACGATGCCTTCATCTACCACTATCACGACATGCCATGGAAATGTACCAACTTTTCTAATTGCTGAGTCGCTCTCGCACGGGTGGATAGATACTCTTTTTTTGTGTCGGTCCTGCCTTTTACCGAGGAAGAGATGGGACGCGTTCACCTTGATAGTGTTGTTGCGCCCGAGTCTTTATCTGAAAAATTATTTCGTTGGTTGCAGAGTATCCGTCCCTCCCATCTGGTGTACCGCAACCGCAATGTTGTATACCTAGAGCCATACCTACCTAGCCGGTATTTTCAGCAATTTGGGTATATGTAGCTCCCCTTCCCGGAAATATTTGAAATATTTTTTTATTTATTTATTAGATTTTAAATTATGATTTTTTTAATTTTGTTTTTTTATATAAATAATTATTTAGTTAATTATTACGGTAGATGACATTAGCCATTGTTGAGTTTTGAAATACAAGACAACTAGGAATCATGGCACGGGTAGTGCAATAGCATGTTTTGACTAATGTTTAGCTATGGTAGGGGAATGCCGAGCCATAGGAGTGTCCTAACTAGAAAAACCAGGCCAAATTATAGCATGACCATTATAAATAAGTTTAATTAATTATTATTAGATTTATTGACTTTGCAGGAACCCGGTTGAACCAAGTTAGTCCGAACTGGGCCGAACCAAATCTAAGCCCAGGTAGGCATGAAGTGGGACCAAATACGGCCTCGTAGACATGTTTGGTAAAAGCAAATATTTTTTACATATTTTAGGAATTGGCAATTATTTTCTAAATACTTATTATATGTAAATTATAGGTATTATTAATATTAAATAGCGTTTAGAGTATTGTACGAATTTCTGGAGCCAAATAAATAGTGTGTTTGATGAGTTCACCGAAATACATCATTGGTTTAATTTCAGTTGCTATTAGAATTATTATTTTATTAATTTTATGGATGTTATTATTAAATAATATTATTTTACAATTATTGGTTATAATTATTTTATTGTCAAATAAATATTATAGTATATGTGTTCCTACGTATGTAGGTAGGCCCTACACTAGGTGGTAAAAGTATTGAGGTTTATTTGGATTTATGAGGATTATCTAATGATTATATATGTGTGTATATGTATGTGTGTGTGTATATATATATATATATATATATATATTTTTTTTTATATATATGTATATATATATATATATATATATATATACAATAATTATATATATGTGTATGTGTGTGTGTGTGTATATATATATATTTTATATATATATATATATATATATATATATATATATATATATATATATATTTATATATATATATATATATATATATATATATATATATATATATATATATATAATAATAATAATTATATATGTGTGTATGGGTATTTATATATAAATATATAAATTATATGTGTGCGTATGTGTATGTATATATATATACATATATACGTGTATGTATAAATAAATATATAAGTATATAGGTACACAGTTAAATATATATAGATAAATATATATATGCTATTAATGAAATAGAATAAAAGAAAAAGAAAAAGAAAATGCAAAAGCAGCAACTTCCCCAAGCTAATATCAGCTAAGCACCCAATACCTACACAAAACCCCCGTTAAAGAACTACCCAGCAGACAAACCTTCCCCCAGCGCTCGGCCTAAACCCGACCGACCCTGATGTGCACGTATAGATACATATATAAGGAGAGATCAACGCAACTCCAAACCCTAAACTCTCGCCACCCCCACGACCCTCGCCAACACTGGACGCTCTCCTACGCGCGCGCGCGCGCGCGCCGTCCTGGGCCACCGCCAGCCGGCAGACGCGCGGCCAGCACCGGCGAAACAGAATACCACAACAACAGCAGCGGCAGCAACGAGCATACTTTGCCGCGATATCCCGGTCGCCTCAGTCCATCGTTTTCCGAAACGATTCTTCAGGTACGACCACAACACATACAACTTTAAACTCTATCAGTTAGTTTGCCTTCAATCGATTTGATTTCGATGAGAAACGGAGATGAAATCGGAAAAAAATCACGGAGAACACTACCAGTTTTCAGTTTCTCGAACCTGTTTTGGGAGACGATTACCGGTCGAACCATCGACTAATATAGGAAACTACCTGAACCATTATTGATGACAACATATAGGACTTCCTAACCTGTTTTGTATTTTTAATTTTTATTAATTACGTGAAGAGAAAATAGTTTGCAAAATCAAGAATTTATCATTAAAAACTATTTTTCAAAAACTATAAAACCCTCCGATACCACGTGCGTCCCGCCAAACCGGACGACTTGGTCACGAACCGAAAGCATCGAAAGGTGCGTAACGGCTTCGTGGACGTGTGGGCGTTGACTGAATTCAAATTGGTCGCGTGTGCGCGACGAAATTGATGCGTATCCGTCGAAATTCACCGTATCGGCCTCTGTGCAAATTTCCCAATTATTTTATGCACGCTCGTCAGATCAAGACGAAACTTGCGCCAACAGGACCGTATCATTTTTCTGGTCCTGTATGCCAAGGTTGGTCCAATTCTGAGATAGTAGAATCGGACCGTCGTTTTGCGGGTCCCACGGTCCGATTCATCGGGCAATTTTGTGCACGGGCCTTCGGAATCCAAAATTTGACATACCGTTGGGTTCGTATTATCAAAACGAATCCGTAGATATATAGTTTGACGACTTTAGAGACCATTGACTCTGGCACGTTTTTCGGTACAAATCGGGTCCAACGACGGACATCGTTTTTGCCCGAATTTACCGTTTTGCCCCTGTGTACAGAATTGGACTTAAGGACATGCAAAGCTAGCTAATTTGACTATTCTGAGATTGTTGGTAATGTTTATTTCAGCTTTCGGAGACAGTTGTGATGACTTGGACTTTCTGACTTGTTGATTGGCGATACATTATTGGTTCTCCGTGCAACCCCCAGGCAAGTATACCTTGCCGAACATATACAGTATTTACATGAATTTCTCTTTCCTTATTGTAGTCCTTTTCATATTGTCACATGATTTCATAGTGTGATTGATTCGTCCTCGATTACTTTACTTGTTCTAGATTACGTGCACGTATAGGATATTCGATATTGCTTGATTCATATTACCTTGTCTCGTGATTGAGTTGTCAGTTTCTATATCCTGTTCTTGACTTGACTATTTTTGACTGGGAGTATCTTGCATTGTACTACACTTGAGATATACTATAGATTGGGCGTATCTTATATTGTACTATGACCTATAGCCGATTCTTATCTTGATATTTCTTGATTGACTTGACTTGAGATATACTATAGATTGGGCGTATCTTACATTGTACTACGACCTATAGCATATATTGATTGATTGATTGACTTGACTTGTTGTTTGCCATTGATTATAAAAGAACAGAACAATTATATGGAAGGACTGGACTTTTACTTCACAACACAAACTCGCTCGTACAAAGAAAGCCTAGGGACGAAAACCTAGGTACAGCAATCTAAGTACGATTGTTTAGTTTTGATTCTGGGGGGTGACAGTAGAGGCTCGGAAAAGCGACGGCCGTTCTGCCTTACTCCTTGGACGATCAGACGTAGCCTTGGCTCCGATGAAGAAATGCTCTCAGGATGGGAAGACTCTTCTGTGTGAGCATTTTGTCTCTCTGTGTGTCCAGCCGGGTGGAGAGGATCTCTTTTGCAAGGGAATGGCACCTTGCTATATTTTTGTTTGTTTCTCTAGATCCGATCCTTCTGCAAGGGAATGGCACCTTACTATTTATAGGAGTGGGGTGTGATCATTAGGGTTTGTAATGATTCCCTCCTTGAAAAGTCGGCAGCCAATCATCTGGGCCATTAATCTTGTTTGGATTACATCTGGACAATTGATTCTTGATTGCGCCAAATCTGTATGGGCAATTAATGCTGATTGTAATGAATCTTCATAATTTGTCATGATAAGCTCGGATCTCCCGCCACGTGTCCAATTTGCTTAATCACAACAAATCAGATTTGATTTGAGTAATAATGGTGATTGAACTAAATCTGGTTGTCAGGATCTGCGAGCTGCCATAACTCCAAGGGGATAAGACAGCCACGTGTCTCAACTTGTCATGAGGATGGCCACGTGTCTCTCCATCAAGTGCGGTCTCCAAGTGAACCGCATATGGCTAGCCGCATGAAGGACACAGCCGTATGAAGTGGGCAGCCGCATGAAGGACGCAGCCACATGAAGTGGGCAACCGCATGAAGGACGCAGCCGCTTGAAGTGGGCAGCCGTATGAAGGACGCAACCGCATAAAGTGGGCATCCGTATGAAGGACGCGGCCGCATGAAGCGGGCAGCCGCATGAAGATTGGCAGCCGCATAGGGATGGCAGCCGCATGAAACGGGCAGCCACATAGGGGTGCTTGGGACTTGACGAATCCTGCCAGAAAGATTTTCTTCTTTTTCCAAGGAGCACGTCATCATCATTCCAGATTTTATGTCAGAGCTGTCATTCATTGTGTCAGAGCTGTCATTCATTACGTCAGAGCTGTCGTCAGAGCAATTAATTGGGAGGCGGCTTTATAGCCGACTATAGAAGCGGACAGCGTATGGCCGCATGTCTTTTCCTGAGTCGCATGGAGCTGTTGGGGAGTCTCGAGCCGCATAAAGTTCTGAAGGATTTCTGAGCCGCATGAGGCTCCCTCTGTTTGGGGCCGCATGGACTTTTCTTGTCCTTTTCCATGCTTCTACAAGACCCCCTTCAAAGTTTTCAATTTAAAAAATTGAAATACTTTGAATAAGAAGCATGGCTATATATAAACTCTTCTGGCCGCATAGGGTATTCTAGCCGCATGGACTTCTTAGCCGCATGGGATGTTCTAGCCGCATGGCCTTCCTAGCCGTATGGGCCGTTTCTGGCCACATAGACTGTCTGGCCGCATATGCTCTCTGCCACGTCTTCTTGCCACGTATGTATCTCATTTACTGCCCTTGATTTGTTTTAGATTTAAATCCGCCTTTTGGGCAGGATCCCAAGGGTCGGTTCGGATTTGCCTCGGATTTGCCTCGATGACTGAAGAGTCGGTTTTACAGCACGCGGATCGAAGCGTCCCCCCTTTCTACTTATAAATAAGAGCGTCTTTTGGGTAGAGAGGCTTCTTTACTTTCTTCGGCCTTCAACTCTTCTAGCCCTAAGTTGCTGTCTTCGTCTTCCTTCATTAATCGACAATGGCCCCCAAGTCTTCCAAGGCTGCGACTGCGGCGAAGGGTAATGGAGTGGCTTCTTCGGCAGCCACGGCGCCTGAAGTCCACCTCGACGTTCACCCCGCTATTGCTGGTAAGGGTCTGGGAAGATCGTATACTTCGAAACCCTAACAAAGACGGCTCTGTTGCATGCTTTATGCGCAAGCCTTTAATGATCTATTCAAGTTGTATGGGCCGCATGTACATCCCATGTCCGAGCTGCATGGGGGTATACCCCATGTTTGAGCCACATAGGAATTGTCTAGTGGCCACCTAAACACTTCACCAACTGAACCGCATAATGACCCTTCGAACAGAGCCGCATAAGTCCCTCTGAATCGAGCCGCATGAAGCCCTGTCAAGCAAGACCCATAAGTTCGTCTGAATTGGGCCGCATAATGATCTGCTAAGTAGAACCGCATAAGCCCACGCTAAATAGAGCCGCATAAGCTTATGCTAATCAGTACCGTATAAGCTCATGTTTGAACAGAGCCGCATGAGCACTTTTAAAATGGAACCGCATAAACTCGTCTTTAAACAGAGCCGCATAAGCTCGTCTTTAAATAGAGCCGCATAAGCTCGTGTAAGCCAAAGCGCTCAGTAGTCTCGTTTTAGCCATCTTTTTTATTTGTTTCTTTCTTTCCTTCTTCAGTGAATCTGCCAGTGAATGCTGCTGAAGAACTTCTGATGGGGCGCGCCCAATCTGCTATGGGCTATAGGTATGATCATATAGTCGAGTATATGACAAACCAGCTCCCAAAAGATCCTTTGGAGAGGCTAAACGCAATCAAGAAGCCGTCCTTTCACTTCCTCTGTGCCATGATAAACTCGGGACAATTGGAGGAGGAATACCTGAAGCCTGCGTTGCTCTTTGGGGATGCTTTGTCTGTGAAGAACACCCGGGCACTGGATATATCCGAGAGCTGGGACTTCACTCTTGACGGGGTGGAGATCGACATCCCTCCGATAGAGCATCATTTTCCTCTGTCCTGGTTCAATATGCTACCGCTAGACAGAAAGATGGTAGACTCGTTGACTCCCAGCAAGTCGGGGATGTTTGTGGGAAACATCCATTACAATAGGAATTTGGGGTCAGCGTATCCAGAAAAGGAACCAGTCAGTCGGTACGTGATAGGACTTGCTCCAGGTACCTTCATAAATATAACAGGTCCCAATTTTACGTTTACCCAAGCTGATATCTTCTTGAACCAGCTTGCTCGGAAAGGGTCTTATCCTGTCGGCCGGTTGGCGTTGGTGAACTGGATAAACCCTATCCCTACGTGGGCCAACTTGACCACGTGGATTCTGCGGAAGTATGAGGCTTCCCTGCGTGAGATCAGTCTCTACCACGCCATTCGGGGCACCTGTCATGGCCTACCCATAAATAAACCGTTGTTCATGGCTCTCCTGGAGATGTACAACCGGAGGACGGGCACCTTCTTCATGCCCGGAGGGGAGCTGGAACTTGCTCTCCACGAGATGTACGTTGTCTCCAAGCTGCCCTGGGGGGAAGAAGTCTTTGAAGTGTACACTCCTACTTGCGAAGAGCTCAAGGATTTGGATCGACTGTTCCCGGGCTTTGTTGCCGTGTATCGGGAATTGTTATGTCACCACAGTACTTGCCATCAGACGGCTATCAAGAAAGATGGTAGCTCGGAAGGGAGCACTCCTCACACCACCACCTAGGTCACATACCTTTTCACACTGGGTGCCTCAGGCCGGGTTTTTTCCCGAGATCCTCAGACTCATGAGGAGGTACAACACTTGGTGTCAATTGCCAAGAGATCGAGGTCCACGGGCGACACATTTGGGAGTAAGACCGACTCCTTTAGTTATTTTTATCATGGTACTCAGCGTCGGTCGGAGAAGGCGCTCCTTGCAGGATTTCTGATGGTGTGGCTACGGAACTGCGTAGTCTCCAGAGGGGCGGGTTCTATTGAGAGGATCAGTCGCCACTTTATCCTTCCCACCGTAAAGCTGGTTTTTAGGGTCAAATTGGCCCTTCTTCCGGCCATGGTGTGCAGTATACACCACGGCCTTCGTGCTTTTCTGTCCAAGGTCATCGCCCGTGACACGGCGATGGATTTTGAGCGCGTAGAGCTGCCATACCATTATCTAATGGGGTGGCTGTTAATGTACTGCCGGTCTTTGATGAGGCCTGGAGCAGAAGATGGCATTACGGCTGATGATGCTTTCATTTTTCGATTCCACCATCAGCCCTGGGAGTACAGCACCATGCCAGCCTGTCGGAGAGCGCTGGCGAGAGTGGATGGATGTGACTTTTTTATGTCTGTTCCTCGTTTTACCTCTGAAGAAGTGAGGAGCGTTCATGTTGATGGTACCGAACCTCCTCTCCTTTTGTCCAAGAAACTGCTTCTTTGGCTGCGCAACATCCATCCGGCGCACCTAGTATATCATAACCGCAACAACGTCTACCTGGAGCCCTACTTGCCCAGTTGGTTCTCCCGCCAATTTGATATAGCCAGCTATTTTTTGACAGTCCCAGCTCTTGCCTGGGCTTTGAAGGTAGCGTCCTGGATGGTATCAGGGCATGGCATTATTATGACACGGTTCATACCCGAACCACCTTTTCAGTTCCTGGTGGTGAGGTGCCAGGAGAGATTTTGTATATGGCATCCCTATACCATGTTACGGCGAGCAAGCCTCCCGTTTATTTTGACCCAAGCACCAGTTTCATCGTGGGTACTGGCTTGGCGGAAAAGCCTAAGGGGTCTAAGAAGATGAAGAGGAAAGCGAACATAGTTCCCGTGCCTGACTCGGAGTCCACCATTGCAGACGAAGAGAATGATGATCATGAGGCAGATAACTCTTCACTTCCGGTGGAAGATGTTGGGGTGGATCAGCCGCCTGTTATGTCAGATGAGATGGTGGCGGATCAGCCACCTGTCGTACCAAATGAGATGGTGGTGGATCAGCCGCCTGTTGCACCTGGTCCTGTACGAAAACGTAGCAGGCAAATCTCCCCTGTTGGCGGTATTCCTTACTCCCAGAAACGGGCTGCAACCAGACGTCGCAAGCTAACTATAAAGGAGAGAAGCGAGGACGTCGACCCCGCTTCGGAGGTAAATAGAGTTACTACCATCTTTATTTAGTTCTTTCTTTCTCCTGAACTTTGACCTTAATCATTTTCCTTTCCTCTCGTAGGCGTCAGAAGTAGAGGAATCTCGAGAACCGGCCACTATTTCTGAAGTCGATCCGGCCCTGAATACTTTGATCAATGACATGTGTGCCGAAATTATTTCTGCCGGGGCTCTCTCGATTGTGGCTGAGGGATCTCACGTTGATGAGGTCGCGACTCGAGACGACGGGGGCTCCGATGAACCTGTCCCTAAAACTGCTAAATTTCATCAAGGTGACGCTGACCCAGTCGTACCTCCTTCCGGGGCGGCTGGGGCAGAAGAGCCAGCTGAATTCGGCTTGGGGGTTACTAGTGAGGGGACTATGGCAGTTGTGAGCGAACCTCAGCCTCCACAATCCTCCCTTGGTAAGATAAGCCAAATTTTTACTAGTGAGGATGCCCATTCGCTCTATCATCACATCCTTCGGGTTATGCTGATTGATGGTTGCTCTGGGCATACAGGGCCTGCCTTTTCACTACCATTGACTAATATTGTCGAGGAAGGCTCTACCAGTGGGAAACTGGTGGGAGGGAGTGTGCCCCCTCCTTATATCGAGGGGCCTCCCGCTGGCTCGAGTTCGGGAGATCGTGCGGCGACACAACCGGGGCAGAAGGCAATGGTCCATGCTTCCTCCTTTGCTCATGTGGCTTCGGAGGTCGACCTCTCCGCCTTGCCGAGTATCCAGGTTCTCCGAGCTGCGGAGGAGAAGTTAGCTGCTATTCATGCATCTTTTCGTTTAGAATTTATTTCCCTGGTGGCAGGGGCGGCAGGTTCTGGCGTATCTCCTTCGACACTGTCAGCTACACTTCCTCTGACGCCATCCTCTAAGGAAGTTCTGGATGAGGCGTCACAGGATGTAGTTGACAGTTTCTACCGCCACTTGAAGAGAGGGGTCAAAGCTGCTGTAGAGTGGGGGACCCCCTTCGCTTTGGCCCGACAATATGCCCAAGGCCAAATTGATATTCTAAAGCCCTCCCTGGTAGGGCAGGGATAGCTGCGCTTCTGGAACCCAGATTGTTAGAGGCTGACCAGCTTGTGGCCCAGTTTCAAGCGCTGAGACAAGCTGATCTGTCTGCCGCAATAGATCAGGAGCGGGGCTTCCTTACCACTATCCTGGAGAAGGTAAGGGCCACATGAAATAAGTCCAAGCCGGCTATAATGAAGGACCTCGGTGACCTATGCTAGCAGATCCTTGAACTCCAGAAGAAGCTAGCCTACTTGGAGTCTGAGCTTGAAGCTTTCCGTGCGGACAAAGAGTTGATCGTTCAGGAAGCCGAAAGGGTCTTCCGAGCTTCTGATAGCCTGGAGCGTGCTTTGAAGAAGCTCAAGGATGGCTGGCAGGCTCATACGTACCTAGAAGACGCGGAGCGTTAGCTCAGGAGGCCGAGCGTAGGGCCAAGCAGCGGTCGACTGTCCTGCTGAGAGACCATCTCATGGAGTTATGTATCGCCGAACCATAGTCAGCTTTTTTTTTTCTTTTTTTTCGTTCTTTTCCTTTCTTGAGTGGGACGTGGTCCCCAGTACATGTAGTATTTTTGCCTTTTAAATAAAAGAGTATGCTTTATTCTACCCTTTATTTGTACTGCTTATTGTGTTTGTGGTATTTGCCCCACTGGGGAACTGTTTGTGGACTTGTTACCCTGGGTATACCTTGGTTTTAGGTACAGATAATAAGTTGATGGGGATACTTGGAACAATTCCACAGTAAGGAGGCTATGGACGTTCCTGGTATCGGGGAAAAGAATGCCATGGGGCAGCTGGGCCCCCGGGGCATGATGAGAAGTGAGGGGCATGTACCAGAAAACTTAGTACAACATTTATGGTCAACAGTGGACATTTGTGGTCAATAGAGGACATTTATGGGCCTATTATCCTTGGCATACCCTGGGTTTTTTTTGGGTACGGATAATAAGTCGAGAGAGAACCAACATACTTACTCAGAGCTAATGAGGACGTGGTAAATATGAGGGTTTCTTTGATGGAGCCTTCCCACTCAGAGGTAATGAGGACATGGCAGGAGTGGGCTCCATGAAGGGAACATATAACAACTCAGAGGTAATGAGGACATGGAAGTTCTATGTGAGGGGCGGTTTATTTTTGATGGAAGGAAAACAACTCAGAGGTAACATCGACGTGGTTGTTTCGAAAGATCTGTGGATCTATTACCCTTTTTGTGCACTGAATGTGAGGGTATTGGATCATAAGGGGGGGAGCTCCTTTTGGGAAGAAAGTTCAGAGATATAATCATTCATGACTTACTACCTAAAAGACGCGATATAGATTCATCTGTAGTGACCAGAGTGTAAGTCCAGTGGTACATGTGGGTACATAACTCGATAATATAGGAGATTTGGAGTCGGCATGTGAGTTCAGTGGTACGAGAGGGTACATGACTCGTCATTCTGGAAGATGTGTAGTCGGGATATGAGTTCAGCGGTACCAGCGGGTACGTAACTCATCATTTTGGCAGATTTGAAGGCGGGATGTGAGTTCAGCGGTACCAGCGGGTACGTAACTCATCATTTTGGCAGATTTGAAGGCGGCATGTGAGTTCAGCGGTACCAGAGGGTACGTAACTCAACACCCTGGCAGATGTCATTTCAGACGTAATACTTCTTCAGGAACTTGTCGTTGATGGGCAACATGAGCAAGTCTCCATTTTGTTTTGCGAGGCGGTAAGCTCCATTGGAGAATACAACATCGATGATGAACGGGCCTTCCCTCTTTGGTTGGAACTCGTCGACAGTTTTTTGAGTCATAACCATCGGCCTCCGAACTGCCAGAACGAGGTCGCCCACTTGGAATGTTCTGATTTTAACCTTCTTGTTGAAGGCTCCAAAGATACGTGCCAGGTATAGCTTGATTCGTTGTTGAGCTAATAGGCGCTTCTCATCCAAGGCCTCCAACTCTTGCAGTCGACGACGGTGATTATCATCTGTCGTCAATCTGTATGAGAGAGCGACACAGAGTGAGGGGACTTGAGTCTCCAGTGGGAGACTTGCCTCGCTTCCGTATACCAGAGAGAATGGTGTATTCCCGGTGGCAGTCCGTACTGTAGTATGGTACGCCCATAAGCATTCGCCGAGCTTTTCGTTCCAGTCGTGTTTGTTTGATGACACGAACTTTTTGAGAAGCTTGATGATTGTTTTGTTGAATACTTCAGCCAGACCATTAGCCGCCGGGTTGTATGATGTTGAAGCAATATTTTGGATTCGGTGTTTGTTGCAAAACCGATAGAAGGTGTGGCTTGCGAACTGCGGACCATTATTATGGATGATCCTTTGGGGCAGTCCAAAGCGATAAATAACGTGATGCTTGAGGAAGCTGATCACGTTTGAAGTCTTTACTTCTGCAAGAAGAATAGCCTCCGCCCATTTGGAAAAGTAATCTGTGATTGCGAGTATGAAGCGATGTCCTCGGGACGAAGGCGGAGTGATCGGACCGATGATGTCCATTCCCCATGCTTCGAAGGGCCAGGATGCCACCGTCGGATGTAGAAACTCGGATGGCTGGTGGATGAAATCTACGTGGACTTGACAGGCTTTACATTTTTGTGCATAGTCTATTGCGTCTGCAACCATCGTGGGCCAGTAATAGCCCATTCGTCGAAGGTGATCCTGTAATTTTGGGCCAGGCTGATGGGCCCCACAGATGCCATCATGAGCTTCACGCATGGCTTCTTTGGCCTCTATATTTGACAGACATCGAAGCAGTAATCCATCGTATGATCGCCGATACAGCATTTTCGTCTCTGTATCGTAGAAGAATCTGAGAGAACGTCTTCCGACAGAAGTGGCTTCCTTCGGATTCTCTGGCAGGATGTCATAGACTACGAAGTCAATGAATGGTTGTCTCCAGTCTGGTGCTTCATCGACGGTGAGCGTAGAGTAACTCTCGACACCTTAAACATTATTCCTGGGACAAACCAACTCACGGCCTGTGATGTCAACCAGATGATGAGCATGATTCGGAACTGCTAAGGAAGCGGCAAGGCCTGCTAGGGCATCGGCTTCAATGTTCTGGAGCCTGGAAACGTGCTCTATGAAGAACCCTCCTAAGGACGAGATGATATCAATTGCTATTTGGTGATAGGGGATCATGTCTGCATGGCGAACCTCGTATGAACCCCGAATCTGATTGACGATTAGCTACGAATCGCCGTATGCTTCAAGGTACTCTACCTCCAGCTCTTTTGCAAGTCGGAGACCAATGACCAAAGCGTTGTACTCGACAACGTTGTTTGAACAGGGCTCCGTGAGGGAATAAGCTCGATTGATCACCAACCCGGTGGAAGAAATCAGCACTACTCCGACTCCAGTGACGATATTGCCCTTGGGCCCGATTCTAGAAGCGTCGTCGAAGAACATCTGCCATATGGTATCATGGGAGGCCATATTTGAATTAGCGACCTCGTCAGAAATCTCTTCGTCTATTTTGGTTAACTCCGAACCTGGATGAGCTGCTAAAAAGTTTGCCAGAGCTTGACCTTTAACAGCCTTTTGTGGGACGAAGATCATGTGGTAGGGGGACAGTAATATCGCCCAAGTAGCGAGACAAGAGCTGAGTGCGCCTGGTTTAGTCATGAGGACCCTGAGGGGGTTGACTCTTGATATGACATAGATGGTTTGTCCTGTGACATAGTATCGCGTCTTCTGAATGGCAAAAACCTGAGCAAGGCACTCTTTCTCTACGGCCGTGTATCGATGCTCCGGCCCCATCATCATTCGGCTGAGGTAATATATAGCTTGCTCATGGCCTGCATCATTGTTTTGTGCTAACAGAGCATCGAGAGAATGTTCCATCGCTCTTACATAGATCAAGAATGGTCTTCCAGCAATCGGGGCTACCAGGACTGAAGGGTTCGTCAGGTATTCTTTGATGCTATCGAAGGCACGCTGGCATTCTTCATCCCATACGAATGAAACGCCTTTCTTTATAATGTGGGTGAATGGTTGACATCGTCCGAAGAGGTTAGAGATAAACCTCCTGATGTAGGCTAGCCTTCCTTGAAGGCCTCGGAGTTTACGAAGATTTTTCGGGGGACCCATCTCCATGATTGCCTTCGTCTTCTCAGGGTATATGTGGATACCCTGGGAGGTGATGATGAAACCCAAGAACTTCCCGCTGGATACGCCCAAGAAGGATTTTGTGGGATTCATTTTCAAATTGTGCGCTCGCATCAGGTCGAACACTGTCCTCAGATAATGCAGATGATCTTCCTTAGAGCGGCTTTTGACGGCAATATCGTCGATGTAGCATTCCACTGTCTTGTGCAAGTGGTATCTAAAGATGACGCTCATAGCTCTTTGATAGGTGGTGCCAGTGTTCTTTAAACCGAAAGGCATGACTGTGTAACAGTATGTGCCAATCAGTGTTCAGAATGATGTGTGCTTCTCGTCGTCGGGAGACATCTTGATTTGGTTGTATCCCGAGAAACCATCCAGGAATGACATGCGCTCGAAGCCACAGGTGTTGTCAATCATGATGTTCGTGATAGGGAGAGGGAACTCATCTTTAGGACACGCCTCATTCAGATTACGAAAGTCGATGCAGATTCGAATCTTTCCACTTTTCTTGAAGACTGGTACTATGTTGGCAACCCAGTCAGGATACTGTATCTCATGGATGAAGCCGCTGGCTATCAATTTATTTACCTCGGCTTCAATAGCATTCATGACGTCAGGACGGAACCGACGTTGCTGTTGCTTGACCGGTTTTGCGTCCGGACGGATGTTGAGTTTGTGAAGTACAATCTCGGGGTTCAGTCCTGGCACATCTTCGTAGCTCCAGGCGAACACGTCGATGTATTCTCTTACGAGTTGCAGTAGTGATTCTCGCTCTTCGTCTGTCAGATTCTTGCTGACGAAGATGGGCTTTGGAGAGGACTCATCACCGAGATCGATTTGTACAACCTCATCCTCGGTGGGAGGCTCTCTTTGTTCGAACCGCTTCTCCTACTGCGTATCTAGTTGTTGTGCCCATGGCTCTAGCTCAAGAAGTTCGGGAATGTCTTCATCTTCGTCGTAGGCGTCGACAAATGCCATATTGACGGACCAGACTTGCCTGAGCATGTCCCCGATGCTGACATCTAAATCGGAAGTGGGTGATCCGGTTGAGTGTGAATGCTAGTCACATTCCTCGTCTGAGCTTTCAGGGGTTGTTGTCGGTGTAACATAACCTAGCCCACATCTGGTTTTATTGTAGTAGTCTCGTGGTTTCGCAGTCGAGACCGGCGATTGTAAGGGTAATCGCCGTCCAGTGCCGTAGTTCAAGCCTGATGTAGTTTCCAGATCATACCCTTATTTTTGCATAAGGTACTTGGATCGGGAACTATACAGATAAAGGGGCAATCTTCCGGTGTTGGGTTCTAGATCAACTTCTTCTACCCTGAAGGGTTGTGGATTATCTTCCGGCCGAAGATGATTGGATGATCCTCTCCTTCAATTATGCGGTAAGCATCTTCCACTGGAGTTAGTTGGTTTACGGTGTAGACATTTGTTACCTGTGTGTGCAGGTGAGTGCCTATACCGTGTTCCATAGCATACATTGTACAAATCTTATCAAACTCGAGGCAGTTCAAAGACAGCCCTTTATTCATGAAGTAAGGTATCTTTTCTAGTGGGACTACATCATCTGCGGATGGCACATCAGTGTAAGTAGCCACATACTTGGCCAGCTCTGACTCTTCTTCAGCTATCCCCTGTATAAATGAAGACTGAGAGGATGACTTAGGCAGCTTAATCATCATGTGCTCCATGGATGGAGCAGAACGTGGAGTCGTTGGCGTACTAGCCACCCCCAGTTTGGTGCTCGATACTGGGCGGGGAGTTGTTGGCTGGCTAGCAGTCCCCGGCTTAGCGCTCGGCTGCCGATTCATTTTGGAAAGACGAATCGTCATCGGTTTAACAGAAGGATTGAGCTCCTCTGCTTGTTGCTGGCTAGCTTTAGATAGCCTTATTGTCAGTGGCTCTGTCGTGGTTCTTGGCGCTTGGCCAGACCTTGGCAGTCGGATTATCATTTGTTCCTCCCGTGCAGAGAGGCTAATTGCGTCCTTACGCAGAGTGGCTGTAAGGGGCGCAGTTATGCCAGGTTTACGAGCTTGGAGGTGGATCGTCAGAGGTTCTTCTGATCTAATTGTTGCCTCAGTTTGAGCTTGAGTATCTCCTTCAGTAAGATGCTTTTTTGACTTCTCGTACAAGCATGAATCTGAGTAGTAGGATTCGACCCCTTTAAAGGGATCGATGTCGGCAAATTCTGTCCTCACGAGGCCGTGCTTGTCGACGTACTTGAAGCACTGGTGCAGTGTGGAAGGTACGATCATATAATCGTGTATCCAAGGATGCTCCAGAAGAATATTGTAGGAAGTGTCTGCATCTATGACATAACAGGTCACTTCTGACTGGAGGTCGCTGATTTGGCACTTTAGATGAATCTTCACGATCGGGTAGCTCCTATCCAAATTGAAACCGCTGATGGAGGTGTTTGTCGGCATCAGACGGTGCATTGGGATACGCAGATGGTGTAGTAGGCTCTTCGGGATGATGCTTATGGAGGAACCGGGGTCAATATGCATCCGGTCTACCTTGATATCGCCAATGTACCCAGTATAATACAGAGGGCGATCATGCAGGTTGGTCTTGATAAGCATATCCTGTAGAGTGAAGACGATGTTGGGCATTGTGCCTGTGTAAGTGATGTCCTGGAGATCTACAGGCGGGCTTTCCCCAGTGAGATTGGACTGAGCTAGATATACGACGACATTCTGGAGTGCCTCGCTTAGTGCGATGCGAACATCTTTGGAGAGTCTCAGGAGTTCGTATAGCGATAATTTGGCCGGTGTATTAGCCAATTACGCCAAGATGTCGAAGTTGTAGGGCCTCTCCAGTCCGTGAGGCGTCTCTCTTCGGAGTGGTTTATCGAAGAGAGTCTTCTTCGGCCTAGGCTTGTCGGTCGTCGAAGGCTGCGAAGGTCCTGGAGCATCAGCAGCTGTTGGCTGATGATCTTCAGCCGAGTTACCCGGTAGAGGTTGGGTTTGTACGTCGGAGCGGGTAACAATAGCGGTAGCTTCTTCGACCTCTGTCGAGATCGTGCGGCATGATTTAACTTTTCCATTCTTCTTTTTGCTGGTGGAGGGAGGTACGGACTGAGTCATCTCAAGTACCAAGCCCGGATGGACCCACATGATCTCCCTCGTGATGTGGTAAGGGGCACTAGACCAGCGACTTGGTCTCGGAGAGGTGGAAGGTTAGCGACCTCCATCCTTGCTCGAGGGATAGGTACTACTCCGTCTTGAGTCTTTGTCGGAGGGAAGTTGCCGAATTGTACTGACACCATGTTGGCTGCTACAGTCACCTCTTCGAAATCAATAGCCAGGGCCTTAGAATCGATGAGATACTGGATGTATCGCTTCAGTTGGTAGCAATCATGTGTGGCATAGTGGATATAGCGATGGTAGTGGCAGTATTTGGGGTTCTCCAAGTCTGCAGGTCGAGATTCACGTCTTGGAAGAGGGAACTGAATTCGACCTCCTTGTATGAGCATGTCCAAGATGGGCTTGACATGGCCGTCCTTGAAGGAATAGGTCATCTGAGGCCACTGCTTCTCTACTGGCTTCGGTTCAGGCTTCGGCATCGTGTCGGCCATCATAGCCTGTTTGTCCTTGTTGTCTCGATTGTTCGAGGGGTTACCCCCATTGTTACTGTTGGTGCTAGGGCGCTTGCCCTTGTCCTCTCCTTCCGAGACGTGTAATCCCAATTGGCGAGCTTTCTTCAATTTATCTTCTGCGCTAGTGGCGCTAATAATGAAAGTCTTCCAATCCTTAAACTGACTTTCGTCCATCCAGAGGCTGATTGTGGGAAGCAGCCTCTTTTGGCAAATTTCAATTAAGGAGGAATCAGGGTTACCGGAAGGCAGCTTCATCGCGGTTTGGCTAAACCGCTCGATATAGTTTCTTGTCAGCTCCTTTTCTTCCTGAACAACGTCCATAAGGGTGGACATTGTCACATCTTGTCCTACATCATAAAACCTCTCTAAGAACATATGTTTGAAGCCGGTGAAGGAGTGGATACAATTGTCCGGCAAGTTACGGTACCAGTCGAAGGCGACCACTTCCAATGCTCTAATAAATAGCCGCGTAAGGATGGCGTCGTCATGAGGCAGATGGTCGGTTGTGACTTCGAATTAGGTGATGTACCTGCTTGCAGATGCCTTCCCATCATATGGATTGATGTGGAATGGTTTATATTTTGGTGGAAAGGGAACATCTCTCCACGCAGCAGGATACGGCTGTCGTATCGTGAGGTCCTGGCAGGTTTCTCGGGCTTGGAACATGGCCCGGAGTTCCTGGACCTCCCTTCTTGCCTTCCTGGCCTCGTCTGCTGCGGTGGAAGCCGATATTTCAGGGGGATTATCGCCCGGGTTTGGTGCAGCTGAGTTCGAGTCCGCATTGACCGCGGGACCCAAGCTTGTTTGGCCGGGCGTCCTTCCTTGCAGTGTTGGGAGGGCCGCTTTGATCTCGTCCACGGACTTGACCAATGCATGCAGTATGGCCTCCAGAGTGTCGATGCGTTGGCGATCACTGGGACCCTCTTGGTTGCTGTCCGTCATGAATACCGTCCTTACATGAGGAGAGATGGAAGGAACGGTAGAGGATGTGCCCTCTGAGTCGTACCTTTGTATAGAGAAGTCGTCAGGGTATGTGGGAATATTCTCCTCTGGTTCAGACTCAGAAAGAGTAGTACCCCCAGCTTCAGAATTTGCCTGGTCTTGAGAATTGTGGACGTCCTCGGGGACGTCGGGATCTGCTGCATCTGTTGGGTGAACCATTTCCCCCGAACTATCTTCTTGGAACACCGGATTGTTGTGGATATTTGGAGGAATGCTACCCCCGACTCCAGTATCTCCCAGAGATGTGGATGAATCTCCAAGTGTGGCAGATTTTATCTTTGGGCGGGTACCTTGGTAAACTCCTCCTGTACGGTGGTAGACAACCGTTTAGAAGAAAGTTTTTTGGTTACGCCGGTTGAAATTTTTGGGCTGGAGACATTTGTTTTTTTTCCTCTACCGCTGCCAGGAATCTTCAGAGCAGAATTGTAAGAGGCGACGAGAAGCGCCCCGTCTTCTGAGCTTGGGTGTTGCAACCTTTGGAAGACGGACCGCCGGTCTTTTTGTACTGCTGCCTTGTTACAGCAGCAGTTGGCAATGACTTGGGTGCATCGATGTCCTTGATAGGACTCTCTGCACATCAAATCTTCGTCTCTTTCCTTGCGCTTGTGACGAATCACGTTGCGCAAGTCACCTATTTTGTGGGCTTGGGAGTCCTGAGCACATGAGTGTGTTGGCCTCCTGCATGCTCCCTGATGTGGGGGTAGCACGAGTACTTGCCCCTGATCCTTATTAGGAGATTCTTGATAACTATCCCGTTCGCTGGCCGCCGGGGGCTGGACACGGGTAGTTCTGTACAAACTTCCATCAGGGGCCTGCGTAATAGTCAGCGGGATGCCCTGATAGTCAGAAGTTGGGACAGCTGACTGAGCTCGTCGAGCCCGTACTGCCCGAGACTTCTTCCTTCTAGTACCTGAGAGTGCGTAGTAGGAAGAGTCCAAGCTGGTCACAACAGAGTCTGGTATATGCTCCAGAGAGCCTCCATGGTCAGGACCGTATGAGAGGCGGTCAAAGACTGACCGTGAGCCGCATGGAGTAGATGGTATACGGCTGGGATCGGTGGTCGTGCAGGCTGTCTGCATGCGGCTGTCCTTTATGGCCGTATGAACTTTCTGTATGCGGCTAGAAGTTATGGCCGTGCAGGCTGTCTGCATACGGCTGGAAGTTCTGGCCGCATGGGATTTCTGTATGCGGCTGACTTTTGTGGCCGCATGAGTTTTTTCCATGCGGTTGACAGTTGCTGCCGCATGAGCTTTCCCCATGCGGTTGACAGTTGCGGCCGCATGAGCTTCCATGCGGCCGGCGCCCTTATGCGGCTTGGAATGCACAGAGTTCCTCTTTGCCCCTGCAAGTCTAGCATCATAGTATTTTCTTCTGTCGAACTTGGGGACAGCAGAGTCCTCTGTGGTCTGAAGTGGGGCCACACGCGAGACTTCTCCCCTATCTCGGGCAACAGAGAGTACTTCTTCGAGGGCTTAGGGAGGAGCGAATGATTTGGGTCTTCACTTCCTGCGGGCCTTCTTCGTACGGGCTCGCCGCTGGACCGGGCCAGCGCTCCCGTCAGAGAGCATTTCTTCAAACACCTGTCGGTCAAATCGGGCGACCCGCATTTGTTGAGTGGAGCCAAGTTTGGCTGCGTCTGATTGCGTCACCAACTCCTCAGCCGTGGAGAAGTTAGTCCCCAACAGAGTCGCCATCGTGTTTGTCATTGATTATAAAAGAACAGAACAATTATATGGGAGGACTGGACTTTTACTTCACAACACAAACTCGCTTGTACAAAGAAAACCTAGGGACGAAAACCTAGGTACAGCAATCTAAGTACGATTGTTTAGTTTTGATTCTGGGGGGTGAAGATAGAGGCTCGGGAAAGCGACGGCCGCTCTGCTTTACTCCTTGGACGATCAGACGTAGCCTTGGCTCCGATGAAGAAATGCTCTCAGGATGGGAAGACTCTTCTGTGCGCGCTTTTTGTCTCTCTGTGTGTCCAGCCGGGTGGAGAGGATCTCTTTTGCAAGGGAATGGCACCTTGCTATTTTTTTTGTTTCTCTGGATCCGATCCTTCTGCAAGGGAATGGCACCTTGCTATTTATAGGAGTGGGGTGTGATCATTAGGGTTTACAATGATTCCCTCCTTGAAAAGTCGACGGCCAATCATCTGGGCCATTAATCTTGATTGGATTACATCTGGGCAATTGATTCTTGATTGCGCCAAATCTGTATGGGCAATTAATGCTGATTGTAATGAATCTTCATAATTTGACATGACAAGCTCGAATCTCCTGCCACGTATCCAATTTGCTTAATCACAACAAATCAGATTTGATTTGAGTAATAATGGTGATTGTACTAAATCTGGTTATCAGGATCTGCGACCAGCCATAACTCCAAGGGGATAAGACAGCCACGTGTCTCAACTTGTCATGAGGATCACCACGCATCTCTCTATCGTATGCGGTCTCTAAGTGAACCGTATATGGCTAGCCGCATAAAGGACACAGCCGCATGAAGTGGGCAGCCGCATGAAGGACGTAACCGCATGAAGGACGCAGCCACATGAAGTGGGCAACCGCATGAAGGACGCAGCCGCATGAAGTGGGCAGCCGCATGAAGTGGGCAGCCGTATGAAGGACACAACCGCATGAAGTGGGCAGCCGCATGAAGGGCACGGCCGCATGAAGCGGGCAGCCGCATGAAGCGGGCAGCCGTATGAAGATTGGCAGTCGCATAGGGATGGCAGCCGCATGAAACGGACAGCCACATGAAGCGGGCAGCCGCATAGGGGTGCTTGGGACTTGACGGATCCTGCCAGAAAGATTTTCTTCTTTTTCCAAGGAGCACGTCATCATCATTCCAGCTTTTATGTCAGAGATGTCATTCATTGTGTCAGAGCTGTCATTCATTACGTCAGAGCTGTCGTTAGAGCAATTAATTAGGAGACAGCTTTATGGCCGGCTGTAGAAGCGGACAACGTATGGCCGCGTGTCTTTGCTTGAGCCGCATGGAGCTGTTGGGGAGTCTCAAGCCGCATGAGGCTCCCTCTGTTTGGAGCTGCATGGACTTTTCTTGTCCTTTTCCATGCTTCTACACTTACAATACTATAAATTGGGAGTATCTTTCATTGTACTACGATTTATAGGAGTCTACTTGACCTCGTATCCATTAGGAGATCGATACTAGAATTGGCTAATCTCGACTGAGAGTATCCTGCCTTGTACGTCAATTGGAACACTATAGATTGGGAGTATCTTGCATTGTACTACAAGCTATAGGAGTTCTGATTGATAGTAGCCAAGTCTAGTATTAAATTTCCACATGACTCGTCGTCCTTAGATGTTATTCTTGCAGTGTTCTTATCCCCCACACATGTTATTTACTGTCATATTAGTAGGTATGTTTTATGTATCTTGCTAGTCCTCTGAGGACCTGATGATCTCTTCAGGTAGCTAATTGCACAGAATTAGTTAGCTGAGCATGTGGAAGTTGACTTCATCTGCATGATTCAGGTATTTGTTAGTATTATCGATTTACTATCTTCTCGTGCTTTTATGACATATCCTGCTTATCAACTTAGCTTTATATACTCATGTTATTCTTGGGGTCTAATCGAACATATATGCTAGTGGGCTGCAGACCACGACCCATACTTGTTCATTCTTGCTTTATATGATTCTTGTGGATTGAGATATAGTTTAGATTGGACATGATACCCTACTCTAGACAGCTTATACGTACTCGAGTCAGACTGGAGTCCGCTCGATATGTAGCTGGCTTGCTCACGATCTCGCGTCCGAAAAGCGGGTGCGGGTCGTGACAGTATAGCCAATTATATTTGGATAGCCCTAACCCTTGCCTGGGTTTCGAGGGGAGTGTCTTGGATGGTATCCGAGCCTAGCACTATTATTTGGCGATCCATACCCAGGCCAGCTTCGTCTTACCTGATGCTGAGACTTCGGGGCGTATCGCATACATGGCGGCTCTTCATCACGTATATGTGAATGCGTCTCCCAACGACTTTGATCCCCGTACCAGTTTTATTGTTGGTACGAAATTGGAGGAGCGACTGAGGGACTCTCGAAAAAGGACGAGGAAGGGAAAGAGAAAAGCTTTTGATTCTGACTCTGACAGCACGGAGGAGGAGGAAGATGACTCTGAAGATCTCCACCCTCTATAAGTCCTTTGGCTATATATGTGCCTTCACCTGTGTCGAATCCTCCATGTACACAAAGCGGGCCCGAACCTCTTGTCGTTGGTAGACCTCGTTCTCAGAAGCGAGTTGCGGCTAGGCTCCGTAGGCTTGGTATTGAGGAAATGGGTAGTGGTACCGAGGTCAATATGGGGGTAAGTTCTTTCACGACAAACCCCAATGTTGTCTTTGAGATGTTATATGAAGGCTCTCCTTTACAAGCATCGGAGGAGACAAACCTTTTATCACCAGATGCCGCCCATGCGGTTTCCTCTTTGGGTCCCGACCCTAGAGTTGCGAGATCCTCACAAGCTGGTGTTGATATCATTATGTCTCTGCCTGGTACAACAGAGGTGGGAAAGACAGAAATTGATGGTTCGGGCGCTGCCGCTGACCTCACTGGAGTTGTAGAAGTGGTGGGAGGAGTTAAGACAACTCCGGCTGAGCCTCAGCCTTTGCCCTTCACCTCGGGTAAGCTATATCGCTTTCTTACCAACGAGGAGATTTTTTTTGCTTCAACTCCATCTTCTTCATGTCAAGCTGATTACTGGTTGTGCTAGACCTACAGGACCTGCTTCTCCGTAACCGGTGGTAGATGTAGCCACATAGGAGAAAATAGCAGAGGATCCAGGGGCTGATCTGGTATAAGCAAGAAGCATTCCTTCTCACCTATCAGCTCGAGTTGAGGGGCCTTCCACCGTGCTGAGCACAGACATCCCGGCTCCTTCCACCTCTTTGGCGAATGGGGGAACGATTGGAACTGCCTCTTCCCCGAAACTTGAACCTTCTGCCCTGTCCAGCCTTCAGCTCCTTCGGGTTGCAGAAAATGAGATCGCTACTGTATGGGAGTCTCGTCGCTCGGAGTTTGTTTCCCTTATAACAGGATCTTCGAGTTCAAGTGTGCCTCCATCCCAAAAGCCTTCAGCTCCCTTAGGTGCTATCCCGTCGACGCCGTCCTCTCTGGAGAATTTGGACGAGTCGTCAAAGGACATTGTCGAGAGCTTTTATCGCCATTTGAAACGGGGGGTCGAGGCTGCTTTGAGGAGAGGGACTTCATTTTCCGTGGCCCACCACTGCGCCCAAGGCTAGATTGCCCTGCTGAAGACGCTTCTGGGTGGCGAAGGGGTGGCCGTCCTTTTGGAGCACAAGCTGGCAGAGGCTAATCAGTGCCTAATCCAGTTGTATAAACTGTGACAAGTCGATGTGTCTGCTGTGGTGGTGCAGGAGCGTGCTTTCCTTGTATCAGCCATGGAAAAGGTGAAGGCTGTTCAAGGGACGACCAGGCCCACCTTGGAGAAGGACCTCCAGAAGTTATCCCTTATGTATGACAAGCTGAGCCGGGAGGGAAAGATTAGCTTGACTCGTGAGGAGACCATTACTCGTGCTATGGCCGAAACTAACGAGTAGCTCCTCCAGCTTCAAGCTAGGCTAACATCTCTGGGGACTGAGCTCCAAGCCACTCGTTAGGAGAGTGAGAAGATCTGAAAGGAGACTGATGAAGTCATACGAGCCTCTTTTGCTTTAGAGGGAGCACTGAAGAAATTAGAAGAAATTGGCAGGCTCATGCGCATCTGGAGGACGCCGAAAGGTTATCCCAGGAAGATGAACGTTGAGTCAAACTGAGAATTGAGCGCTCAACTGCGCAACTGGAGGGCATTCTTATCAAGTTGTGTGTTGCTGATGAGTAGTAGATTTTGCTTCTCCTCCCCTCTCTTTCTTCCTTTTCTTCTTCCTTTTTTTAGTGATGGAGCAGAATACATTCACTTTACTCTGAGGAGCTTGTAATAGCATTTTGATAAAGAATATCCCCTGGGGGACTTTTTGTGGGCCTATTGCCCTTTTGTGCATTTTTAAAAATATGAGAAAATAGATTTGAAAGATATTTTGTGGACCTACTACTCTTTGATACACCGATGGTGCGAGTAATACATTAAGATAATTTTTGTGGACTTATTACCATTTTTGTATACCGACGATGCGAGTATTGATAATAAGTGGAGAGAAGACCGACATATTTACTCAGAGGTAATGAGGAGGTGGTAAATATGGGTCTGAAGTAGAGCCTCCCTACTCAGAGGTAATGAGGACATGGTAGGAGTAGGCCAAATGGGGATACACAGAACAACTCAGAGGTGTTATCAACGTGGTAGTTCTATGTATTGGGTGATTTGTCAGTGATGGATGGGAATACAACTCAGAGGTAATATGGACGTGATTGTTTTTCTCGTCAGGGGAATTTTGTGGACCTATTACCTTTTTTGTGTACTGATGGTGCGAGCAATAGATTAGGATAAGTTTTATGGACCTATTACCCTTCTGCGCACTGGTGGTGCGGGTAATAAATTTTGAAACAGAACCCAACAGGGGTGATATAGGCGTGATATATGGAAGTCGAAACATCAAAGCGAAAGTTCAGAGGTATCAATATACATGACTTGTCACTCGTAGAGATGCAATACGAGTCCCCTCGGGGGGGAAAGAACAGAGTGTAAGTTCAGGGGTACCTGATGTACATAACTTGACACTCTAGGTAGTATATGTTTTCTCTTCTTTTTTTTTTTAATCGGCAGCCTCTTATTGATGAGATAAGGAACTCTGTCCATGGGGATTACATCATCAGGAGAGGGACTATCCGTCTGTGCCACCAGGTATTCAGCGAGTTCTACGTCCTCTTTGGCTACCCCCTGCGATCCCAAAGGTTGGGATACCATCTTGGAAAACTTGACCACCAAGGGTCGAACTTAAAATATTGGCTTGCCTGAGTATGTCGGATCGGTATTTAGTTGCCGGCTCGTCTTGGGAAGACGGGTGACAATTGGCTCGGCAAGGGATTTTGTGTCTTCCTATCGTCTTGGAGTAGATTTTAGCAATAGGATTACCATCGGTGTTACAAAGGGCCTTACATCTTTCTGTTGCCTTTGATTGGACTTCGACAGCTGGATCACCATTGGTCCTATGACAGGTTTTGGCTCCTGGCGGGATCTTGGGAGACGGATGACCATTGGTTCCAACTGCGTAGGTGTGGCAGGAGAACCGAGCACCTCTTTATGCAAGGTTGCGACAAGGGGTATGGCCCTGCCCGGTTTGTGGGCTTGGAGACGAATTCTCAAGGGTTCTTCTGGCCCTGTGATGGCTTCCAGCTCGTCAGTTATATGTTTCCTGGATTCGTCATATAGACAAGCCTCCGAAGAGTAATAAGATTTAACCCCTTTGAAGGGATCAATGTCGGCGAATTCAGTTTTCACGGAACCGTACTTGCTGACGTACTTAAAATACTGGTGAAGGGTGGATGGCACGATCATATAGTCATGTATCCACGGGCGTCCCAGGAGGATGTTGTAGGAGGTATCTGTATCTATGACGTAGCAGGTAACTTCCGTCTTCAGGTCACCAATCTGGCATTTCAACCGAATCTTTCCTAGGGGATAGCTCATTCCCGAGTTAAAACCGCTAATAGCAGTATTAGTTGCTGCTAGCCGATGCATAGGGATGCCAAAAAGTTGGAACAGGCTTTTCGGGATGATGCTAATTGATGAGCCAGGGTCGATATGCATTTGATCCACCATGATGTCGCCTATGTATCCAGTGTAGTACAAGGGGCAATCATGCAAATTGGAATTGATCAACATGTCCTGAGGAGTAAATATGATGTTGGGCATTGCATCTGTGCTACCGCTGCCCTGTGGATCTGCTGGTGGGTCTTCCCCTGGAGGCTTGACCTGAGCTAGGTAGGCGTCAGCATTTTGGAGTGCTTCGCTTAATGCGACACGAAGATCCTTAGAGAGCCTTAGGAGCTCGTATAACGACAACTTTACTGGCGTATTAGCCAATTGTGCTAATATGTCAAAGTTGTAAGGTCTCTCCAGTCCCTGAGGTACATCATTGCGGAATGGCCTGTCGAAGCGGCTTTCCTTTGTTTTGGACTTATCCGCCAGTGAAGGCTGAGATGGTCTTGGAACATCGGAGGGAGGCAACGTTGCTGGCTGAGAATCTTCGGCTAAACTATCCCGTGCAGGCTGGACTTGTGCTGCAGATCGGGTAATAATGGCTGCAGCTTCTTCAACCTCGGCTGAAATTGTATGGCAGGATCTAGACTTCCTGTCCTTTTTCTTGCTGGTAGGAGATGACACCCCCTGAGTAACTTCGGGCACCAAGTCTGGATGCACCCACATGATCTCTCCTCGCGATGTGGTGAGGGGTACTAATCCAGATGTCTGGCTTCGGACAGGTGGAAGATTAGTAACCTCCATCGTTGCCCGAGGGACAGGTATGACCCCGTCTGGGGTGCTTGTTGAAGGAAAATCGTCGAACTGAATAGACACCATGTTTGCCGCCATGGTAACCTCTTCAAAGTCTATCGACAGAGCTTTGGAGTCGATAACACTCTGAATGTACCGCTTCAATTGGAAGCAATCATGAGTGGCATGATGGACATAGCGGTAGAAGTGACAATACTTTGGGTTGTAACGCCCCAGTCCCAAAATATGTAGGACTAGGAACGTAGACATGCCAGTCGTATAATAAATATACGTAAGCTGTAAATGCAGTAGAACCATAACTAATCTCATCCACGCAAAATAAATGAATAAAAGATATCATATAAAGATACTGAATTGTCTTGATACAATATGTTGGGCGGAGACAAATCCACTACCAACAAGTAAAGGAAAAAAAATACATAAGAAAAGATATAAATTTGGCGAGCGAAGCGAAGACGATCCAAGTGCAATCATCCTCGAAGAAATAGCGAAGATCACGGCTAGAGCTAGAACACCTACGAAAGACAATAGCACACACCTGGAGAGACAACCAGGTCCTCAGAGGGACGTAACAAGACACATAATATTATGCCATATAAACTGAATAAATATTGCTCAAATAAATAAGTCAATCGAATTTATAACATGGTCCAATACGCACCTACTGAACGAGCGTACCATCCCCCCAACCAAACAAGGACAGGAGATGGTAAACTAATTCACGGTGACGTATCTTTTCATGCCATGAATCCAATATGGTATCCGGACCCCGACAAGGTTCAATACCTTCTCATCGAAGTAGTAAGTCACACCTACAACCAAACAAGGATAAGATGTGACAAACTAGTCCGCGACAAGTTATTGTTCCAAGCCACGGTCAGATACAAGTACCCAAACCAAAAGTACTCGTACCTAACGGATAAAGGTAGCCTACCGTTCTAAGTGAATGTAGTTAAGAACAATCCTTCCTACGCATGGACCCTGGCTAAATAGGATCGGCGTAGTCCCCCCTGGGCACCAGAGGCCCCATCAGTAAGAGCATGACGTTTCGCAGAATCGTCAGTGGCCGTCAGTAATCATGGGTCATCAACCCCGCATCTCCAGCAGAGAGTTCGGGTCACAAGGGAAAGTGCATCGAAGCCCATACGCTAAGGAATTGTCCTCCCCGCCCAATGCCTACTGTGTTGTATCCACAACACAATACACTATAACCGCTAAGTCAAACTAGCATGCAACCTTTATTAGCGGTTATTCCTATCGCACGGCTTGTACATACTGGTGGCCAGCCAATCATGCACTTCCGTGTTCTACATGCGACACACAACTTCGTGGTACAACGTGTCAAGGCCAATGAATGCAATACACAAGGTGGTCCCTTAAATCTAAGTTTAATGTGTAAGAAAATAATACATAGCAAGAAACTGAGCAGTAAATTCTAACAGGTTATGCCATGTATCACAGTTTATTTTGCATAAAGAAAATATTGAACATGCATGAAATATGAGCTAAAATAATTAAACAGCAAATGGCAAGGTGTCTTGCCTGGTAGGACGCCTGGTGTACTGCAATGAACAATGTGGCACGAACTGCGACTTCGGTGCAACAACTATGCAAGGTGACCACGGATGGTGACACGGTCGGTTCCATTAGGTCCAGAAGGGTCAATTTAGTTAGGGTAGGCATATGGGAGTACGGAATTTGTGAGGAAACGGGAGTAATAGGGCTGGTCAAGGACAGAAGGATAATCAAAGGAATTTGGATAAAGATTATATACGATTTAGAAAACTATTTATAATAATTGAAACTATATTTTATCAAAAATCGTTTATAGGCAAAAACTCCAAGTTCGTAAAAATAGAATTATTTTAGGCTTCTAAAAATAATTTGAGTATAATTATAGGCCAAGCCCTCTAATAACTTTTGTAAAAATAATTGTAAAATATCGACTATATATGAAATACAAATAACTATCTATATATTTATTTTTTTTATATATTTTTAAAAAAACTATGGTAACAAATAGCAAAAAAAAAGCACAAACATTTATATATACACAATAATTACTTTATTTGTTTTTCTATTAATAATACTAATAATGAAACTAATAATAATAATAATAATAGTAATAATAATAATGATAATAATAATAATAATGATAAAAATAAAAATAAAATAATTATAATAATAAATTCAGTATATAGTAATAATAGTTAATCAAAACAAAAATAATAATAATAATACAATAACTTAGCTCTCTTTCTTCTGCGAGAAGGAAGTCAATAGAAAAAAAAAGCAGAAAGAAGATAGAGATGAAGTATGGGAGAGAGAGTGAGCTGGAGAGCGGGAAGTGAGAAGGAGAGAGAATCGAGTGAGAGAGAGGAAAAGAGGGGGCAAGCGGGTTTGTCGGAGGGGGTTTCGGCCGGGCTGCCGCCGTGCGGCGGAGCGGCGGTGGCGGAAGTCACGGAGGAGAAGGGTTCCAGCGGCGCGACGGTGATGCAACGCCGGACGGTGGTTCCTGCGCCGACGACGGCTCACGACGAGGAGCGCCGGGGCACTCGTGCTCGAAGGCGACCTGGGCTTTGCGTTCGTCGGAGGTCAGTAGGGCGGAGGAGACGACGGTGATGGAGGAGGCGGAAGGAAGTGAGCGGTAGCGGGCTGCGTATGGACACGGCGGTGGCTGGCTAGGGCTAGTCCGGCGGAGAGTTCGGGAGGCGGCGACTTCGGCGGAGGTGGGCGGTCAGGTAAAATTTGGGTTTTGGTTTGTGTTGATTTTGGTGGTGGTGATATTGGTTTGTGGTCGGAAGTTGACCGACGACGAGAGGGGAAAAGTGGATCGGGTTGGCCGGACATGGTGGAGGACTGGTTGTGATGGCGGTCCTAATGGTGGCCGGGGTTTGCTGGTCGGAGTGGTGTCGGGGAAGAGGCCGGATGATCGGAGGTGGCCTGGGTGGTGATGGTTAGAGTAGGGAAGGACAATAGGAGATGACGGTGGTGGTCGGTGGCGGGTCTGGGCTGGCAGGACGGTGGCGAGGCTGTCGTGGTTCGGTAAACGGAGGAGGGCAGGAGAGGTCGGGTTGGTCGAGCAGGACTGTAGGCAGTGGCCTAGAGGAGAGGGCCGAGAGGCGGCCAAGATTAGGGGCAGGTTTAGGGTTAGGATTGCGATTTCGGTTATTCGTGTCGGGGTGTGTCCGACACAGGAAAGATAATGTAATTGTAAATATGGAATAAGATGGGATGGGCACAGGCACGATGCACGAACATTTGTGTGTAAATTTTGTGGAGAAATTTGGTGGATGATAAAAATTGGAGGAGTACCTGCCTATTTATAGGATGTGGGAATTTCCAATTGGATAGGAATTAAGAATATTTAAAACCCAAAAATAGATAATTCATCTATTTATTTAAATCCATGATCAAATCCAAATTCAATTTAAAATCCAATTCCAATTACAAATCAAATTTAAATCTAATTAAATTCTTGGTTGAAAATCAATGGGATAAATCAAATTTTCAAATATTTAACTTATTTAAATAAATCCAAAAATTAAATCAAGATTTAAATGGCCACAATAACTTTCAAATATATTTTTCAAAAATACCAATACTAATAATTTCGAAAATAATAAATGTTTTTAAATATCTTTTTGAATAATAAAATATTAATATTAATAAATCTCAGAAATTATATTTTTATTTAAAATAGACTAATAAATAATTACGAAATATATGTATGCACGAATAATGCATACATGATTATGCTTTTTCTAGTATACAATAAAATATTATTTATGATTAATAACTGCTAAAAACAAAAGGTCTTTTATAGCATGAATAATAATTATAATATTTTGGAAGTGTATAATAAAATAGAGAAAAATGTTTTTCTAAAATATGTACGCTCGTACATATTCGCACTCGACGAGCAACTACGAAAAATAAAATTTCGTGCGTGACGTAAAATACGACTACGCGACGTACAATACAAAATTTTAAATCGATCCAAATTTAATAATAAAAAAAATAGTAGAAATTTTGGGTTTTACATCCTACCCAACTTAAAAAAAATTTCGTCCTCAAAATTAAGAATTCGTAGGGTGGTGAGAAGGCACAACGGTAGATAGAAGGGTTCGAAGTTTATATGGTCGTAGGACCGCTAGATGAATTTCAAGTACAAGTGCCTTTGTCCTTCCTAAATCGGTGAAGGCGAAAGCGATTTAAGGAGTTCAATGACGACATTATCAATTACGAATACGTGATTCAAAGACGATCGAATAATTTTAAAGGAATTTTCAAGGCAGTCGTGGATGGAATTCTAAAGGCCAAGTTTAATTATGTTCCATCCACGCAGAATAATAAACAAAAGCGAACCAAAGTGCACTTGGTTTATCAGACCATTATGCACCGGTTCTGATTAGACAATATGTTAGTGGGAGCTCTTCCAATAACATATGTCTTGAACAAGCACGATAAAAAGATAAGCTTGCAAAAACTAGGCTATATTTGCATCATTAGTTTAGATAGTAAAAATATAGACACGATGGTAGATGAATAAAATCAATTATGAATAGTCTAAGAGTCATAAGGATCTAAGTCTTTTATTCCTATACAATCATTCTATGGTTTACTGACCAAGGCTTGGTTGACCAAATGGGTTAGATTCCTCTAGTCTCTATGGTCTAGATAATACTATTTGTATTCTCCTTAATGGTCAAGGGCGTGTCGGTACGTGGGATGTTCTACCCAACTTAAAAGAATTAAGCTAAGGGTGTTTTGGGACATCCAACTAGTAGGGTCAATCTCTAGCAAGCACGAAGGGAAGATAAGAGTAGGGATGGAAGGAAGCAAGCAAGATACAGTTGATGAGTCAAACGGTAGATAAAATTAAGGAAAGAGGTCAAGTATGTGAACGAGATCCTAGACTTCTAATCCTATACGCAGGCTTGCTTGGTACGGTAAAGTAACCAAACAAATTATCTTGACCTGCATGGGCCACCACAAAAACATGTAACGCCCCAGTCCCAAAATACGTAGGACTAGGAACGTAGACATGCCAGCCGTACAATAAATATACGTAAGCTCTAAATGCAGTAGAACCATAACTAATCTCATCCACGCAAAATAAATGAATAAAAGACATCATATAAAGATAATGAACTGTCTTGATACAATATGTTGGGCGGAGACAAATCTACTACCAACAAGTAAAGGAAAAAAATACATAAGAAAAGATATGAATTTGGCGAGGAAGCGAAGACGATCCAAGTGCAATCATCCTCGAAGAAATAGCGAAGATCACGGCTAGAGCTAGAACACCTGCGAAAGACAATAACACACACCTGGAGAGATAACCAGGTCCTCAGAGGGACGTAACAAGACACATAATATCATGCCATATAAACTGAATAAATATTGCTCAAATAAATAAGTCAATCGAATTTATAATATGGTCCAATACGCACCTACTGAACGAGCGTACCATCCCCCCAACCAAACAAGGACAGGAGATGGTAAACTAATTCACGGTGACGTATCTTTCCATGCCATGAATCCAATATGGTATCCGGACCCCAACAAGGTTCAATACCTTCTCATCGAAGTAGTAAGTCACACCTACAACCAAACAAGGACAAGATGTGACAAACTAGTCCGCGACAAGTTATTGTTCCAAGCCACGGTCAGATACAAGTACCCAAACCAAAAGTACTCGTACCTAACGGATAAAGGTAGCCTACCGTTCTAAGTGAATATAGTTAAGAACAATCCTTCCTACGCATGGGCCCTGGCTAAATAGGATCGGCGTAGTCCCCCCTTGGGCACCAGAGGCCCCATCGGTAAGAGCATGACGTTCCGCAGAATCGTCAGTGGCCGTCAGTAATCATGGGTCATCAACCCCGTATCTCCAGCGGAGAGTCCGGGTCACAAGAAAAAGTGCATCGAAGCCTATACGCTAAGGAATTGTCCTCTCCGCCCAATGCCTACTGTGTTGTATCCACAACACAAACCACTATAACCGCTAAGTCAAACTAGCATGCAACCTCTATTAGCGGTTATTCCTATCGCACGGCTTGTACGTACTGGTGGCCAGCCAATCACGCACTTCCGTGTTCTACATGCGACACACAACTTCATGGTACAATGTGTCAAGGCCAATGAATGCAATACACAAGGTGGTCCCTTAAATCTAAGTTTAATGTGTAAAAAAAATAATACATAGCAAGAAACTGAGCAGCAAATTCTAACAGGTTATGCCATGTATCACAGTTTATTTTACATAAAGAAAATAATGAACATGCATGAAATATGAGCTAAAATAATTAAACAGCAAATGGCAAGGTGTCTTGCCGGGTAGGACGCCTGGTGTACTGCAATGAACAATGTGGCACGAACTGCGACTTCGGTGCAACAACTATGTAAGGTGACCACGGATGGTGATACGGTCGGTTCCATTGGGTCCAGAAGGGTCAATTTAGTTAGGGTAGGCATATGGGAGTACGGAATTGGTGAGGAAACGGGAGTATTAGGGCTGGTCATGGACAGAAGGATAATCAAAGGAATTTGGATAAAGATTATATACGATTTAGAAAACTATTTATAATAATTGAAACTATATTTTATCAAAAATCGTTTATAGGCAAAAACTCCAAGTTCGTAACAATAGAATTATTTTAGGCTCCTAAAAATAATTTGAGTATAATTATAGGCCAAGCCCTCTAATAACTTTTGTAAAAATAATTATAAAATATCGACTATATATGAAATACAAATAACTATCTATATATTTATTTTTTTATATATTTTTAAAAAAACTAATGGTAACAAATAGCAAAAAAAAGCACAAACAATTATATATACACAATAATTACTTTATTTGTTTTTCTATTAATAATACTAATAATGAAACTAATAATAATAATAATAATAATAATGATAATAATAATAATAATGATAAAAATGAAAATAAAATAATTATAATAATAAATTCAGTATATAGTAATAATAGTTAATCAAAATAATAATAATAATAATAATAATATAATAACTTAGCTCTCTTCCTTCTGCGAGAAGGAAGTCAATAGAAAAAAAACAAAAGCAGAAAGAAGAGAGAGAGGAAGTATGGGAGAGAGAGTGAGCTGGAGAGCGAGAAGTGAGAAGGAGAGAGAATCGAGTGAGAGAGAGAGGGAAAGAGGGGGCAAGCGGGTTTGTCGGAGGGGGTTTCGGCCGGGCTGCCGCCGTGTGACAGAGCGGCGGTGTAGGAAGGCACGGAGGAGAAGGGTTCCAGCGGCACGACGGTGATGCAACGTCGGACGGTGGTTGCTGCTGTAGAAGCATAGAATTTCACAACCAGAAAGACCAGGCGCCAGACACTACATGCGCCAGGACTCGCACAGAACACTTCACAGCAAAGTCATTAACCATAGACATTTGAAGGACTTTTTATTTATATATAAAAGTCTATTACATGTCTAGAAAAGGTTGTACAAAGGAGAATTTCTACAAAGGAAAGATCCTAAGTCTACGGCCAGCGGCCACCATGCGCCTCCAGATAGGCGCAGCAGTCATCATGCGCTGCCAGTCACCATGCGCTGCCAGTTAGGCGCAACAGATGTCATGCGCCTCCAACCAGGCGCATCCCTCCATCTCTTCAGCAGCTCAGTTATGTGCATCCCTTCAGCAGCTCAGTTATGTGCATCCCTTCAGCAGCCCAGTTATTCTTCCAACCAGGCTCACCTGGCCGAGCAGAGCCCAGTTATGTGCCGCTCTTCCAACCAGGCTCGCCTGATAAATGCTTCGATACACAAAGCATTTAACCCTCTGGCTGGAACCAAGGAAGAGAAGAGCACCGCAAAGCTGTGACCAGGGGAGGCTTCGAAAGAGCCTCCAAAGGCCAAGGAAGACCGTGATCGAAATCAAGGCGAAAGGCAAGCTTTCAACACAGTCAGAGCGGGCGACACCCACTTTGAAGGAAGAGAGAGCCTAGTACCGCCATTCTGATCTACGGCTCTTCCGGAACAACGGAGACGAGGCCTGAGCATCCCCATCTTTGGATGCAACAGGCACCTTCCGCCTGCCTCAGAAGCCCTCGACTCCGTCTTTTGGATGTAACAGTCACCTTC
Source organism: Iris pallida (assembly GCA_029216955.1). NCBI lineage: Eukaryota > Viridiplantae > Streptophyta > Magnoliopsida > Asparagales > Iridaceae > Iris > Iris pallida. The sequence goes on along the minus strand of JANAVB010006800.1, from coordinate 8,891,066 downwards.
AAGAGCATCAATGACAACATGGCGTCTCATCTTCACCCTCGGGAGCACTTCGTCAACAGAATGCACCCGAGAACCTGAGTTTATATTGGAAAGACGTGAGGGAATGAGAAGCAAAACCTTCTCTCCATGCCACTATTTATAAGCCGGGCAGATCAAACCCACGCGCCAAGTGGATGGCTTTCCGAGTTTCGAGCAATGAACTCACATTAAATGGATGAACCGGACGCCTCGACTTCAGCCAAACGGCTATTTAAAAGCACTCGAGAAGCGAAACAGCCGCATCATTAAAGACGTGTCGGATGCGCCGGCTGGACAGCGCATCACACCCCTTCAAACACCAAGCACCTCCCACAGATGCGCCCTGTACCAAGCGCATCAAAGGGGATGCGCCCCCATACGCCTAGTGGAACGTCAACTGATGCGCCCACTCAGCTGTCCATCGAATGTCACCAACATTAAATGCTGAACTGACAGAGTTGGCAGCACGCCTTCCCAAGTCTGAACGGCTGACAGCTTTTGCAGAAGACGAAGCGTCCACAACGTCAGCATCATCATGACTCTATCCCGACGGCTACTGCCACGTGGCCACTCGACCACCCGCATGCGCCTCCACGGCCATGCGCCCAAACCTGCATGCACTTCGAAAGCCATGCGCCTCAGACCCTTCACCGATCCCTAAAGACAGAAGAAGAGTCTCCAGTTGAAGCTTTGTATGCGCCTCAAAATCCATGCGCCCCAGACTGATCTCTGATCCCGAAAGACAGAAGGAAAGTCGCTTGCATGCGCCTCAAAAGCCATGCGCCCAGAACGGCTCGTGACTCCTAAAGGTCACGAGCCAAAATCTCATCATGCGCCCAATCCAAGGCACATCCCACCAAATCATTCCCCCCACCAAATCAGAGATCTCCGAGCCATGGGTCGACGACACGTGTCCTTTGACTCAACTCATCCAAGATCTCAGCAACAGAAAGATCTTCTCCTCTGCTACGTGTCGGCTCACAACAGCAGTATGAAGAATTCAACCTCACGAGTAGGGCGCATCATCCGTGCGCCTCCATCAGCAATCTCCATGTGGCGTCCCCACGCACCGGCACATCCTACATATGCGCGCATGAGCAGTCAACCTGCCCAGCTATAAATGGAGGAACCATCCCCTCCTTACACACACAGACAGAGACATACATACGAACAATCCAGACAGAGATCATCAGAGAGGCAGATACAGACACTCAACGTCTTCCTCCTCTCAGCCAGCTCCAGCACCCAGAGCAATCTACACCTTCAGAGAACCGATAACCGTCGTCAGCCCGTCAACGGAGTCAACGCATTATCACTCACTCCATTGGCACTTAGGATCCAGATTAAACAAAAGTGTACTCCTAGGACTACATCTAAGTCCTATATTATAATACTGTTCTGTTTGTATTAAGATTTGCAATCAAACAATTTTAATGGCAAACAGCTGTGCCGATGACGGCTCACGACGAGGAGCGCCGGGGCACTCGTGCTCGAAGGCGGCCTGGGCTTCGCGTTCGTCAGAGGTCAGTGGGGCGGAGGAGACGATGGTGATGGCGGAGACGGAAGGAAGTAAGCGGTAGCGGGCTGAGTACGGACACGGCGGTGGCTAGCTAGGGCTAGTCTGGCAGAGAGTTCGGGAGGCGACGACTTCGACGGAGGTGGGCGGTCAGGTAAAATTTGGGTTTTGGTTTGTGGTGATTTTGGTGGTGGTGATATTGGTTTGTGGTAGGAAGTTGACCGACGACGAGAGGGGAACAGTGGATCGGGTTGGCCGGACATGGTGGAGGACTGGTTGTGATGGCGGTCCTAATGGTGGCCGAGGTTTGCTGGTCGGAGTGGTGTCGGGGAAGAGGCCGGATGATCGGAGGTGGCCTGGGTGGTGATGGTTAGAGTAGGAAGGACAATAGGAGATGACGGTGGTGGTCGGTGGCGGGTCTGGGCTGGCAGGACGGTGGCGAGGCTGTCGTGGGTCGATGAACGGAGGAGAGCAGGAGAGGTCGGGTTGGTCGAGCAGGGCTGTAGGCAGTGGCCTAGAGGAGAGGGCCGAGAGGCGGCCAAGATTAGGGGCAGGTTTAGGGTTAGGATTGCGGTTTTGGTTATTTGTGTCGGGGTGTGCCCGACACAGGAAAGATAATATAATTGTAAATATGGAATAAGATGGGATGGGCACAGACACGATGCACGAACATTTGTGTGGAAATTTTGTGGAGGAATTTGGTGGATGATAAAAATTGGAGGAGTACCTGCCTATTTATAGGATGTGGGAATTCCCAATTGGATAGGAATTAAGAATATTTAAAACCCAAAAATAGATAATTCATCTTTTTATTTAAATCCATGATCAAATCCAAATTCAATTTAAAATCCAATTCCAATTACAAATCAAATTTAAATCTAATTAAATTCTTGGTTTAAAATCAATGGGATAAATCAAATTTTTAAATATTTAACTTATTTAAATAAATCCAAAAATTAAATCAAGATTTAAATGGCCACAATAACTTTCAAATATATTTTTCAAAAAAACCAATAATAATAATTTCAAAAATAATAAATGTTTTTAAATATTTTTTTGAATAATAAAATATTAATATTAATAAATCTCGAAAATTATATTTTTATTTAAAATAGACTAGTAAATAATTACGAAATATATGTATGCACGAATAATGCATACATGATTATGCTTTTTCTAGTATACAATAAAATATTATTTATGATTAATAACTGCTAAAAACAAAAGGTCTTTTATAGCATGAATAATAATTATAATATTTTGGAAGTGTATAATAAAATAGAGAAAAATGTTTTTCTAAAATATGTACGCTCGCACATATTCGCACTCGACGAGCAAATACGAAAAATAAAATTTTGTACACGACATAAAATACGACTACGCGACGTACAATACAAAATTTTAAATCGGTCCAAATTTAATAATAAAAAAATAGTAGAAATTTAGGGGTTTTACAGGGTCCTCCATTTCTGCTGCTCGGGGCTCGCGCCTTGGTAGAGGGAGCTGGATCCTACCCCCTTGTAAGAGCATATCGAAGATAGGTTTGACATGACTATCTTCAAATGAGTAATTAACCTTGGGCCATGGACCTTTCGCTTTTTTTTGTTCGGGTTTTGGAGTCGCATCAGTGACCATGGCCTGTTTGCCCTTTGTAGAAGCATGGAATTTCAGAACCAGAAAGCCCATGCGCCAGACTATATGCGCCAAAACTCGGACAAAGTACTTCACAGCAAAAACAACAAGTATAGACATTGAAATAGGACTTTTTATTTAACATATAAAAGTCTATTACATGTTTAAAGAAAAGATTGTACAAAAGGAGAATTTATACAAAAAAAAGATCCTAAGTCTACAGCCAGCAATCACGATGCGCCCTCAAGCAGGCACAGCAATCACCATGCGCCCTCAGTCAGGCGCGTCCCACCATGCGCCCTCAGCAAGGCGCATCCTTTTCAGCAGCTCAGTTATGTGCATCCCAGTTATGTGCATCCCTTCAGCAGCCCAGTTATGTACCGCTCTTCCAGCCAGGCTCACCGCCGTCAAAATGCTTTGACTAATGAAGCATTTATTGAGCAGAACGAGGGTGGCAATCAACCCTCTAGCCGAGGAAGAGAAGAGCACCGCAAGCCAACCTGTGGCCTGGGGAGGCTTCGAAAGAGCCTCCAAAGGCGAAGGAAGACCGTAATCGAAACTGCGGCTAAAGGAGCAGCTTTCAAACCCACCAAAATAGGCAACACCCACTTTGAAGGAAGAGAGAGCCCCCAAAGCTGCAGCACCGCCATTCTGATCTACGGCTCTTCCTGCACAACGAAGACGAGGCCCGAGCATCCCTATCTTTGGATGCAACAGGCACCTTCCGCTTGCCTCGAAAGCCCTCGACTCCGACTTTTGGATGTAACAGTCACCTTCAAGTGCATCAACGAAGACATTGCGTCGCATCTTCACCCTCGGGAGCACTTCGTCAACAGAATGCACTCGAGTACACAAGTTCATATCGGAAGTACGTGAGAGAACGAGAAGCAAATCCTCTCTCCATGCCACTATTTATAGGCCGGGCAAATCAAACCCATGCGCCAAGTGGATGGCTCTCCAAATTTCGTGCAATAAATTTGCATTTAATGGATGAACCGGATGCTTCGAATTCAGCCAAATCAAAAGGGCTATTAGCACTCGAAGAACGTAACAGCCGCTGCATTAAAGAACGTGTCACGAAGCGGATGCGCCAGCCAGTCCGCGCATCACACAGACGCGCCCTTCAACATCAAGTGCATCAGCACAGACGCGCCCTTCAGTACCAAGCACATCACAGAGGATGCGCCCCCGTGCGTCCCCATACGCCTAGTGGAACGCCAATCGACGCACCCACTCAGCTGTCCATCGAATGTCAGAAACATTAAATGCTGAACTGACAGAGTTGGCAGCACACCTCCCAACGTCTGAACAGTTGACAGCTTTTTCAGAAGACGAAGCGTCGGCAACGTCAGCATCATCATTACCTTTACTCCGACGGCTACTGCCACGTGGCCACCCAACCATTCGTATGCACCTCCGCAGCCATGTGCCCAAATCTGTATGCACCTCAAAAGCTATGCACCCCAGACTTTTCACTGATCCCTAAAGACAGAAGGAAAGTCTCCATTTGAAGCTCTACATGCGCCTCAAAAGCCATGCGCCCAGAATGGTTCGTGAATCCTAAAGGTTACGAGCCAAAGTCTCCTCATGCGCCCAGTCCTAGGCGCATCCTACCAGATCATCCCCCCCATCAAATCCGAGATCTCTGAGCCATGAGTCGACGACACGTGTCCTTTGACTCAACTCACCCAAGATTTCAGCAACAGAAAGATCCTCTTCTCTGCTATGTGCCGGCTCACAACAGCAGTATGAAGAATTCAACCACTCGATCAGGGCGCATCGTCCATGCGCCATCAGCAATCACCATGTGGCATCCCCGTATACAGGTGCATCCTACATGTGCGCATGAGCAGCCAGTCTACAAAGCTATAAATAGAGGGATCATTTCCTTCTCACACACACAAAGAACACACAGAACGATCCTACGTACAAAAAACGAAGGAATATACCACCAGAGAGACAGATACAGACACTCAACGTCTTCCTCCTCTCGGCAAGCTCCAGCACCCAGAGTAATCCAAACCTTCAGAGAACCGATAACCGTCGTCAGATCATCAACGGAGTCAACGCATTACTACTCACTCCATCGGCACAAGGGACCCAGATAAACAAAAGTGTACTCCTGGGACTACATCTAAGTCCTATATTGTAACACTGTTCTGTTTGTATTGAAATTTGCAATAAAAGAATTTTAATGGCAAACAAGCTGGCGACTCTGCTGGGGACCTCTTTCTCCTCCACGGATAAAGCTGTGTCGTAATCCGATGACGTGAAGGTGGGCTCCTCCTACAAGACGCTGGTCATACGCCTCAATCAACAAGCGTACGAGGAGTTCATCTCTGAAGGAAGTGCGAGTCCTTCGAAGCGGCTGCCGAAGCCGAAGAAGACCCGCCGAGTCTGGGTGCGTAAGGTCGACGCCTCGGGCACCACCACCGAAGGGGATGTGCCAATCCAGTCTTCCCTTCCTGCTGACGTCCTCAGCAACCAAGATGCGCCCACAGGTGCAGCGCATCTCTCGGGGAAGCATACGGCTAACCACATTCCCCAGCCATCTCCCTCTCGGGCAAGGAAGATGCGTCGACGGAGCAGGGGCGCAGCCAATGCCCCGCGTATCACCTCTGATGCGCCACAGAAAGTCTTTGTCTTTGACAGACTCACTCGCTGTAATGGCAAAGAGAATTTAGATTCTGAGTACTATGCGTCCCAGCGGGCTGGTACGAAGAAATCTAAGGCGGCACGGGCCATGCGCCCCAAACGTGCTATGCCAGCAGCAAGCCAGAAGCATACGCTCACAATCATGCGAGCTGCTGATGGTAAGATGTACAAGGTCGACTCGAGTGCTGCGGCACCAGAAACGAGTCGACCTTCAAAGTCCTCGTCTCACGTGGGCGCATCTATTGCGTGCACAACCAAGTCGAGTGAGGCAAATTCGGTGGTCTTGAACTCCCGCGCCTCCTCTGGTTGTGCGTCTGAGGTCCGTTCAAGTCACTTCAAATATTGTGGTTCCCCCACTACTGATCGGGATGCCTGTTTGGTATTAGATCAGGGGGTGCAGCACTCACTTGACCACCCCGACGCTTGGCCTTGCCATGCGCCTGAAGGGGGTGCGAAGTTGGCACTCTCCTTCAACGATCTGCGTAAAGTGATCACTCACAAGTGCCGATCTGGAGAGATGAGTGACAAGTACGATGCGCCTCTCACGGGGTATACTTGTGCTGTCGTCAACATTAACTGCTGTTGCAAGGCGGCAGTTCCACCAAGGCAGTCAGTGTTCCAGCAGCTGCAATCATCGACACCCCTCCGACGTCACCTCGGGACGAAGGTGTCAACAAAAGCCAAGGGTTGCTTCATACAACGTGATCTCCAACTCCTCGTCAGTCCTAAAGGCGACTGGCAATTCCTCTTCCTCGTCCAAAAGCCAGCCGAGGAAGACCAAGACAGCTGTCTCATCCTCCGGAGTATTCGAAGGCACTCGGGGGAGGAAGAAGATCTTGGAGGAAGCTGGGGTTAGTCAGACCCTTGTCGAGCCTCCTTCCGAAGACGAGGGTGTCCAAAGCACATCTGGGGCGGATCCTCGAGGCGAAGTCCGCCTCCCAGAAGCTCTTAAAGACAAAGATATCCCCCAGAACATAGCTGGGGGTGGTCTGGCTTCTGCGGACCCGAGTTCCGGAGACGAAGAGGCCCTTCAAGATGAAGCTGAGGGTGATCAGGCCCTTGCAGATGCGCTCGTGGTGAATGTTCTCCCGAACATAGCCGGGGGTAGCCAAGTCGAGGCTCCAGCAGAGGCAACTCCCCTACAGAGTGAGGCCGAGAGTGAAGCCTCGACCCATCCATCCACTCCCGGCCGCGTCATGACAGTAAATGTGACTAGGGCTGATATCGAGTCTGATGCGCCGCCAACAGACCTCGTCCAGCGCATAGATACCCTGGAGGGAGGACTCAAAACCCTCTCTGCCTCCATGCAAACACTGACTCAAGCAGTATTTGAGATACGGTCAGCTTTGGCCAGGACACCTTCTACCGGACCCGACCCAGGGGCCAATGGAGAATCGAGTGCACCCCTTCAACGGGTATCCTCGGACACAGATCGCCGAGAAGCACCTCGGACGTCGGAGCCCTCAAATGCTCAACATCAGGTGGTACCACCTTCCCCGACTCCCAGCTCCATGGAGGATGTGGTCGAGATGATCAGGGACTTGCGCGAGCGCTTTGAGTCCAAGACGAGACAAGAAGAGCGCCAAAAGATGGGCATCCCCCAGCCTTATCCCCTCGAGTGGAATAAGGTGGTTTATCCTCCAAAGTATAAACCACAAACACTGACGCTGTACGATAGGAAAGACTCTCTGCGTCGCTACCTGACGTACTTCCAGTCTCAGACGGGACATCTTCCGAAGAAGGACGTGCTACTTACTAGCATATTTGTCGGGGCACTGAAGGGAGTGGCGTACGACTGGTACTGCAGCCTCCCCGACATTTCCATATCTTCCTTCGACGACCTCACGTGCCTCTTCCTTGACCTCTTCTACGACGGCGGGAAGGACATGACGATGGCGTCCATCATAGAGATACGCCAGAAGGAGAAGGAAACAGTTCGAGTGTTCATCGAACGCTTCCGACAGGCCTGCTTCAGACTGCCCCCGGGCATGCCAGAACATGCGCTCCTCTCCTCCTGCAGCATGAACATGCTGCCTGCAGTCAAACTCTGGCTCAACTCCACTCCTCCTCTCGACTGGAGTTCCTTGATCATTGAAGCCGAAGCCGCAGAAAAGAAGGCGGCCAATGCGCGTCTTCTGGGAGTCAGCTTTCCCGCCTTTAATGACAAGGGGAAACGGCCTGCAGCCAACAACCCCGGACGAGAGACAAAGGGGAAACAGGCATTGACTGTCAATGCCTCAAAAGGTGCATTAGCACCTACTCAGAAGCCTCCACTCGTACCATGGCCAAAGGAGGTTTATTCGTTCAACGACGAAGACACCCTGCAACTCTTTGAGATACTGAAGCAGGGTGACAAGATCAAGCTGTCGGACCCGAAGCGTCCCGACGAAGTTGGGAAAGTGGACAACCCGAGGTACTGTCACTACCATCGGTTTGTTGGACACCCAACCAAGGATTGCTATGTCCTCAAGAATTACATCCAGCGCATGATCAATGCGGATGTAATCTCGTCGACTACAAGAAGAAGACGGTATCGGCCAACGTGGTGTCACTCCAGTTCGGCACCTTGCCGCCAACAACAATACAGGATGGCGTCGTCCCCATCCCTAAGGCGACAATGAAGGTGGTTAACTTACCACCTACCCGTGACAACGTGAGTGGACTCATCCCACTCACCACATCTCGAGGAGAGGTCCTATGGGTTCACCCCGACCTCGTCTCCGAGGTGACTCAACCGGAGGTACGCCCTACCTCCAAATCCAAAGGCAGGAAGATCAAGTCTTGCCGCACGGTCTCTTCTTCAACGGAAGAGGCACTTCCTGTGCAGACGCGTTCACAACAGAACGTCCAACCAGACGAAGCTGCCGCCGAGGTGGTGCCTCCTTGTACCGTCCCTGCTGCCCAGGAGGAGGGTCCATCTAAGCCCTCAGCAGCTAATAAGCAGAAGCATGTGGAGGCTCGTTTTGACAGACCTCTACGAAAGGAGAATGCTTCGGGGCTAGCCAAGCCCCACAACTTCGACATACTGGCACAACTGGCCAGTACTCCTGCCCGCCTATCTTTGTTCGAGCTCCTACGTCTTTCCAAAGACTCTCGAGAAGCTCTATGTGAAGCTCTGAAGGATGCTGAATCCTTTTTCAGTCAGGTCAAGCAGCCTGAAGATCTCCCAACTACATGTGCGCACTGTCATTGTGCGGATAAAGTTATCCCGAACATAACTTTCACCCAACAAGAAATGCTGCTCAAACACAACCGACATAACCGGCCGCTGTATTATATAGGGTATATCGGTTCAGTCAAGGTGAAGCGGATTCAGATCGATCCGGGGTCTTCCTTCAACATCATCCCGAAGACGTTACTCTCAATACGGGGGATCCCAATGTACCGACTGGCGCCCTCCAACACAACAATCAGTGGCTTCAACGCCAGCAAAAGCGAGCCGCTGGACAAAATTTGGCTGAAGTGTCACATCGGTAACCTCAGAACTGAGGTGACCTGCTACGTTGTGGATGCCGATGTCAACTACAACATCCTGCTCGGTCGACCATGGCTACATGAGTACATGGTGGTTCCATCCACGCTCCACCAGTGTATGAAGTATGTGTCCACCAACGGTGTCATCCGGACGGAGTTCGCAGACATTGACCCTTTCAAAGGGATTGAAGCCAACTTCACCGATGCCGACTTATACAAGTCACCTGATGAGGAGGAAGCTAATGATGCTGACGACGAAGCAGAAACGGCAGCAAAGCCGGACATGGAGCCTGAGGTCACTCCCGATGCTCTTTTGAAGATCTGACTCAAAGGCAAACCGCCTCAGAAGTTGCCTCCCATGAGCATTAAGCTACCCGGGAAAGCACCAGCTGCTCCTGAAGCTCCCCTGAAGATACGGCTCAAGGAAAAGCTGCCTCAAACATCGGCTCCCCTCGTGGCAAAACTACAGGAGAAGACGCCAGTCACTGGAGGCACAGCGGAGGCACCTCTCAAGGTGCGTCTTAAAGGCAGGCCGCCGCCATCCCAGCCGCCAGAGAAGGTCCACGTAGTCCTCTCGGACTCCAAGACCAACACTGTGGTGGACGCTCCCGATCCTACTCCAGTGCTTATAGATGAAGAGCTGAGGGATTATATCTCCACTGATGTAGATGCCCCCTCACTGGACAATGTAATCCCGCGGGATAAAATCTCGTATTTCATCAATAATAGAGTGTCTTTTAATTATTCTTGTCTTCCACATTGGAATGCCATGTATACATTAGATAATGCTCTACGGTCGTTGCAAAGACAAATAACGACCGTCCATCATGTAAATCGAGTAGTCCCGTCTCAAGGAGTCTGTTACATAGTCCCGCCACGTAGTCGAGACGAAGAAACCATCATCTTCGGCAAAGTTGAGCGTCATCAAGACCTCCCGCCATTCGAGCCAGAACCAGATGCCGGCAGAATGCAACTCTATCGGTACACAGACGTCGCAAAGTACCTCATCCAGAAGATGGGTTACGACCTAAAAAGCAAAAAAGGCCTGAACTACGGCAAAGGTCGACGTCTCCCTCTCCGGCTTCCGACTCCTAAAGGAAAGCCGCATGACTACTATAATAGAACTCGACGGGGGGTAGGCTATGTCACGCCACTGTCAACTCCGAAAAGTTCAGACGCAGAAGGGATAGAACATTCTTACTCGTCTGAAGCATCAACATGGGACTCCGATACCAGTATCGGCTCAGTCTTTAAGAGAGTGCTGTCAGCCAACATGACGTCTGCACAATCTCAAGAAGAAGAAGGCGAAGACCAAGCACCATAATTCTTCGAAGAAGAACCCTGGGCTCAACGCCTAGGAGAACAATGGGAGTCTCGTTTTGAGTTATGTGAACCTCCCACCGAAGACGAAGTCGATCAGATCGACCTTGGGGATGGATCTTCTTCCAAACCCATCTTCGTCAGCAAAAGCCTGAAAGGAGAAGACCAAGAATCTTTAATCCAGCTGGCTAAAGAGTATATCGACGTCTTCGCCTGGAGCTACAAAGATATGCCGGGACTTGATCCCCAGATCGCGATGCATAGGCTGAACATCTTACCTGATTCCAAGCCTATCAAACAACAACGGCGGCACTTCCGTCCGGACATCATGAATGCCATCGATCAGGAGGTGGACAAGCTCTTGACCAGAGGCTTCATCCGTGAAGAACAACACCCAGATTGGGTAGCCAATGTCGTCTTCGTCACCAAGAATAATGGGAAGATACGAGTTTGTATCGACTTCAGGGATCTTAACTCTGCTTGCCCGAAGGACGAATTCCTGCTTCCAATCACCGACGTGATGATCGACAACACATGCGGCTTCGAGCGCATGTCTTTCATGGACGGATATTCGGGCTACAACCAGATCAAGATGTTCCCCGATGACGTAAAACACACGTCATTTAGGACTCCAAAGGGCGTTTTCTGTTACACAGTGATGCCCTTCGGCTTGAAGAATGCCGGTACGACATACCAACGAGCTATGAGCACCATTTTCTGTCAGTACCTTCGTAAGACAGTCGAATGCTATGTTGACAACATCGCAGTCAAGAGCGGTCTCAAAGGAGATCACTTGCAAGACCTCAAGACAGTCTTCGATCTCATGCGGGCGCATCAACTCAAGATGAACCCCGTTAAATCCTTCCTGGGGGTTTCTAGCAGAAAGTTCTTGGGCTTCATCATCACGGCGAAAGGCATTCATGTCGATCCCGAGAAGACCAAAGCCATCCTTGATATGGACCCTCCGAAGAACCTTCGAGAACTTCGAGGCCTACAAGGACGTCTGGCATACATCCGGAGGTTCATAGCAAACCTCTCCGGCAAATGTCAACCCTTCACCCAGCTCATGAAGAAGGGAGTCTCTTACGTCTGAACGGAGGAATGCCAAAAGGCTTTCGACGACATCAAAGCCTACTTGACGAGCCCACCAGTCCTGGTGGCACCCGTCGCCGACAAACCGTTTCTCCTTTACGTCCGTGCCAGGGATCATTCCCTCGGCGCTCTGCTAGCTCAGAACAGCGATACAGGCTATAAGCAAGCAATTTACTACCTCAGTCGAACACTCACGGGGCCGAACACCGGTACAACCCCGTTGAAAAGGAGTGCTTGGCTTTAGTATTTATCATCCAGAAGATTCGTCATTATGTCTCGGGCCAAACAATTCATGTCTTTCCTGAGTCAATCCACTCATAGTCCTCATGATGAAGCCAGGATCATTGAACTCCCGGCTAGCCACATGGGCGATCTTGCTAACACCGTACAACATGGTGTTTGTTCCGCAAAAAGCTGTTAAGGGTCAAGCTCTGGCCGACTTTTTAGCTGCACACCCCATCCCAGAGTCCTTAAAACTCTATGAAGACATCCCGGATGAGGTCCAAGAATTAAACGTCAGCGAAGAAAGCTCCATCTGGCGGATGTTTTTCGATGGCGCTTCAAGAACAGGCCCCAAAGGCCAAATTGTCACAGGAGTGGGGGTGGTGTTAGTCTCCCTCGATCAACTGGTCATCTAGCGTGCTTACTCCCTTTCAAAGCCGTGCTCCAACAATGTTGCCGAGTACAACGCGCTCATTATGGGACTCCAGCTGGCGCAACAACTGGAGGTAAATCATCTGGAAGCCTACGGCGACTCAAAACTCGTCGTAAACTAGATCAGAGGGCAATACGAAGTTCGCCATGAAGATCTGATCCCTTACCATGAAGTTGCATTGAAGATCATTTCAACCTTCACTGGGTTCTTCATCGAACATGTACCCCGTCTACAAAACTTGGAGGCTGACGCTCTGGCTGGCCTCGTAGCCTCATTGGCAGCGCCCCTCGGGACTCAATACTATGTCACCATAGTCGAGAGAGACTTGGTCTGTCCTAAAAATAACCTATGTTCATATATGGCCCAAGTCATGTCAACAAATACTGGTGTTAATGTCCGAGACTGGAGGTTCCCGTTCATCGACTTCGCTGTCTACGGAATTCTCCCAGAAGACCCAAAAGAAGCCGTCTCAGTCAGGAGACGTTCTCTTCGATTCTACTACGATACAGCCACTAAAATGCTGTACCGGCGCTCCTACGATGGACTTCTCCTTCGATGTTTGTCCAACGAAGAAGCGGCCGAAGCCCTTCGAAAAGCTCACGACGGAACCTGCGGGGCCCATCAACCTGGCCCTAAGTTGCAGGATCGACTGCGACGCATGGGCTACTACTGGCCCACCATGGCCGCTGACGCTGTCGACTATGCTAAGAAGTGCCATGCATGCCAGCTTCACGCAGACTTCATTCGTACACCGTCAGAACCACTACATCCTACAGTCGCCTCCTGGCCCTTCGAAGCTTGGGGCATGGTCATTGTGGGACCGATCACCCCTCCTTCATCGAGAGGATACCGCTTCATCCAAGCAATCACCGACTACTTCTCCAAATGGGCAGAAGCAGTTCCGCTAGCAGAAGTGAAAAGCTCCAGAGTGATCAGCTTCATCAAGCACAACGTCATCTACCATTTCGGGATACCCCGGAGGATTATTCACGATAATGGTCCTCAGTTTATCAGCCATATTTTCAGCAGATTCTATGATAAGAATCGTATTCAAAACGTGGCATCAATCGCCTACAATCCGGCTGCAAACGGATTAGCAGAGGCGTTTAACAAGACTATCGTCAGGCTACTCAAGAAAGTCGTGTCATCTAACAAACGCGACTGGGACGAGAAGCTCGGCGAATACCTTTGGGCCTACCGCACAATAGTACAGATCCCAACAGGCAACACACCATTCTTCCTGGTCTACGAGAGCGAAGCGGTACTGCCTTTCGAGATTTAGATACCTTCACTCCGCGTAGCAATCACAAACCAACTCACAGAAGAAGACAATCAACGTCGTCGTCTGCGGGAACTGGAGGTACTTGATAAAAATCGTCTCCTAGCTCAACAATGCATCGAACTCTACCAAGCCCGTATATCATAGGCTTTCAACAAGAAGGTCAAGCAGAGGACTTTCCAAGTTGGCGACCTGGTTCTGGCAGTCAGGAGGCCGATGGTGTTAACTCACAAGATACCAGGAAAGTTCGAGCCCAAGTGGGAAGGACCTTTCATTATAGAGACGGTATACTCAAACGGTGCTTACCGCCTCGCCAAACCTAATGGGGACTTGTTCATGATGCCCATCAACGGCAAGTTCCTAAAGAAGTACTACTCTTGACATCATTCAGATATGTACTTCCACAAGGGGATCTGTGGATCCAATCATCAGGACTCACATACAATTCCCTTCCAACGAAATCATACGCTTTCGGAACCCAGCTGTTCCGTAGCATCCTCCAGTAGAAGGACAACCATGTACACATTACCTCTGAGTTGTTCCCCTAAGCCCTATAAAGCAGAATCTTACATTCCATAAGACTACGCTATCCACCATGTTTACCACGTCCACATTACCTCTGAGTAAATATCTCATACAGACAACCCCTGCGTTGCCGTACATTGATCGCAGAACTTCCACGTCCAGATCACCTCTGAGTAGTTTCGCGTATCCTCCAAGATCATTCCTACCACGTCCATAACACCTCTGAGTAGGTTGATTCCACCACTTGAACCCCATATTTGCCACGTCCATATTACCTCTGAGCAAACATGTTGGTTCTTTCAAACTTATTATCTGTACCTAAAAACCAAGGCGTGCAAAAGATAATAGGTCCACACAAATTATCAATTTTATGACAACAAAAATGAACACATCACAGAAAATTGTGTACTTCTTTATTTCCAAAAAGAGAGAGTAAAGGACTACACTATCCCCAGCAAGAGTTGCAAAAATACAAAAAGAAGAGGCTACAATCCCTAAACATCCCCAGGGTTGGATGAAAGCTCTCTGACTCGGCGTCTCAAGTCTGCCGCACGAGTCTCCACAGTCGCCAGGACTCGACGCTCAGCTTCTTGACGCATCGCTTCAACAGCCTCAGCAGAAGTATCGTTCTCATGCTTCTCATCAAGTTGTTGTCGCTGCTAAGCCAGGGCAAGAGCCCGATGAGTGAAAGTTGCTTCCTCCTTCTTGAATGCTACGTGTTTAGCCTGGACACGTTTGGCGTCTAATAGGAGTCGGGCCCGCTAGTCCTCAAGGTGGCGGATCTGGGCGTTAATCTCTGCGATATTAGCGTCCAACACAGCTCGTATTTCTACTGTCTCCCACGTAGACTGAGATAACCGCTCCACTGCAGCTTCAGTCTCAGCTACTTCGCGTTCCTAGACACTCACAGTGGCCTGGTAAGAAGACTCAATCTCGGCGATCAGCTTCTCCTTCTCCGCATCTATCAAGACGGAGAGGTCATTTCACTGGATGCGCTGAAGTTCGGAAAGCCGCTGGCCCAGCTCAACCACCAAAGCCTCCAGGATCTCGGCCATATGATCATGGCCCTGTTGAAGACGGATCAGGTTGATATAAGGCAGTGCCAGAGCTCTTGCCGTCGTAAAGCTCCCATTAGCGTCCATCACCACATATACACCCCTCTGCAGCATTTTATATACCGCCTCGACGATGAATTTCACATATTTATCTGCATCCGCCAGTACCTGCGGCGTCATAGCAGGAGTTGGAGGAGCTGCTGTAGTTAGCGGACCGGAGGAAGACCCGCCGACCTCAACCTGCGAGGCTGGAACCTCAGCATCAATAGGCTCTTCATCAACAGGGGCCGAGCTGCTAGCCCGAGGAGCCAAAGGAACAGAAGAAGCCGGGACAGGCATCGAGATAGTACCCCAAGTGGAAGGAGCAACCGAGGGTTCCATCACACCCTTATCCTTCCCAAACTCGGAAGAACCACCGACGTCAATGGCCACCTCTTCAGCCCCCAACATCCTATCAGCAGCCAGTACATCCCCTGGCAGAACGGGGAGATCAACACTTGTCTCCTGACTCGCCCCTAAAGTCAGGACCGGCAGACGAGTCTCATCCTCTTCATCGAATCCCTCTACAGGGACAGGATCTGTCGCTACCTCCTGATCGGTAGCCACCTCAGCCTCCGTTGTTGAGTCTGGGGTAGGGCTCGGCAGTGTTACCGCTGACCTCCCCTCATCATGATAAGGAGTGGAATCAACCCTCTCCTCTGTTCCAACCATATCTGTTGCCCCCACAACAGACTCTTGCAACTATGGAGCAACGTCATCCGAAGACGACGAACTCCACTCCACTTCATCACTAGGAAGCCGTGTGTCTGTTGGACCCTCGGCATCCGAGGCCCCCGCTTCGGCCTTCATCATCTCGGAAGCTGCTGCATCCTCGGCTTTTCTTCTAACATAATCTGGGGATGCTGGAATCTCTATGACAACAACATCCTCCGGATTCTCTTCCATGGGAGACAACATAGTTGGCGGGATGCGCACTTCAGACGAGCCCGCCATGTCCTTTGGCCTGCTCCCACCAGATTTTGGAGTACGAGGCTTTCTTTTTAGCAGCTCCTACAAAAAAGGAAAGTATTGATTACATGAAATGTGGAACCTAAACCAGACTATGTAGAACATCCTCACCTCTGCAGAGGCTGAGTCCGATGACACCGTCGGTGACGATGCCTTCTTCTGCCTCTTCGACGCAGGAGATCCAGCTATATCTGCGCGTCGTTTCTATTGATCGGCCGAGGGTTCTGCCTGGCCCCCCGTGGACGAGGAAGGGACTCCCCGATAACCCGCCTCTGGCGGACGGTTCGATCGAGCTTTCGTCGGCATGCCTAACTGAGTACCTGCGATAAGACTGGTCTCCCTATCATATCCGGGAGGCGCGGCAGCCATAATACAGTAAAATTTGGCGGTCGAATAAAGAATGGGTGGCCGCGGATCCGGGACGGGCAACGTAAAACGAGCCCCGGTACATCCGGCATTATTGTAATGCCAAGCTCGTGCACCATCCAACAAACTTCCAGCATACCCCAAAGTGATACTGGGGTTATCCAACATCAGCTGAGCATAACCGAATTGCCGTGCAAAGTGGCTCGATAAATACGGTCCCAGGTAGCACTGATTCCTGTTCCTGTACACCAGATGGGATGGCCGAATACTTTGCAACCAGCGGAATCCCCATGGAGGCAGAGCGGTGGCATCTTCGCCCGAATCCTTTAAGTCTTCGTTGGCCTCAAAACCCAAGAAGATTGGACCAACTTTGGTGATCTCCCATCCCTGAAGACGGAATAAAACCTTTCTGCAAACAGGGATGCCAGTCTACGACCAGCTCCTCTGGTGGAAACGACGGAGGAATGCATCTCCGGCCCTGTAGTCTTCTTCTGAACCCGGACTCATCACATTGGGATGGTGTAAGATTAACCACCCCATCAAATAGTGAAACGGCAGTTCGGCGTGCGAGAAATTATTGTTTCTACCTCGGTCATGAATCACATTTCCTGCAAACTCTCGTAAACCTCGCTGCAGGTTACATACCATTGCGGGGAGTAGAGCCAAACGTCGGCCAAAGACCAACTTCACAGCTGGCAGGATTAAGTTCCGGGTCACCCTCTCTACAGAGCCGGATCCGCCCGAGAAGACATAATCCCGAAGCCAAACCATCAGATATGCGACTAATACTGCTTTCGACGACAGCCGATGAATAAGGTGCCAGAAACAGCTGTACGAGCGTTCATCCGACTGCCGGTCCTCGTTCTCCCGGGGATTCTTTTTACCTAACCTGTCTATTTTAGAGAGCACTTCGCTACGAGAGAGAGCTGGCGGAGTGGAAATCTGCGAGGGATCCTCCTTGTCTTGCCTAAAGACGTAATCTCTTCAAGCGGTCACATGAGGCTGCGATCCGCTCTTATCCCTCTTCTGCATATAGTAATGATGACTCGCCACTTCCTTAAAAACGGCCATCATCTTCTCAACCTTTTCCCCCAGGACCTAGAACTCCTCGTTGGTTGGAAAGTACTCCTTATAGGGTTCTGACCCCCAAGGGAGCTTTGATACCTCGTACATCTCATGAAGTACGAGCCCTAACTCCCCCACCGGAGTAAAGAAGGTCCCGGTATGGATATCAAACATCTCTAAGAGTGCGAGGAACATATGCCGGTTAATGTCAACACCCGCCTGGGTAGCACGGATCGCGACAGTCAACCCAATCTCTCGGAGCTCAGTCCGAAACCGCGATAAGATCCAGAGTGTCAGTTTATCCTATTTGGAAACGTAATGACACCAACCCTCCACCTAAAACTCCCCTTTCGGGTATGAGCGTTCCATCAACAACATGCGATGTGCAAAAGTCGAAGCACTATAAGCAAATGTATCGATGGGAACATCACTGTAAATGCTCCCAGGACGTAAAGTCCGCCAGGTGAAAGAAGGCCCAGACCGTACGACGGTTAAAGTATCCCTTTGATCGGAGGTGGAGTCAATTTTAATGATGCCAGCCACCGCTCCCCCCTGAGAGGGGGTAAGATCCCAAGACATCCTCCTCTTGGAAGCAAGACGACAGAAGGCCGTCAAAGGCCATTGACGTTCAAGTTACTTAACATTCATATGCACTCCCTTTGCTGCAAAGAACCAATCTTCCTTGACCTTCAACACCGTTGCTTCATTGGAAGTAAGGCGGTCCCCGAACAGGAACTCAGGCTTCAAGAAGGTCACTTTATCAGATATGGCAGATTTCAAAATACCACGCTCCATCATCCGTTTGAGGAACCAATACTGCTGTTCCCGGATTTGAGTCATTCTCTCGGGATGCTGATCCAGCATAATAACATCTCGAGCCGAGTTTATCACTTCCTCGTCATAACTTACTCCCGCCTGGCTGAGGACAGCATCCAAAAGCACTTCATTCAAGAGCGGGATAGTCATCGACACTAGCAAAGATTCGAAAATGTTAGAAATAACAAAAGAGTCTAAGACCCATCAGAAGCGCATAGTGTGTCTGAAAAAGAAGCTTCGGCACATCATCAGGGTGTAAACCCATGCGCATCAGCAGTGGAGCTTCGGCGCATCATCAGGGTGTGAACCCATGCGCGTCAGCGGTGCTTCGGCGCATTATCAGGGTCTAAACCCATGCGCGTCAATGGTAGAGCCTCGGCGCATCTTCAGGGCTTAAACCCATGCGCGTCGGCGACCAAAAACCGCGGCACATCATCAAAGACTCAAGGTCTATGCGCGTTGGTGTACGTAAAATGAAACTTACCAACCACCTCCGGCCGAACATCGACAGGCCGACGGGGAATGTCAGCAGCCGCAACTTTCACAGGCTCCTTCCCTTTGCCGCCGCGAGGAGTCTTGGGAGCTATTCTTTGAGAGAAGAAAAGTTAGGAAAAGCAAAGGCACAGAAGAAGAACTCCCTCTCTCTCCATCTCTCGCCTATTTATAGGGCTTGGTCGCACGCGTGAACCGATGACGTGTGATCTCAGCCGTCGCCTCGGGTTCTGTGAAGAGATAACCGCAAATAAAATCCAAAAGATTATCATTAATCTTTTCGGTTACCGAGGCATCATCATTTGCATTAACTGAGCGGAGCATGCGCCCCATCACTAATACGCGGAGTATCTATGCGCCCCGACAGACATGCGCCTCTACCACCATGCTTCTTATTCAAAGTATTCCAAAACTTATCCAAAAGTTTTGAAAACTTTGAAGGGGGTCTTGTAGAAGCATGGAATTTCAGAACCAGAAAGCCCATGCGCCAGACTATATGCGCCAGAACTCGGACAAAGTACTTCACAGCAAAAACAACAAGTATAGACATTGAAAGAGGACTTTTTATTTAACATATAAAAGTCTATTACATGTCTAAAGAAAAGATTGTACAAAGGAAAATTTCTACAAAGAAAAGATCCTAAGTCTACAGCCAGCAATCACCATGCGCCCTCAAACAGGCACAGCAATCACCATGCGCCCTCAGTCAGGCGCGTCCCACCATGCGCCCTCAGCAAGGCACATCCTTTTCAGCAGCTCAGTTATGTGCATCCCAGTTATGTGCATCCCTTCAGCAGCCCAGTATGTGCCGCTCTTCCAGCCAGGCTCACCACTGTCAAAATGCTTCGACTAATGAAGCATTTATTGAGCAGAATGAGGGTGGCAATCAACCCTCTAGCCGAGGAAGAGAATAGCACCGCAAGCCAACCTGTGGCCAGGGGAGGCTTTGAAAGAGCCTCCAAAGGCGAAGGAAGACCGTAATCGAAACTGCGGCTAAAGGAGCAGCTTTCAAACCCACCAGTGTGGGCAACACCCACTTTAAAGGAAGAGAGAGCCCCCAAAGCCGCAGCACCGCCATTCCGATCTACGGCTCTTCCTGCACAACGAAGACGAGACCCGAGCATCCCTATCTTTGGATGCAACAGGCACCTTCCGCTTGCTTCGGAAGCCCTCGACTCCGACTTTTGGATGTAACAGTCACCTTCAAGTGCATCAATGAAGACATTTCGTCGCATCTTCACCCTCGGGAGCACTTCGTCAACAGAATGCACTCGAGTACACAAGTTCATGTCGGAAGTACGTAAGAGAACGAGAAGCAAACCCTCTCTCCATGCCACTATTTATAGGCCGAGAAAATCAAACCCATACGCCAAGTTGATGGCTCTCCGAATTCTGTGCAATAAATTTATATTTAATGGATGAACCGGACGCTTCGAATTCAGCTAAATCAAAACGGCTATTTAAAGCACTCGAAGAACGTAACAGCCGCTGCATTAAAGAACGTGTCACGAAGCGGATGCGCCGGCCAGCCCGCGCATCACACAGATGTGCCCTTCAACATCAAGCGCATCAGCACAGATGTACCCTTCAGTACAAAGCGCATCACAGAGGATGCGCCCCCATGCGTCCCTATACGCCAAGTGGAACGCCAATCGACGCGCCCACTCAGCTGTCCAATGAATGTCAGAAACATTAAATACTGAACTGACAGAGTTGGCAGCACACCTCCCAAAGTCTGAACAGTTGACAGCTTTTTCAGAAGACGAAGCGTCGGCAACGTCAGCATCATCATTACCTTTACTCCGACGGCTACTGCCACGTGGCCACCTAACCATTAGCATGCGCCTTCGCAGCCATGCACCCAAATCTACATGCGCCTCAAAAGCCATGCGCCCCAGACTTTTCACTGATCCCTAAAGACGGAAGGAAAGTCTCCATTTGAAGCTCTGTATGCGCCTCAAAAGCCATGCGCCCAGAATGGTTCGTGAATCCTAAAGGTTACGAGCCAAAGTCTCCTCATGCGCCCAGTCCTAGGCGCATCCTACCAGATCATCCCCCCATCAAATCCGAGATCTCCGAGCCATGAGTCGACGACACATGTCCTTTGACTCAACTCACCCAAGATTTCAGCAATATAAAGATCCTCTTCTCTGCTACGTGCCGGTTCACAACAGCAGTATGAAGAATTCAACACCTCGATCAGGGCGCATTGTCCATGCGCCTCCATCAGCAATCACCACGTAGCGTCCCCGCGTACAGGTGCATCCTACATGCGCGCATGAGCAGCCAGCCTGCAAAGCTATAAATAGAGGGATCATTTTCTTCTCACACATACAACAAACACACAGAACGATCCTACGTACAAAAAACGAAGGAACACACCACCAAAGAGGCAGATACAGACACTCAACGTCTTCCTCCTCTCGGCAAGCTCCAGCACCCAGAGCAATCCAAACCTTCAGAGAACCGATAACCGTCGTCAGATCGTCAACGGAGTCAACGCATTACCACTCACTCCATCGGCACAAGGGACCCAGATAAACAAAAGTGTACTCCTAGGACTACATCTAAGTCCTATATTGTAACACTATTCTATTTGTATTAAAATTTGCAATAAAAGAATTTTAATGGCAAATACCCTTATTGTCCCGGTTGGTGGTAGCACCAATATTGTTGTTACTGGTGGTGGAACCAGGACGTCTGCCCTTATCTTCTCCGTCTGGAATGTGTAATCCCAGCTGGCGAGCCTTCTTCAATTTTGTCTCTACGTTGGTTGCACTTATGATGAAGGTCGTCCAATCCCTGAACCGATCGTCACCCATCCAGAGGCTAATTTCAGGAAGCAGCTTCTTCTGGAAGATTTCAATCAAGGAGCTCTCGGGATTGCCTTGGGGCAATCTCATTACGGTTTGGCAGAACCGTTCGATATAGTTCCTTGTTAGCTCCCTTTCTCCACGAACGATGTCCATGAGAGACGACATCGTTACATCATGCCCCACTTCGTAAAATATTTCAAGGAACATGTGTTTGAAGCCTTCAAAAGAATAAATGCAATTGTCGAAAAGGTTGCGGTACCAGTCGAACGCGATCCCCTCCAATGCTTCGATGAGTAATCGCGTGAGGATGGCGTCACTATGCAGCAAATGGTCGGTTGCGACCTCAAAGTAAGTCATGTAACGACTAGCAGAGGTCTTCCCATCATAAGAATTGATATGGAACGGCTTATACCGTGGTGGAAAAGGTACGTCTCTCCATACAACGGGATATGGCTGCCATATTCTGAGATCCCGAAAGGTGTCTCGGGCATTGAACATTGCCCGAAGCTCCTGGACTTCCCTCCTTCCCTCCTTGGCTTTATTTACAGCTGAGGGAATGGATGCTGCTAAGGGATCATCACCCAAAGGAGGGGCGATCGTGTTGGAGTCTGCTTTGACTGTGGGTCCCAGGCTTGTTTGTTCAGGCGTCCTCGCTGGTTGAATTAGCAAGGCAGCTTTGATCTCGTCCACGGACTTGACCAAAGATAGGAGCATGGCTTCCAGTACTTCTAGCCATTGTCGGTCAGAAGGCGCTTCATGATCATCATCATCCATAAAGAATGTCCTCACGTGGATAGAGGTGAAAGGGATTATGGCAGAGGTACTCTCTGTGCCGTACCCTGGTGTAGAGAAATCGTCAGGGAATGTCAGAATATCATCTTCCTCTGACTCGGAAGGGGTGCTACCCCCTGTGAAGGAAGCCGCGTCGTCATGGTGAGGGTGGTGGCCCTCAGGGAAATTCAAGTCTGTTGTACAGTTCTGGGGACCTCTACCCCCAATATGTGCTCTTGGTACACCGGGTTGTCGCATACATTGAGGGGACTGCTACCCCCAACTTGATCTACTATCAAAGAAGTCGAAGGCGCACCCCCGGGTGCCGGAAGCTTCTTTTTGGATCGAGTGCCTAAATAGACACCCCATGTGGTTGTCGATGGGAACCCCCCAAATGAGGGTCTCCTTACAATACTGGCTGAGATGGCCGGGCTGGAAGAGCCTATCTTCTTTCCTCCCTTGCCAGGAGGAACCTTTTAAGTTGAATTACAGAAGGCGAAAGGAAACTCCTCGTCCCCTGGAATTTGCACCTATTTTTTGAGTTGTTGTCGGACAGTTGTTGGCTGCTGCAGTCGCTGGAAAACTGACTGTCGATCTTCAGGTGCTGCTGATTTGTCACAACAGTAGTTGATGATGACTTGGATGCAACGACGCCCCGAGAGGGACTCATTTCATGCCGACGCTATCGTCTTGCATTTGTGAGTAATCACGTCACATAAGTCGGTAGGAAGCTGCTCTACCTTTGCACCAAACTTATAAACTCGGGTAACCCGAGCACACGGGTGCTTAGGCATCATGTTTGCTCTCTGATCTGTGGCTAGTAAAAGCACTTGCTCTGGATCTATAGAGGGGGACTTTAAAGACCCACCCTGTCCGTTAGCCCTGGGGGAATGGACGCGGGTGGTTCTGTATAACTTTTTGTCAGGAGCCCGTGTAACAGTCAACGGGGCCCGCTGACAGTCAGCAACTTGGACAGTTGACTGGGCTGGTTGGGCCCGTACTGCCCTAGACTTTTTTAACTTAGCGCCCGAAGGTGCATAGTAAAAAGTGTCCAGATTGATAAATCCCACATCCTCAGTGGGCCGTATGGCGTCGGGCCCGTATGAGAGGCGGTCGAACACAGAGCTTCTGACAGAGCCGCATGAGACATCCTGTCTGAGGCCAGGATTGGCTGTCGCATGGGCTATCTTCTTGTGGCTAGAGCTGGTTGTCGCATGGACCATCTTCCTGCGACCAAAGTTGGCTGCCGCATGGACCATCTTCCTGCGGCCAGAGTTGGCTGCCGTATGAGTTGTCTGTCTGCGACCAGAGTCGGCTGCCGTATGGACAGGCTGTCGATCTCCTTTATGCGGCTTCTTCTTTGTCCGCATGGATTTCCCTTATGCCACCAAAACCTCAGCATCGTAGTATTTTCTTCTGCTGGATTTTGGGACAGTGGGGTCCTCTGCGGTCGGAAACAAAGCCGCAGGAGAGTTCTGGTCACCGTCTTGGGCTGCAAAAGGAGCTTCTTTGAGAACTTGGTCGGGGGTAACAGTTTTACACACCGATGTCTTGCGAG
Source organism: Iris pallida (assembly GCA_029216955.1). Classification (NCBI taxonomy): domain Eukaryota; kingdom Viridiplantae; phylum Streptophyta; class Magnoliopsida; order Asparagales; family Iridaceae; genus Iris; species Iris pallida. The sequence goes on along the minus strand of JANAVB010006800.1, from coordinate 8,866,953 downwards.
TCCTTTTTGGGTTGGCTCGCTTCTGAGACGGGCTGGCGCTCCCTTCAGAGAGCATTTCTTCGAAGGCTTGTTGGTTGAAACGAACCACAAGCATTTGCTGCGTAGAGCCGATCTTGGACGCGTCAGATTGCAACACCAGCTTCTCATCAGAGGAAAAGGATGTCCCCAGCAGAGTTGTCATCATGTTTGCCATAAAAAATCAAAGACAGGTATTACAGAACACTGAAATGGATTGTAAACTCGTTTGTACAAAGAAAAGCCTAGAAAGAAATCCTAGGAAATAATTTAAGTACAATTGTTTAGTTTTGATTCTGGAGGGGGGTGACGGTGGAGGCTCGGGAAAGTACAATCAACTCTGTCTTACTCCGTGGACTATCTGACGCAGTCTTTAGATTTTGAAGAAATTGCCTTCTTGAAGGTTGCCAGCCTTTTGCAGGGGTGTGGCACCCTACTATTTATAATAGAATGTATATTGAGCCTCATAGATGGCCTGTTGCCACATGGCTGATTGGCACGCGAAGACCCGCTCTTTGGCTGCCATCTGTCAATTTGTTGGAATTTTGTTGCAGCAAATCTGGGCAGTTTAGGACTTGGTCAGATTGCCACGTGTCCTGTCGTAGGGATCATTTTTTAGCCGCATAGATCTCTCAGTTTTCGACCATGTAGGGACGCATGAGACTCATACGGCTTAGGTCGTAGACTTCCTTAGCCCATACATAGCTTGAGGATTTAAGCCGCATAGATTCTGTATTTCGACCGCATAAAGCTCATGCGGCTTGGATCATAGTTACGCTTGGCCGCATGAAGTTTGGAGACTTTGGGGCCGCATATGTCTGAACGGCATAAAGTTCATGCGGCTTAGGTGACACTCCTTCTGGCCGCATGTAGGCGTATGAACCTTGCTTTTGGGCGACCTCTCATGTCTTATCTTTTGTCGAAGTGTCAAAGCTGTCATTTTTGTCGATTTTGTCAGGACTTGTCAGCTTTATCAGACGAACTGCTCCTATTGGTCGTATATCTTCCTTCTACAGCTAGTTGTCGATGGGCCACATATGTCATTGAACCAGTCATACGAATTTCCTTTATGCGAACCTGTTTGGCCTAAAGTACCTATGCGGCAATTTGTAATCCGTATGAACCCCATATTTTTTATGCTTCTACAGCAGTGAGTGTAGAAAATTATGTGATTATCGTATAAGATTTGCTGGGTGCAAGTTCGGTTGCCAAGTTCAATGAGTATATGGTTGGGGGTCTCGGAGGTGAGGTCGAGCTCCACACATATCTTGGCATAGTGGGCTTTAGTCAGGTTGCTGGTTTCTACAACGGTGGCCACGTAAGTCCCGAAGGAGTTGGCTATACGCCTAAGAGCCGCGGGAACGAAACAAATGAGGGGGAGATTGGGTAGGGTAACCCATGCGGCCACCGTCGCTGAGTCTTCCTGGGTGTTGAAGTTTGCTGACCACTTGATTATTTTCATATGGTGGGAGCCGACCCTCCCGGTGCCTTTGGACCATACTGTCTTGTGGTCGATGTCGGAGGAAAGGTGTAACAGAATATGCTTCGATTCGAGGGGGCGACCCTGTACTCAGCCGCTAGCCACCAACTGGCTATAACCTCTGCGACCCTGGCAAGTTTGGGACAGCCAGACGAGAATTTGAGGACGAAGGAGAAAGGGAATGAGGAGGCCAGAAAAGAGAGTTCCTGGTCGGAGAATAGCACCGTCGGCATGGGAGATGCCGGCGGATACTCGACTTCAGGGAGAGAGACATCCGGGATCAGGGGACCCGGCTTGTGAGTCCTGTCCGGATGAAGGATGTCGGCGAAGGAAGGGGTGTGCTGGGAGATGAGCCCAAAATTGGCGGATTCGGAAGTTGGGTTGCGCCAGAGGAAGCAGTGCCCAAAAGATGGTGTCTAGCGCTCAGGAAGGTGGGGTGCAGACGCCTTGGGGCCCCATCTTGTGCAAGCGCGAGAGCCTGGGTAGCGCCAGGAGGTGGCTGGGTATGGGGGAGAGCGTAAAGAATAGGGGACATATCCCTAGGAGACCCAGTCCACTCTCGAGCTGGAGATTGAAGCTGGGTTGCGCCTGGGGGGCGGCTGAGGGGTGACGATGGTGGTCCTAGGAGGCGCGAAGGACGGTGCCCGGGGGCCCGGCCGAACAACGACGCCACCCGATAGACTCAGAAGCCCGGCCGCATCGGAGACGAGCATAACGTCGTCAGACGGAGCATGCGCTGGCGAGGAGGACGGGAGATAATGGGAAGGGAGGAGGAGGGGTGGATTGCATCCATTCGAGCCACGACCGAAATAGGGGGAGGGTGGGGAAGAGTTATGGAACCGCAGGGTGCACCGGAGGGTCTCTCGACGAGCGCACCCAAGTTCACTTCACCCGCGCCAATCGGGGATGCCAATAGAACAGCCACACCAATAGGCGCACCCCAGGCTGACGTGGGCACGAGCCCAATCGACCCGCAGCAGTGGGCTGCGCCAGACAACACGTCCCCCATCTTGGGGCATGATGCTCCAGACTGCGCACCTAAATAGGGTGCCACATGCGCCCCAAACTGAACAACGGGGATACTCCAAGCTGCACCCAAAGTCACATGGTTCTGTCTGTGCCTGCTAGTGCCAAAGTTCGTAGCCCCCCCACTCTGATCCACCTGCGTCCAGCGGGGCCTCCAAGGGTTCAGATGTACTAGGAAGTACGCCTAAAGTGGGCAAAGGCATGTGGCCCTGGGGCCTACAGCACCTGCACGCATCAGAGGTTACTGCCCTCAATGAGGGCACGGGAGCCGATGCGAGCACGAGGGATTGGGATATGTTCATTGGATTCAAAAATGGGGAGGAGGAGAATGGACGCAGGGACGGGGGACCCGAGGAGGGAGGAAGGGACCCGAGAGTCTCTGCCTCGACAAGAGATGAGCTAGGGGCGCAACCCACAGGTTACACCAGGGGTTCGTCAGGAGGCGCACTTGGAGGAGGCCAGATAGAATGAGGTACAAGATGTGGGGTTGCGCCCGGGCTGCTCAGCACGGCACCCGGAGGGAAGTGGACGCGGGGTCTCGATGTTAGTCCATGGAAAAGGACGGAGGGGGCTCGAAACCAGAGTCTGACACGAAAGTCAACTCGCCACCCGAGGACATCACTCCACCCGAGGGGAGGGAGCAGGTGGCAGAAGTGACCGACCTCGGGCGGGGCGCCAGAGCAAGGGACATTCCTGGGGAACTGGGGGCGACAGAGCCTTCGGAGCCGTCCACTCCTACTGGGTGACGGACAGTCGCCCGCCTCACAGACGAAGGGGTCTTGGAACCAGCTGCGGCCGCTCCTACTTGGGGGTTGCCCGACCCGAGGGTCTTGGGACCATTTGCTGCTACTTCTACTGGGGGGTAGCCGCCCCGAGGAGGTCGGGAGGGGCGGACCGGGACAAGATCGCAGAGTCCTTCGTCGGAGGAGGCCCGTGTCGAGGAGACGAGGGCGACGAGGCCCGTGTTTGGATGGATTTTGGGTGGGAATGAACCCACCAGCGCCCAATAAGGGCTAGCTGATCGTCTGTCCATGCGAGGGAGGGAGGAGCGCCCAGGACGGACGAGGAGGAATCTTGGTGGGGTGGTCGCCGTGGAGGCCTCGGTCGGGGGAGATATGGATGGCGGAAGCGACGCCTCCTCCTGCGGCTGAACGAAGGAGATGGGCGAGCGTTAGAGGAAGAGGGCAGGGAGGTAGGTCCGACACCCGGCTGCCTGCGCAAGGGCTGAGGCGGTGAGGGAGGATGGGGGCCGGGCGGAGACGGGAGAGGGGGTGTGGAGCCGGGGGAAGAGAGGCATGGAAAAAATCTATTATATATATACTATATATATATATATATATATATATATATATATATATATATATATATATATATATATATATATATATTTATTTATTTATTTATTTATTTTTATTTTTTGAACCGAAGAATATTATTCAAAGCAAACAGGGGGTGGTGCCGGGAGATGGCCCAAGCACCTACAAAACCTCCACTCTGGAGGACGCCAACCTACAAAACAAAAACGAGGAGGCAATACCGGCCGAAAGGACCCGGGGGGCAGAATAAGAGGGGGTGCGGTGGAAAAGAGGACGGGGAGGACCCGCCCACCCCAACCTAAGGAGGATACTTAAAGGGTGGGATCTACTTCTTCCCCGAGCTCGAAGAGCGGAGGACCCTAGGCAGGACAGACACCGCTGCCAACTGCGACGTTGCCCGTTTAGGCTGCACCTTCCGCGATCCGATGGGCAACATCGGAGTCGGGAATTTATCTGCAAAATAGGACTCCAAGTTGACGTGTTCGTTGTTGTGTATACCCAGCGCCGCATCAAGGGCCTGCTCGACCTCCAGCATTCTGGGAAGGATTACGTAGGCTAGATCGGGGTTATCGTCCAGGTTGCGGAAGACGTGGAGTTTCCGGAGAGCCTCTTCCGGGGAGCACACAGTCGCAATCCGTACGAAATAATCACGATATTGGATTGGGGATTCGCTGAGCGAAGATTTTAGGGCGACAGCGGTGTTATCAAGGTTGAGTGCTGGATCAGAAGCGACGGGGCCAGCAGGGGGTGAGGTGCTCGAGTTGGGATCTTCAGTTAGGGCCCGGTGCTGAGGGGCGGCGATCGGGGCTCCCGATGAATGTTGTGGTTCTGCGGCCTCGAAGGAAGCAGAGATGATTCCCTGGACGAGGCTAGCTGACTGATTGGCATTGTCAATGGCTACATGTTCCTGGCCTTGGCCTTGGTTAGGGGGGAGTTGAGCAGATAGGGATGCAGATCTCTGCTGGATCATCTGAGGCGTCCTGAGCAAGGACGTCGAACTGGTTGGCAGTGAGCAGCAGAGTGGAAGGGGTATTGGGGAGGAACCCGATAGATGTGGCCCCCAAACGAGCTGCTGGCTCCGAGGGAGAGCTAGGCTCTGGGTCAGCAATTGGGAGAGAGCCTTTGAAGAAGGTATGAGATCGGAAGGGGGCAGTCCCATCATCTGAGGTGAAATAAAGATGGGAATTGGGAATGGAGGACGATGTGGGAATTTTGTTGGGTGACGGATGACGGGCTGGGTGAGAGTCCGGTTTGATTATCTTCGGGTGAGCGCGGCGGCATTTTGCTAGTGAGTAGCCCCTAGTGCGACAGTGTTGGCAGAAGCTGATCCGTTGCTCGTAGATAATAGGCTGGGTGAACGACTTGTCACCCTACACTATGAGGACGGACTGTGGTAGCTCTCTGGATATGTCTATCTCCATGCAGATCCTGGCGTAGTTACCCTTGACGACGCTGCGGGTTTCGTCGGCCACGGCAACGAACTTGCCGGAGGAGCAAGCGATCATTTTCAGTACCGCCATGGAGAAACATATGAGGGGGAGGTTCGGGAAGGTGACCCATGAGGACACGGTCGAAGAGGGTGGAGCTCCGAGGGAGTTCCATTTGGAGAGAGTGAAGTGGTGCTTGCCGATCCACCCTGAGCTGTGAAGCAGAGCTTTCCTGTCGTCTATGGCAGAGGAGAGGTGCAGGAGGGTAGAATTAGGGTTGAGTGGGGCTACGCTGTATCCCAGGGAGAGGTCCCAGGAGTCGACCAGGGTTTGGATCCGCTGGATTTTGGGGCAGGTGGGGGTGAAAAGCATGACCCAGGTGCGCGGTAAGGTCTTGGACAGTGCCGAGATGTCATGATCGGAGAACCGCACAGAGATACTACCGACTCCAGACAGAGGGGGGTTCTCGATCGATTGGAGAGTCACCTCGGAGAGAGGGGAGGCAAACGTGCGCTCAGTTCTGAGCTTGTCCGCAAAAGACGAGGCTCCTGGTGGATGATTGGACGAAGGAGACGCCCGTGGCACGCCGCTACCAGCTGCCGCAGGGGGGCCGCCGCTAACACCCGAAACTGGGCCACCATTGATGGTGCCAACGGGGAAAGAGGTCTCAAAAGCGGTCGCGACAGGGCAACCGATGGAAGCGCCCGCGGGGAGTGGAAATCCGAATGTGCCCGATGGGGGGCCAGGTCCTTGAGTGCCAGGGGGGATCCGGGAAGGGCGTATGCTCTCCCATGGGAGGCACAAGGGAGTGGGCGCATATGCCTATTCCGCCACATCCCAAGGGGGGAGTATGCACCCCCGAAGGAGGCGCATGGAAGGCCTAGTGAGTGCATAAGGGCGCGCATGCATCAGCATATGCGCCAGCAACTCCGCGGAGAGCGCCACCTCCCGAGGGGGGCGCATGCACCCCCGAATGGGGTGTATGGAGGGACTAGTGAGCGCATAAGAGAGGTGTGCACGCAGCAGCATATGCGCCTGCTACTCCGCGAGTTAGAGTAGCAGGCGAGAAGGGATTTGAAATTTGAAATACGGTCGACCGGTGAAGCGACGCGAATCCCGATCATGGATGAGGGAGGGGGAAGATCGAGGAAGCAGACTCCCGGAGACTGAAAGAGGCGACGACGGGGGAGGGAGTTGAGCGACCGGTTGGCACGGCCTGCCGACGGCGTTGCGGTCGGACAGACATCGGAGACCTGGTGGCGGGGAGGAGGAAATCACGGTGGAGAAACTCTGGAGGGCGGCTGCTGAGGGAGATGGTAGAGGGAGCAGCCAGACTGGGATCGCGTCTGCGCGAGGGGAAGCCGGGGAGCCCCCGTCGAGAACCGCTAAGAGGTCCGGGGGAGGGGACTCAGCCAGCGGAGGGGGGGCCGGGAGGGGGGCTCCATGGAAAGGATTGGGGGAGGAGAGCTGTAGATGATGACACGGAGGGCGAACTCCGGGCAGCCGGCTTAGACGCCGGAGGGAGGTTGGCTCCACGAGCAGCCATGGGTACGGAGGAGGGGAATTGGGTTGGGGGAGCTGCGGAGCTCATGGGAAGAAGATTATATACATATATTTTTTTTTTTATATGGGAGCCGCAGCTCATGGGAAGAAGATTATATACATATATTTTTTTTTTTTATATGGGAAGAAGATTATATATATATATATATATATATATATATATATATATATATATATATATATATATATATATATATATATATATATATATATATTTTTTATATATATATATATATATATATATATATATATATATATATATATATTTTATATATATATATATTTTATATATATATATATATATATATATATATATATATATATATATATATATATATATATATATATATATATATAAAATATATATATATATATATATATATATATATATATATAATCTTCTTCCCATATAAAAAAAAAAAAATATATATATATATATATATATATATATATATATATATATATATATATATATATATATATATATATATATATATATATTCATTTCCTATATATATATTTTATATATATATATATATATATATATATATATATATATATATAGGAAATGAATAAATATTATATATATATATATATATATATATATATATATATATATATATATATATATAGGAAATGAATAAATATTATATATATATATATATATATATATATATATATATATATATATATATATATATAATATATATATATATATATCTATATATATTCATTTCCTATATATATATATATATATATATATATATATATATATATTTTCCTATATATATATATATATATATATATATATATATATATAGGAAATAAATATATATATATATATATATATATATATATATATATATATATATATATATACATATATATGTATATATATATATATATATATATATATAATATATATATATATATATATATATATATATATATATATATATATATATATATATATATATATATAAAATATATATATACTATATATATATATATATATATATACATTTTTCAACGTATCCTGTCAGGAAAATGAGCAAGTACAAACACCCAGAATTTGGGCACGAGAACGTAGCAACGCCCAGCCTACGCCGCAGTGTCGGCGGTAGAACGCTGTCCTAGGTCTCAATGCATCTAATAGTATAAGACTAACAGTTTATACTCCCCGAATGGGGGTGACATAGCAGATACATACTCAATCACATCTAGGGTAGAGCATAAAGGAAGATAGATAAAACATGAAATCCAAAAGAGGTACAACAGAGAGAAATCTAAGTGTCTAAGATACAAACTCAGAATACATCTCAAAACTCAAATACAGTAATCCATAAAATAAATACAACTCCAGACAACTGAGAAAAACTAACTAAACAACCTCTAATGGTTTCCTCTAGGCTAGCAGGCAATCCCGAGCTATCTGTAAAATTTGTCAACGTATCCTGTCAGGAAAATGAGCAAGTACAAACACCAACAGCAGTTCCATATGAATTGAGAAATACAATAAGAGACAGTAATAATGAAATACAAGACAAAGAATATAGGCGACTTGGGAGCCATTCGAAAGCTGAGTTACAACCCTTAAACCAAACAAGGACCGGGGTTGTAACCCTTCTTCCGAACAGAACCTAGTCCCATAACCAAAGTACAGTATAAAAGACAGATAGAGCATATGAGAATGAATCGTAGTTTGGTGAAAGTACAGTAAGTAAAGCTAAAACTGGAATGTAAGACATGACAAATAAAGTAAAAGGTGTTTTGAATTATTAGAGTGATATGTGATCGGCTAAAGGGAGAGTATGGCCAAGTTATCCACTTGGCCCGACAATCACATGAAAATCTGGAAAGGGTCATGCCGGCCAACCTGGATAACCGGGAGTGAGGTATCTGCGACACCCTACGTGGAGTGAGGGTGACGCTAGCAATGTATAGTTACAATAAGGCTTTGATCACATAATCCCTAATAATTCCCCCAATATATCCCCCGAATAGTATCACGGATTCGGACATGGCATGTCATGACACGGGGATTCGAGAGCAGGTGATCAGCCTACTCCCAATATGTGTCTATATAAGTACATGAACACGGAAATATCTCATACCCATATACCAAGAAAGTCCAGGAATAACATCTCATGCCAGATCCGACGTATACTAGTCCGTGAACTGTCGTGTCAGGAATCAAGTATAACACTACGACTGAATCGGATATAGTAGATATCAAGACAATGAAAACTATCAGTGAATGTACTCGCCTGCGGTCCTGAGCTGATAAGTACAGAGGGTCCAACTGAAGCCACAGAGTCCTATTTAAAGCAACACAGGTTACAAAGTGTTCAAGTTATATTAAAAGAGTCTCTACAAGAATCTATATTATTCTAGGTTCTTCTAAGTCAAATTAACTCTAGGTCAACTTCGGTCAATAATCTAGTCAAACTAGGTCAAGCGTTGACTCACAGTTGACTTTGGGTCAACTGGTCAACTTTGGTCAAACAGGGTCAACCTAGTCTAATTATTGAAAATATAAAGTGTACTTCGTTATTCGTACGTCGAAACTTACGACACGTAAATCGAGATAAGAATATCAAGGGTAAAGTTGATAATTTTATTACAGTGATCCACGTGCCCATCTTGTCAATTTCAGCGATGTGAGATCACTGGAATTGACTGAGCTCAGTTTCGTTGTACTCATCCCGAAATACGAGCATTATATGAATTAATTATTAGAAAGGTTAAACTCAGAGAAACTATCAACAAACATTGTCGGACGATGAATGAACATCGTCAACGTGTCCAGAATGGTCAATATAGCTAGGATAGCCTACCCAACGGTCCAATTTGGACACAGGGGCAAAAAGGTAATTTCGGGTCAAAACGGTGTCCGTGTCGGAGCCGTTTTGCACCGAAAAATGTGCAAAAAAACAAGTCTACAAAATATAATAAATTATATGTCCACGCAACCAGAATGTTGATACGAACCCAACGGTATCTCCAGAATTGGATTTCGTTGACTCGATCTCAATTTGGCCCGTTGACCAGAACTTGGGATTCCGGTTTGCACGGAAATGCGTGCTGGAGTCAAAGTCCTCAAAACTCAGCAAACTACCTGTCAACGAGTCTAGAATGACGATACGAGCTCAACGGTATTTCCGGAATTGGATTCCGATGAGCCGATCTCAAAATGATCCGTTGGCCCGGACATTGGTATCCAACTTGCACCGAAATGCGTGCCAGACGCAATGTCTACCAAACCTAGCAAATTATATGTCAACTAGTTCAGAATGACGATACGAACTCAACGGTATCTCCGGAATTAGATTTCGATGAGCCGGCGTCAAAAGTCCCGTTGACCCAGAAAGTGGGACCTGCCTTGCACCGAAATGCGTGCCCGGGCCCACGTTCTCCAAATCTAACAAATTTTATATGAAAACATGCCAGAACGACGCCACGAATCTAATGGTGGTGTCAGAAATGAAATCTGGAGTCCCATGTTCAAAAATAGAATTTTACAAGTTGGAAATTACGAATTCGGACGGCCAACTTTGGCGTCGAATTCAACCAATCAAACAAGCTCAAACTGAAATGAAATCTAAAGGGGGCAGGAAGAGGGTTATACCAGCTTCGCACTGGAACTGGTAGAATGCCAAACGGAGCTGCGGTGGAGGAGATTCAAGCTGACAAAGTTGGCCCCGCAAAACTGTCCAAATTTAATACAATTTAAACGGTCAACTTGGTGGCCGGTTTTGATGTATCAAACGATAAAATTAACGGACGAAATTTGACAGGGATGAAGCTGGATATACCGAGATTGCGACGGAGCAAAGAAATCGTCGATCCAACGGTCGGATTGTCCAGAAATTCGGCACGAAGTTGCTGCGACGGGGCGCCAAAACGAACTTCATTTCGCGCGCGTCACGACGGGACGTCGTGCAAAACACACGAATCGCCTCGACGGCGCGTCCCGGAGGACGGTGGCCGTCAGGGAGAGGCTCGCCTGAGCTCGCCGGAGTGGGCCACCCACGGGGGAGTCGCCGGGGTCACGATGGGACGTCGGCGGCGACGTCTCACGCTCGCTCGTGCGCGTCACCTGGCGCATGGCTGCTGCCGCTGCTGTCAGCGCGGTGGCACGCGGGGCTGTGCGCCCTGCCACGGCGACGGCGGGGGCGGTGGTCGACGGCTGGAATGGTGATGGAGGTGGTGGCGCTCGGTTTGAAAGGGAGGAGGAAGGAAGGGTGGAGATGGTGATGGCGGTTTTGATTGGAGGAGGAGGAAGAAAGAGATGGAGATGGAGGAGGAGGTTGCTCGGCCTGGTTGTGGTGGTTGTTTCATGGAGTGGAGGTGGAGAGGAATGAAGGAGGAGGAGAGATGGATGTGTGGAGGAAGTCTTGGCCATGGCCGACCACGGCGGAGGTGGTGGCCGGCCAGGGAGGTCGGCCATGGGGGAGGTCGGGTCTGGTGTGGGTGTGGAGGAGTTGTTCTTGCTGTTGTTGTTGTTTTTGTTGGTTTTTGCTTTGAAAGTGTGGGAACAAATGAAAAAGGAAGAGAGAGAATGATGTGGATAAGGAAATAATGTTAAAGAGAGAGAGAGAGAGAGAGTGTTCCCCACATAGTTTTTAGGGCCGGCACAAATGTGGCTGATTTGAAAGTAGGAGAAATGTATGGGTGGGATTAAAGTAGGGAGATCCAAAGGCTAGAAATTAAATGTAGGAAAAGTCATTCCTATGAGAAATTGAATACATAAAAATTCCAATAAATATAGGAAAATAGGTAGAAGGAATAATTAATATTTTTTGGCAAGAAAATTGAGGGGGTCATGATGGAGAAAATCATGGAGCTGGACTGGGCTCGGTGGAGCCGGATTGGACGAAAACCGGACATCGAGCAAAATAGAATTAAAATATAGACGTTGATGATCATGTGTAAATAAGTTGCACATGGGGATTCCAATAAATGGGACACAAGTGGCGGACGGGTAGTAGGCTCAATGTGGGCCATGTCCATAATTGGGGCGGACAGGTTTTGGTCGACAGGGGACCCGCAAATCAAGTTGGAAAATAAATGTGACGCCGTGGCGTGAAATAAAATCGGGTCACGCGTCGGGAAAGTTGTGCGAATCAAATGGAGCCCAAAATGACATGAATGAGTGGGAAACAAAGGTCATGGGTGACGAGCGTCTCGAGTAGATCATCAATGAGGAGTTGGTTTCAAGAAACTGACTGGTCTGGCGCTCCCAATTTAAATATCATGGTAACGCGCTGAAAATGATCAAGAAAAAGAGTGGGAAAAATAAATATCAATCAAATGGTCTAAACCGACCCGAAGTTCAGCGAAGCAGAAAGAGTACAAGGGAACAAGTTTGGATGGGACACCATATACCGTCATGAAGGTAATCGTGTCCACTCCAAAACTCGTGAAAAGGATTTCCTGAGTTGAACATCCCTGATACTCCAAATATCAAAGGCATGGGAAAGTACACTTAAAGAAAATAATTCAATAAATTATTTAATGAAACCAATAAATCAGAAAATAAAATAAAATAAAAAAAAATCAATCCGAAATTCAGGGTGCTCACATCTCCTAACCTTTTCTAGTAGGCAATTTAGAAGACATATCGATGTATGGGCAGGTGAAGGCTGACTCCCCCAGGACAAGGCAACAACTCACAACACGCACACGTCAAGTACCAATACTATCAGCCGGCATAACTCGAGGCTAGCGGCCCACGTGACCCATCAGTCCACATAGCTCGAGGCTAGTGACCCTCGCGACTCGACTACCATAGTATGCAGTTACTACAGTTGTTGGATTTGGGGTAGCCCATACATTTAACTGTCTTCTCCCTCCCAAGGTCACTAACAGAAGGTAGTTCGCTAAGACTAGGTCCATATGCAAAAAAATAAGAGGGAAAAATAACTGAAAGCAAAATAAAGTGAACTAAAAATAGCAAGTAATGGATCCAACTAAGAACAGATAATAATATGCAGTAAATAAATAAATAAAGGTGCATATAATTATAACAGTAAATAAGGCAAGGTATCTTACCTGAGGGTGGTACGAGAAGCAGCAAAATCCAACAATCAGAATCGTCAATACGAAAGTCAAAATCTACAAGAAGCTCCGGATGCTGAAATAAACATCACGAACGAGTTTGGAATAAAAAATATGCCTAGGAAACACCTGTCCAAAAGTCAAATTCTGGAACAGAGCAAATTCGTAATTTCGGATCAAAACAATGTCCGCCGTTGGACCTGCTTTGCACCGAAATGTGTGCCAATATCTACGATCTCTAAAGTCGTCAAACTACATGTCTACAGATTTGTTTTGATGAGACGAACCCAACGGTATGTCCAATTTTGAATTTCGGTGGGCTGTACACAAAATCGCCCGTTGAGTGGGATTATGGGCCCGCCAAAATAGCGTCCCGATCAACGGTCTCATAATTGGACCAAACTTGGCTCACAGGACCAGAAAAATATTTCGAGTCCAATGACGCAAGTTTCGTCGCGATTTGATGAGTGTGCACAAAGTAATTGAAAAATTTTGAAAAGCCCGATACGGAAAATTTTGACGGATACGGGTCAAATTCGTCGCGCACACGCAACCAATTTGAATTTCGTCAAAAGTCCGCACGTCCGCAAAATCGATACGGACCTTTCGGTACTCTCGGTTTACGACGGGGTCGCCCGGATTGGCGGGACGCACGTCGTACCGAAATTTTCTAATTTTTTGAAAACTGATTTTTAGTAGGATTTTTAATCTAATTAATACAGAATTTATTGCAGAATAAATAAAACTATTTGAAGGGGATAATAGAGGGTCATGTGGGCTTTCTACACGAATCGACGGATCTAAAAACGGATAAGAATTGGAGGAGAAATTAATTGAAGAAGTCGGGTACCTCGATATTAAAAACTGTCGTTGTTGTGGGTGTTTGTTGTTGTTGTTGCTGTCGTCGTGAGGTGCTGCTGTCCGAGGGCTTGCCGGTGATGAGAGGGGAGGAGGAAGGATGATGGAAGAGATTAGGAGGAAAAAGGAAATTAGGGTTTTAATTTGGTTGAAGGGGGTATATAAATACATGTATCATGGGAGGGGGAAGTTTCGGCCAACCTATATGGTTGCTACTGCTTGCTTGGAAAAAAAAGGGGGCGCACAACTTGCTAGCTGCTGCTTAGTCTTTTGTACGGTGGGGTTGGTGGTCGGGTGGGGCCGACCACCATTTCTATATTTTTTTCTTTTTTCTTTTTTTTTTCTTATCTAATCAATACTTTTAAATATAAATATCTATATCTATATATGTATATATCCATAAATATACCAAAAATCTATTTAAAAAAAACCAAATACCATTTAAAAGTCAACTATCCAATTATTTAATAATTTGAGCATATATATATATATATATATATATATATATATATATATATATATATATATATATATATATATATAAATTCAATCCTTAATAAATCAACTCAAAATAATAATAATAATATTTAAATAGGAAGACATGTTTATTAAATCTCCACCAATTTGAAATAAAAGTTAATATTATCTAACTATATATATGATGCATTTAAAATATATTTTTACATATATACACAAATTTAAATTGCCATAAAAGGCGACAATAATAATATCACATTAATATCAAATAATATCAACAATAATAAAATATCTATTTAATTATCACAAAATAACTTTAGTAACAATAAAATAATAAAAATTGTTCCAACATGTAAACTTTACCACACACCCTCATCCGGGTCCAGGAACATGTACAATCTTGTAAAATATTATTTAAAAATAAAATAACAATAATTGTACAAATATTTAAATAATTAAAAATTGTACATAAAATTCTAAAATAATTTAGGAGATATTTTTAAGCACATAAAATATGTCTACATGGCCACATTTTGTCACACTATCTGCTTACATGGGCCAAAATTTGGTTCGGGTCTAGTTCGAGCTGAATTGGACAAACCGGTCATCTAAAAATCAGTATATAAAATAATATTTAATTAAAAATACTTTAAATAAGTCAATTCACAATTGGTCTAGTTTTTCTAGTTTGGACATCACCATGGCTAGGCTTCCCCCGGTATGGCTAATGTACTAGTCAAGGCACACTGCTACATCTTTCGTGCCAAAATTCATGGTAGTCTTGTGTTTCAAAATTAAACAATGGCTAAGGTCATTTCTAATGAAATAAAATCATAATTTGCATAAATAAATTTTTAATAAAATAATAAAAATAATAATAAAAAAGTGGGGTTTTACAGAATCCATTAATACGGACTAAGGGATGCCAGAAGGTAACCTTAGACATGCTTGTCGGAAGCATTCGATGAAGGCTCGAACTGTCTCCTTGTCCTTCTGGGTTATCTCCATGAGCAAAGACATGGTCATGTCCTTTCCATCGTCATAAAATCGGGAGAGAAAGAGACACTTCAGATCCTCGAAGGAAGAGATAGAATTATCGGGGAGGCTACGGTACCAGTCGTAGGCTACCCCTTTCGGCGCCTCGATAAATAGGCTTGTGAGTAGGTCGTCCTCTTTCGGTAGGTGCCCCGTCATGGAGTGGAAGTAGGTCAGGTATTGATGGGGGGACTCCTTCCCATCAAATGGTATCAGCGACTGTGGTTTGTACTTGGGAGGATAAACCACATTGTTCCATTCGGAAGGATAGGGTTGCCGCATCCCGAGCTTCTGGCATTCTTCTGTTTATTTTTTGCTTTGACACGGTCGAGTAAGTCCCTCACCATCTCGAACAATTCATCCGTAGAGTTAGGATCAGGTGATTGAGGCAAGGTACTCCACTTCTAATAATTAAACCATATGTCAGGTATAAAAATGCCACTCCACTATCTAATATGAATAAACCACTCCACTTCTAAATAATTAAAGACTTACCACTCCCTCCTCATGAATTCCTAATTAGCCAACTCCTAATCCAGAAATTACTAAAAATGCCACTCCTGATAACGAATAATAAAATAGCTAATAAAAATTTTAGGAAAAATAGGATTTATGGAAAGTAGGGGTTACATGGCATGCAGCCCAGTGGTCAAGATAACGATTATCGGTAGGAGCGTTCGATATAATTACCATTTCCAATATATATAGCAGCTTATAGCGGGTTGGAGGACACGCTGTTGGTGAAGCTTATCGAAGGGAGAAAGTAGCGGCTATCATTCGGAATGGGGAATGGCGGGCGGCTGAACAACGGTTTGCTAGGCTGTGCGACGATGACATCCGGATGGAGAAGATAAATAGGACCTTGCAATGGTATACGTGGGTATAGGACGGGTCCACAGGTGGCCGATTCGAGTGCATGGTTGCGTACAATCAAATAAGGACGACGCATGGAAAGTAGGAACTTGCAAAATTTGTGTAGGTGAAAGGTAGTGTGAAGAAGATGCAACTATGCCTTTATCGGCTTTTGTAGGGCAGGCTCCTTACGATGGACATGTTAGCAAGGTTTGTCATCCAAGCAGGATGGCAGAGATGTGTGATGTATAGCCAAGAAATGAGATACGAAGCACATGTTCTTTGAATGCCCGGCTACTTGGACAATATGGCAAGTACAAGAGGTTAAACTTCAGCTGCAAAATAGAGCCGCCTAGGATATTGACACAGTGATATGGGATATCAAGACGACGAAGAGCAGAGGAGGCAAGTGGTATAGAGAAGCACGTATTCGATTAACGGAGACGGTTTGGCTTATATGGAGAGAGAGTAACAATCGTATATTTGAAGATAAGAGTACTATAAAATTGGGAATCTCCATAATATAGAACATGATGTGGTTTGTATGGGGTTGTCCTAGGGAACCCACAATTAATGGTTATGACGCAAATTTAATCATTATTAATAAAATTATCGGCTCCATATATATATATATATATATATATATATATATATATATATATATATATATATATATATATATATATATATATTAAAAATATATATATATATAATCTGGAATAAAAAGCCCCGCCTCAGGAACCCCGCCGAAGTCCTGCCCCCCGCTCCTACACCATCGGATGGTGGGGGGGGGGGGAAGGGCGCTCGATCCAACGGTCAAGGGGAGGGCGGGGCCTCCGCGGGGCTCCCGATTCGGACCCATATATATATATATATATATATTATATATATATATATATATATATATATATATATATATATATATATATATATATAATGGTAATTGTGTCGAACACACCCACCAGGAATCAATCTCCTGACCACTTAGGTCACATGCCTCACCACTGCCACTAGGCTAGGGGCCATTGGTATATATTATATATATATATATATATAATATATATATATATATATATATATATATATATATATATATATAAAATATATATATATATATATATTGGAGATGGTAATTGTGTCGAACACACCCACCGGGAATCAATCTCCTGACCACTTAGGCCACATGCCTCACCACTGCCACTAGGCTATGCCTCACCATTTGTATATATATATATATATATATATATATATATATATATATATATATATATATATATATATATATATATATATATATGAAAGAAGGTAAAAAATTTACTCATATAATCAATATATAGTACATAAGAAGGGCCCTTATGATGGGTTCATCGAAGATACATCAAAATCTATATTATGCAAATACCAGTAGGCGATGTGATACATTCATCAAAAGCACGCCTATTCTGTTCCCTCCAGACATGCCAAACCATAGAAGCCAAGCGCATCCTTGCCTCATTAAACCACCCAACTCCTCGATGACTGTTAGTTCAAATTAACCAATGATCCCCTCAATATCTCTAACCTTTGCCCTCATTCCCAATCTATGACATTGTTCTCGCCAAATAGCCCGGCCACAGTACATGCATATTATATATATATATATATATATATATATATATATATAATATATATATATATATATATATATATATATATGTGGCCGGGGCTATTTGGCGAGAACAATGTCATAGATTATATATATATATATATATATATATATATATATATATATATATATATATATATATATATATATATGAACCAACCCCCAGCTTTATTTCTTAGTAAGGCGCAAAATGCTGAAGCCATTACAAGTAAGCGCAAAAACAGACACAATAACAAAAAAAAAGAAAACCCATTAGAAGTGCAAGGAGTGCGTGAACCCCTCACTAACGTGCTTGTAGAGACTGGTGACTTTGTGTATCTGCCTGAGGACATCCCTAATCAGTAGGTTGGCGTATATGGTGTCCCTCGTATCTGAATTTGTTGCGGTTCTTCCAAATTACCCATATGATGGCGACTGCAACGATCTGGTGGCCATGCGAAGTACTGCCCCAGTTGGCTAGAAGAACGTTGAATCCCCCAACGGCCCAATCCTGTATGCACCGAATAGATTGGGCAATCCACACCTGCGCAGGCAGCTCTCCTGAATGTAAATATGGTCGACTGTCTCCGACTGGCACTTCGAGCAGCAGTGATACGCTGATGCTAGGCTGAAGCCAATGGTGGTGAGAGCGCCATTAGTGGGGAGCATCTTAAGAACGCTCTCGAAATCAGAAAAGACCATTTTTTGGGATACAAGACTGCTATAAAGGCCCGATGATGGGGGATGGCACTTCGATGCCGTGAACCAATCTTCTCGTCGAGCTAGAGTGAATGCACCATTATCCGAGAGGGACCACCTCAGAGCATCAGTGTCGTCTTCACTTTCAGACCAGTAGCAGCCAATACATCTGCAGCCTCCTCCCCAATCTACTCTCGGACCATGTCCCAATTCTAGTCCCCTGTGATATCCACAGATCATAAATCGTACTGTTGAGTGGGACTGCTGCATGATGCAGGAGAAGGGCATCCCGGACCAACGTTCGTGAAAAGTGACGATTCGCCCGCGCTCCCAGTTGGAGACGAATCAAAGGCTCAACGAGAAGCCGTACGTGCAAGATACGTCGCCAAGAAGCAAACATCTGTTATTGTAGTCAACGACAGATGAATGAGTATTCCTGAAGTATCTGGCCTTCATGAACCTCGCCTGAAAAGTACGACTCTCGCGAAGTTCCACCACATCTTCATAGAGCAAGCATCAACCATGTGCGACAGCCTACGAAATCCCAGACCTCCCTCCGCTGTAGTTCTGGCCATGGTATCCCAACTGGCCCAATGATGCTTGTCCTTATCATCACTGTATCCCCATAAAAAGTTGGAAAAAGATTTTCAATGGATGTAAGCACCTTCTTAGGGGACGAGCAAGTGCTAGAATATAAATGGGGACGGAGGAGAGGATGTGATGAATCAGAATCATCTTCCGTCGGGCGACAAGATCGTATTGTGCCATCCCTCGATTTTTTTTCTAATTTTGCCCACTAGCCCTTCATAAATGCATTGGATCTGCCATACACCAGCGGACACCCTAAGTAAGAGAATGGTGGATACTTAACAGAGAAGGATGTGATGTTAGTAAGAGTGGCGGAGTGGTCTCTGTTGGCCGAGTGGTGGGTATAAATAACTCTTGTTGGGGTTGATACGCTGACGAAGCATCTCATGTATCTCTATAGCGTCTTGTGGACCACTTCCACGGACCCGACGTCGTTGGAGGAGAAAATAAGGATGTCATTGGCGTAAGCCAAGTGAGTGATTATTAGACATCCGGTAGTGGTGGAAATTTGAAACGGGGTGTACGGACCATTTATTGACATTTCTACTAAGGGCTTCGCGGCAATGATGAAGATGGTGGAAGATAAAGGGTCTCCCTGTCTGACTCCACGACTCAATTTGAAGAAGCCCTAGGCTTGACCGTTAATAACGGTGGAGAACCACGAGTTGCTGATTGATCTCCACACGATGTCTATCCATGACTCCGAAAACCCAAAGGCCCTAAACACCCAAATCATGAATTATCAGTCAAGCCTGTTATAAGCTTTCTTCATGTCTAGCTTGATAGCAATGTTCCCGCCCCTAGACAGAATTTCATAGGTAATCATTTTCTGAGCCATTAGGATGTCTAATATATTCTGACCATGAACAAAGCTGCTTTGTCCTCAGAGATAATCTTGGGGAGCATCCCGGACATGCGGTTGGCAATGATTTTTTGAGATGATTTTGTTAGTGAAGGTGCACAAGCTCAGAGGACGAAAGTCTTTGAAGGTCTCTGGTTGTCCTTCTTAGGGATAAGAATCAGGTTGGCACAAGATATCGATCTGGGGTACCTGGCTCCTTGGAAAAGGTCGTAACTGCTTCATGGATGTACGATTTGATGATATCCCAGCAAGATCTAAAGAAGATGCCAGTGAATCCGTCAGGACCAGGAGCACTATGTTCATTCAGGGCCCATACTGCGTCTTTAACCTCCAGCTCGGAAGGAAGGAGCTGCAGCTGAGTATTGTCACTATCCTCTATCAATCGGGGGATCTCCATGAGGAATTTCACGTCCTTGATGATGACTTCTTTGGTGAAAAACTGGGATTAGAAGTTAGCGCAGCCGCTTGGATCCCATGTTGCTCATTTATAATGTGTCCACCCTCGTCAGCGATCTGATACAGGTTAAGCTGTTGTCTGCACCACTTGACATAGGAGTGGAAGTAGCTTGAGTTTATGTCGCCGTTCCTATTCCAATTCAACCTAGCTTTCTGTTTCCAAAATTTTGCCTTGACTTTTAGTCGAACTTCAACAGCGCTCTGGTGAGGTTGGGGAGGCACAGGCCGTGGGGATCTATTAGTGACGAATAGAATCTCCATACGGGTGACGTCGTCCTCAGCAGTTTGGACGGCCTGGAAGATCGCCAATGTTCCTTACTCCAGACTGTGAGGGCTTTTCTAGTGGGTTTCAACTTGGCCGCTACATAGTCTAGGGGTTTGGTTCATTGGGAGCACTCTAGGCCGCCGCTATGGTATTCCTGAATTGTGGATGATGGCTCCAGAGGTCGAGGAAGCAAAATTTTCTTGATCTGTTTGAATTGCGGGTAATTTCTATGAGCATAGGGGAATGATCCATTTGGTGGTGTTAAGGTGCGATAGGGTAGATATGAACCCCATGTCTGCCCACTGAGCATTGATGAGGGCACGATTAAGGCGAGAATATTGTCGCCGGGCACCTTCCTGCATGATACACTAAGTGAAAGCGTTGTCGGAGAACTAAAAGGGTATCAGATGAGAACTGAATATGAAGTTGGTAAATCCTGTATGTCCAGCGAAGGATGAGGTTGGCCACCCGACTTCTCTTCTCTACAAGTAACTACGTTGAAGACGCCAACACAGAGCCAAGGGAGGTCGCTGTTATTGAGGTGAGTGTCCTTCAGGTCATCCCAAAGCTGTTTACGTTCTTCAATATCACAACTTCCATGGACGACAGATAAGATAGAGCAGGACCTGAGCATGGGTGTTCCACCCAATGAGAGCGCTTGCCTCGAGTCGTGGATGATGTCGATCTTCACGTCGGCCGCGAATAGGATTCAAATGTCGTGGCATCCAGCGATTGCAGAGGGGAAGCCTAACTGCATCTGAATGGATTTGAGTTTCTTTTGAGGGATTTTAGGTTTTATAATTACTATAATGTCTATTCTGTGGATTTTCTTGAGGCTGTTTAATCTTCTTAAAGTGGGTTTGTTCGCTAGGCCCCTAACATTCCAAGGTAGGATGTTAAGTATTAAGGTTGCTGGGGGGGAGGATTTAGTGAGTTTCGTAGAAGACCTAGTGGTCATGGTCGTGGCCTCTTTTGTACTTTTTTTTTATTTTTTGGTAGTAGCCGCCTTTCCGACCGTCTCGATGGTTCTAGCTATGTTAACTGTTTCCTCTGAGGGGTGCATGTAGACTTCTTCGACTATTTCTGCCAAGGCTCCGAATTGGCTATTCGGGCTAATGATGCCAGCGTCGATGACCTGTTGAAACTTGGCCACTGTAGCTTACCTATGTTGGCCAGAGCGTCCGTCTCGAATGTTAGCCACGATGTGAAAGAGGAGGGGGCAGCTGTATCTGGGTGAAGGGCGGCCTCTTTGCCTGTTGATTCTAGCTGGTTCTCTGGTGTCAGAAGTTCCGCATCTGCTTCCCCTTCGGGGTCTCCAGTGATCACTGTGACCTCTTTTGGGTCGTGTACCCTAGTGTTTTCTTCATTAATGCTATTCTCCTGTGGAGTGTCTGGAGGGTCTGAGGCGAGTGTGTCAAATTTATTGTTAAGGTTGAGTGCCGGTATTTGTAGGGCACGATAGCTCTGTTCGGTGAAGTTGGTTCTTGCGTGACGGAGTTTCCAGCGCTAGCTTCAAACCGGATGTGGAAGTTCGGTAAGGGAAGGAGGGGTGATTTATTATGGGATTGATGGGATTACTTGTGTTTCCTGGCCGTTTGAGAGGGGGCGCCCTTTCGTGTCTCTTTCTTCTTCAGTTCTGGGTGAGCACGATAATAATGCTCAATAGAGTGGCCACTCATATGACAGTGTTTACAGAAGATTATATTTTGTCATAAATAATTTGCTAGGTGTGCGTCCTGTTGCCGAGCAAGATTTGAATATGCTTGGGGAGGTCCTTAGATAAGTCGATCTCCACACAGATTTTAGCGTAGTTTGCTTTAGAGAGGTTTTTAGTTTCTTTCGCCACAGCCACAAATATACCAAAGGAGTTAGATATGCGCCTTAATAGCAGAAACAAAGCAAATAAGGAGGAGGTTAGGGAGGGTCACCCAGGCCGCGATGATCGTTGAGTTTACTTTGGTATTGAAGTCCGAGGACCATCTGACGATTTTTATGATGTGGGCATCTATTCTGCCAGTGCCTCATGACCAGATGTTTTTGATCTGAATCTGAAGATAGGTGCAGGAGGATGTGCTTGGGATCCAGAGGGGAACCCTATATGCCGAGGTGAGCTCCTAGCTGGCGATCACTTCCTGGACCCTCTGAAGTTTCGGGCACCCGGTAGAAAATTTGAGGATGAAGGTATGTGGGAAGGAGGCAGACAGCGACGCCATTTCTGTGACAGAGAATGACACTGTGATCTTGGACAAGTTCAACGAATAGTCAACTTCTGGGAGGTCAATATCAGAGAATAGCTGTTGGGGTTTGACAGTATGATCAGGACGTAGCTTGTTGTCAGCGTATGATGGCACGAGGAGCTGTTGAGGTGCAGGAGGCGCAGGTGGGGAGGGTCGGCATCCCGAGTGTGCGATAAGCGCGATAGGAGAGATCATCCCACTGGGGGGGCACGAAAGTAGGCGTTGATAGGGAGCCCCGGGCGAAGGGTAGCACTGAGGGGTCCGACCCGAAGGGGGGACACCACACCCGGAGGGGAGCTGGAAGGGGAGATCACCACCAACGGGGAAAAGGCCCAGGATGCGCGCCCCCTGAAGCGGATAAAGGGGGAGGGTCCGTGCCATCCGAGAATGGCGCCAGAGAAGGGAGCACCGAGACTGTGCGCCTCTGGGAAGAGCATGAGTAGGTCAGCACCAAGGACCGATGGCGCGGTGGGGCAGCAGCCTGACCAACGAGTGGCGTTGGAACACGCGCATCAACTAGGATGAGTGCGCTTACGGACAGCGGCACGGTGTGGCTCTCGCCGCCAAGAGTGTGCGCGCGATCTAGGGGCGAAGGCGGAGATACCACGCACGCGCCACTCAGAGGTGCAGGAGAAAGTGCACTACTCAAGGGTGCGCTGACCCGTCCAGGACAGTTGGCTTCGGGAACCACAAATTCTGTTTGAATTTAAAAAAGTGATAGGACAAGGGGTAGCTGCAAGCCTCGGACAATGAGCGTGGGGAAACGAGGCAGCCAGGGACACTGCTCCCAAGGGATGGACCACCTCCCAAGCGTGGTGGTTGTCGTCCCGCAGAGCAGCCACTGGACAGGGCGCTGTACTGATGGCGGAGGAGGGCCTGTCGGAGTCAGAGACGAAGTCGCAGAGAGGTAGAGGGGGGGCGGAGCCGGGCAAACAAGAGACGAGAGGATCCGGGAAAGAATGAGGGGGGAGCAGAAGAGGGGTCAGGGGGCATCCCTAGAAGGGCTAGAGGTCGGGTGGCCAAGGGCCGCCCTCGAGGAGCTCGGCGGGGCCTAAACATAGTGACTTCTGCGAAGGAGGAGGAGGAGGGAGGAAGGAGGACGCCGGGGAAGACGGCTCACTGGGCAACCGACGACGACCGCTGCCGAGAGGCGCCGTAGGGGACTGGGCTAAACCCTGTCGGAAGGGCAAGGTTCATGGGTTGCCAACGCCCGCAAGATGCTGAGAAGGAGCTCCGCAAGCAGCATTCTTATATATATATATATATATTATTATATATTATATATATATATATATTTTTTTTTTATATATATTATATATATATTATATATTATATTATATATATATCTATATATATATTGGGTGGTTGTTATATATATATATATATATATATTATATATATATATATTATATATATATAGATATATATATATGCGCCTTTTTGAATAAATGGGTGCATATATAATTAATTATATATATATATATATATATATATATATATTATATATATATATATATATATATATCTATATATTAACAACCACCCATTTTATTCAAAAAGGCGCATATATATATATATAGATATATATATAATATATATATATATATATATAATATATTAACAACCACCCATTTTATTCAAAAAGGCGCTATATATATATATATATCTATATATATATATATATATATCTATAATATATATTTTTTTTTTTTTTTTTATTTATATATATATATAAATATATATATATCTAATATATATTATATATATATATATATAT
>JANAVB010006800.1:8451192-8596958 GCA_029216955.1 Iris pallida | reverse complement strand
ATATATATATATATATATATATATATATATATATATTTATATATATATATTATATATATTATATAATAATATCTTACTCACAGAAAAAAAAAATATATCTTACTTACAGATTCTTAGATATTGGTAGATATATATATATATAAGACGATAATTAGTATAGATAAGAAAAGTCACTTCTACCATATATCTAAGTTTCTGTGAGTAAGCCAGATATAGTACACACAAATGACTGACTCAGATGATAATACTCCATACTAAGATTACAACACAAATGCAAACTCTAAATTATTATTCTAGTGTGTTGTCCTTTGGTTATACGGGAAGTATGAGGCTGTGTCAAGCATCATCTTCAAGGTACCCTTCTTTCTTGCTCACAATTAAGTCTTCTCTGTGTAGTGTCCCGTCCCAACATCGTATCTCGTTCTTCGTTGCGACGGGGAGAGCGTGGTTAAGAAATATTGTCGCTATCGATCGATTGGTCGGAACGATTGAATCAAGATTTTTTTTCTCGTTATGGATCGGCTTCTTCGGAATCAAGTCTCATATTCGGCGGGCTGCATTTCGAGGAAAGACTCTATGTCTGAGTCGGGAGAGACCTCCTGCTGCTCTGTTTTTCATGTCCCACTTGCTTCGTTAACTTTGGTTTTATGAATGCATTTTTATGAATGATTTCGATGGATTTATTGATGCGTTTTCGAACTTCGCATTTCATATCGAACTCGAAATCGAAGGGTAGAGTGCTGATTCATTGCTTATGCAATTTCAGTTGATCACGTAGGCACCGTCTAGCGTAACCAACCTTTTTTTCTCTCGTCTCAAACAATCAAGGTGAGTGGCTGGACCATTATCCCCTTTGACCCACTTGTTCTCCAATCAATCGATAGAATGTTAGTTGAAGATGCAAGGATACAAAGTTACACGATTCCTCACGTACATTCACTATAGTTATGCCATAAAACTACTACATACTTGCTATGTTATTTATGATATAGAACTGTGTTAAGCAAAAGAATGACTCATTGAATAATGTTGCCACGATAAGGCGGAACACGATGAAAAAGTTAAGTTTCTTGTAATATAGATCATGCTTGAGTAACTAGTTTAGTCTAGCACGGTCATGGACAACTTGTGCACAAGATTTCGTTTTCTTGAACTGCAACCCGGAGCCACGGGACCGTTTCGACCTAGGAGGTGTCACGCCCCAGAACCAGAATACTGGAGAGCGGGGGCGGACACAGCCAGCTACGTATAATGAAATGGAATCCATCTCACTATACGGTCACGACTGTCTAGAAATATGAGGGTATCTACAAGCCATCAGTCTCAAGGTCATATATTATCCAATAGTCTCAATCTCAACCAACTAATAATAATAACAAGATATCAGATCACCAATATACAATGTAAGGCATCCCAAACATTACATATCCAGATGATCATGAAGCTAGTCGTACAAAATGTAAGGACTAGCAAGAGTTAAGTCATACATGATCAACCTCGAGTTGCCAATCATGATTACAGCCCGTAGGCAGACAGTAAATAAAGTTGCAAACGAGCTAACACTTGCTCGGCGGCTAAACGCCTCAAAAGAATAATGTATAATTACAGTGGGAGAAAAAGAAACCCACTCGTTGCCAGGATTCCTCTAGTGGTCACCATCTGGCTGGAAAGCAGGTAGATCCTTGCTGCTGCTCCGGTATCTGGCCATACAAAACCAGCTGGGTCAGTCCCCAGAAAGAGCAAGTGCCACAAAGGAGGCTTCATTAGGAACCCAAAACCAGCAATTAGCACAAGAATATAATTACTTAATAAGAGACAGTAATTTAAGAAAAAGCAGACAGGGAATATAAAGACAATCTTGTACAGAATCAATAAAAGACAGAACATATAGAAAAGCGGGACAGGATGATATACGATGAGAAACCATGGGACTATTCAGATAACCAGGTTACAACCCGTAAACCAAACAAGGACCGGGGTTGTAACCCTTCGTCTGAACGGAACTTGGCTTCTCCCACCATTTATCGGCAAGGTAAATATAAGAAATCAAGACATGTAACAATCTTGTACAGGATCAAGACAAGACTAGACAGATTGAACCCCATCCAACAATCACGGCCAAGCAATAAGTACGGCTTGCTACTTTAACTAACTAGGGTTATCACAGGCCTAGTTACTAGCAAGATGCAATGAGAATTCCAAGTCCGGTTACCTGTTTGTTACTACCTGAGTGATCCCAGCAAGAAAAGGAAAAGATAGCAGGATATAGCAGACACACTGTAGTAAGATACATGTGTCCTAAGGTACCACACTCGACAGCGGGCTGGAAGTGCGCTCTCGACGGATAGCAACAAATCCCAAGTATATATATATAAGGTCGGGACCAAAGGGGCAACGGGTAACTGGAAAATTCTCCATGAACTATTTGATTAATCTAGTCATTAATCCTAGCCATATTCAGTATGAATCCCTGACCGTGGAAAACCAGGGATCATGCCTAGACATGATGCAAGACAAGACAGGTTCATTTGTACAAACACATTCACCCACGGTGTCCAGGCCATTTATTTTGTCAAGCCGTGTTAGCCGTCGCAACAGCATTAAGTTATCAAGTCATGTTACAAGTTACAAGTTACAAGTCAAGTCAAGTCAAGTTAAGTCAAGAGTGCGCCGCCGGGCCACTATCAAGTTATCAAGTCACAAGGATTAATTACAAGTTACAAGTTAGGTGTGCACCCACCGGGTCACTAGCAAGGAGATCAGAGAATACCAGGATAATTCACAGAAAATCCTAAAAAACCGTACTAGTCATAAACAATTACTAGAAAACCCGTGTTAGGCCGTGTCGGGTCAAGATAGTAGTGCTGTGTTGAACAGATCTCAGAAAACCAAATCCACAAAAGAAACCAAGTCAAGAAATAAAATCAATACTCCAAAAGCCAATGGGTTAAGCAAGGGTTCAGGGTGCAGCGTACGCACAAGACACGCACGCAGGAGAGATGCATACGTGAAAAGTCACGTACGCAGGAGAGCTGCATACGTAAAAAGTCACGCACACAGGAGCGCGGATACGTGAAAAGTCACGCACACAGAAGAGCGGCATACGTGAAAAGTCACGCACACAGAAGAGCGGCATACGTGAAAAGTCACGCACACAGGAGAACGACATACGTGAAAAGTCACGCACGCAGGAGAGCTGCGTACGTGAAAAGTCACGCACACAGGAGAGCGGCATACGTGAAAAGTCACGCACGCAGGAGAGCTGCGTACGAGAAAAGTCACGCACACAGGAGAGCTATGTACGAGAAAGTCACGCACGCAGGAGAGCTGCGTACGTGAAAAGTCACGCACACAGAGGGGCTGCGTACGCACAAAAGCACGCACGCAGGAGAGCTGCGTACGCGTAAAAACACGCACGCAGGGGAAAGGGTCATCTTCTTATGGCTGAGAAGAAGCTCTCATGGCTCCCAAAACTTCAAAACCTCATAACTTGGCCATCCGAACTCCAAATCCAGATTTTCAAAGTTCCAAACCAGGGGTGGAATGGAATCTCTTCCACATGGAAACATCAAAACCCATAAAAATCCACTTACATAGATCAAAACCATGCAAAACCAAAAATAGGGAAAACTTAGATCTAGAACAATAGAGGCTCCAAATCACAAAATGCTAAGTTCTAATGTTGATCACCAAGTCCTAATCTAGCAAATGGACAAATAAAAATGGGGTTCTTATGTAGAAGCAAGTTGCACTTGCCTATGGGTGTGGAGAGTGTGTGGAGGAAGAGGAAGAAGAACAAAAATTAATGAAGGAGGTAATGAAGAGAGGAGTGTTAGGTGGGGATTATAAAGAGGGTGGGATGTGGTGGAATGAAGGTGGAGCATAGGCTAAGGTGTTCCAATACACATTAAACCAAACCAAACCAATTAAACCAATTAAAATCGAGCCATGACAAAACCCAAAATACGAGAATACCGAAATTCTACCAGTTGAGAAAAATAAAAATACATGCCAAAACCCAGATACGAGTATAAATACGAAATAGGGAAATACGAAAAATGAGGGTGACAACTCTACCCACCTTAAAAGAATTCCGTCCTCGGAATTTAATCAAGGAGCTAGAGATTGTCACGACAAGCTACACTAAGCACAGGCAAGCTACACTAAGCAGTTCAATCATACAATCATACAATGCAAGCAAGAAAGGGAAAACGTAAGGCATAAGAAAGACATTATACCTCACGAGTCAAACAAGTAGGGATATATGATCGGATGTCATCCTCACATTCCCACGTTTGACTCTCCCAAGGAGCGATGAACTCAAGCAACATGAACTAAACTGATAGTCTTGCGCTTGAGGTCTCTCTCCTTGGTCAAACAGGGACACGGGCCTTTCCTCATACGAAAAGGTTAAAGGCTATTGGTACCAAACCTTTTCGAATGATCTAGGACATGGCTCGAGTCCGGGATATACCGTTGTAATTAGGACATATGAAACATGACATGTGTCCGTATAACGACGGTCGGAAGCAAGACAATGGACACAGATACCTCTCCGCCGATTCTGGATCTGGGCCTGGGCAAGGCGAACTGCTGGCCTCTGTTGCTGGAAGGCCTGGACCTGAGACTGCAATGGACCTGGGAACGAAAGCTGCAAGGCATCACCTCGACGGTCCTGAGACGCAAGCAACTCACGGATGAGCCCTATCAAGACCCCCATCCTCTGGCCCTGCTGGCTGAACTGGCTGGACTGGGGGCTCTGGTTCTCCAGAAGGCATGGCTCGGAGGCGGCTTGCTGAGGACTGATCTTGATCTTCTTGCTGTGCTGTCTGCCGGCCCGAACTCCTTCTGGCTGATCAACATGAATGATGCTACTGAAGCAATGACATCGGGAATATTAAGGAAATACCAGGATAGAACAATGATACAAGCATATTATCAAGTCAGGAATCCAAGGAGATAAGAAGATACGAGTGAAGATCAAAGACGAGTACAGATTGAGACATCTATCCGGTAAACCCTCACATTTCTTGATTGATAAGATCTGCATGGGCCACCACTTAAACCATGTCACGCCCCAGAACCAGAATACTGGAGAGCGGGGCGGACACAGCCAGCTACGTATAATAAATGGAATCCACCTCACTATACGGTCACGGCTGTCTAGAAATATGGGTTTATCTACAAGCCATCAGTCTCTTAAGGTCATATATTATCCTATCGTCTCAATCTCAACCAACTAATAATAATAAAAAGATATCAGATCACCAAATATACAATGTAAGGCGTCCTAAACATTACATATCCAGATAATCGTGAAGCTAGTCGTACAAAATGTAAGGACTAGCAAGAGTTAAGTCACACATGATCAACCTCGAGTTGCCAATCATGATTACAGCCCGTAGGCAGACAGTAAATAAAGTTGCAAACGAGCTAACACTTGCTCGGCGGCTAAACGCCTCAAAAGAATAATGTACATTACAGTGGGAGAACAAAAGAAACCAACTCGTTGCCAGGATTTCCTCTAGTGGTCACCATCTGGCTGGAAAGTAGGTAGATCCTTTGCTGCTGCTCCGGTATCTGGCCATACAAAAAACAGCTGGGTCAGTCCCAGAAAGAGCAAGTGCCACAAAGGAGGCTTCACTTAGGAACCCAAAACCAGCATTAGCACAAATAATTACTTAATAAGAGACAGTAATTTAAGAAAAAGCATGACAGGTGAATATAAAAGACAATCTTGTACAGAATCAATAAAAGACAGAACATATGGAAAAGCGGGACAGGATGATATACGATGAGATAACTATGGGACTATTCAGATAACCAGGTTACAACCGTAAACCAAATAAGGACCGAGGTTGTAACCCTTCGTCTGAACGGAACTTGGCTTCTTCCACCATTTATCGGCAAGGTTAAATATAAGAAATCGAGACATGTAACAATCTTGTACAGGTGTAGCACCCAGTTTTCTGAAATTGGGGATTTTTGAAATTTATTATTTATTATTTATTAAATGGTGTTTAGGGCATGATATGATTTTTGGTGATTTTAGTGTAGTTAAACCATTTCTAAAGTCATGCTAAGTCATGACTTATGACTTTGTGATTTGGTTAGTAAACTTAGTGTAAACCCTAGTTTTTCTCTAACCTAGAAGTTGCCATGACCATGAGAGCTTAGCCATAGGCTTAGAACACCAAATTAGTGATTTTTAGCCTAAGGGTATTTTGGTAATTTACTAGACTTATTTGAGATTATGTGATTTTATTATTATTTAATCATGGTTAAAGTCCCATGATTAGTCCCTAACCTATCCTACCCTAAACTAGAAGTTAGCCACTAACCTAGAATCATTAGGGTGATGTTTTGGTCATGGGATAAAGGGTTAAATATCTAGATATTAACTTTTAGGATATTTCCTTAAACAAATCAAAATATCTAGAACCCTTTAGGCTAAAGTCCATGCCTTAGCCATGAAGGAAGCCAAGGACACCCCCTACCCCATGGTAGCCAAGGGCACCCCCTACACTACCCCCTTCCTATATTAACCCATCAAAATCATTCATGAATAATTTACATGAATTTTAATCTCATAAAAATCCCATTTCTTCACAAGGCCACAACTTGATCAATTTTGATCCAAATCACCTCTAGTTTCTTGCATTGGACTCCCCTACACTAGAGGGTACTGGTTAGGGCCTGCTATCAAGGAAATTGGAAGCTTTTGGCATCACCAAGTGGAAGGAATCACACCCTCTTTATTGATTTTTCATTGGATTTGCACAAATAGGTAAATACCCTCAAACCATGTTAATTTTGTGTTTTCTCTCATATTTGCATGCATCTAGGTATAAGGGAACTGTAGCCCAAGTTTGGTAGGAGTTCGTATCCATTTCGTCCGTATCGGACACGTATCGGTGTTTTAAACAAGGTGTTCGATGAAATGTTTGTTAGAATTAAATAGTGTTAATTTCAAAAACTAATTGAACAATAATTTAGATCTTGGTGTGTAGATCACAACCCAAGTTGACTGAGTTGATTTCTGTGCACCCTCGTATCCAAATTTGGACACGCACGCACGCACGAGGACACCGTGCGGCTGCCCTGCTGCTCGAGTGTCCTAGCGGACACGACACAGCACCTCGACACACGAAACTTTGTGTGTGGGTGCGGGCAACCACTGACATAGTGCACACAAAATTTGGAGTGATATATCGAGTGGTTACGGAGATATCTCGACTGCACGGGGTTTACACATCACTGTACACGTGGGAAAACCCCACTGATACGGTTTAAGAACTCGGACACGACACGGCTTTGATTCATTTCAGGGTACTAGACACGAAGCCCTAGACCTACCCTAGCTACTGACACGTGCACGAGACCCAAGGTTGCGTGTGTCGTGTCCTAGCTCGACTTGCACGCGTGTACGATACTGTTTTTACACAGTTTTGAGTCTATGTTTGTGTGGTGATTTGGACACGATTCGTGTCCAGTTCGTGGACACGAACACACCCCCTTGACACGTTTAAATATGTGGAACACTCCTACACACCTGATTTTGGGTTTTCATAAGAATTTAGGTTTGAATTTAGGGTTCGACCCTATTTTACTGATACTGAGTATTCCTGAGAAATTTTCAGTGTTTAAATGTGTTTTAAAGTATTATTAATAAAGATTTTGATGTAATAACATGTATCATTCTGGGGATTCATATGGGATGGGTTGGATTCGAAATTGAAGAGGAGTTTGGAAATTTCACTATTTTGCAAAAGAAGGCTGATACTTGGTTTCCCATTTCCTATTTCTACTGATATTCAAAGAAAACTGAGAATGAATGGCTTGGGATTTAACTGATGAAACCTGAAAAAAACCTGAGATTCAAATGGAGATTCTGAGTTCATGATTTCCTGATATTACCCAACCTGAGAATTCAAGATAACTGAAATGTGGATGTGGGTTTTTGTATGAACATGGGTAAAATCTGAACATCACTCACATTGGTTTTCACGCACTGCCTTCTACTGCCACACACTCTCACCTCACACACACATGTCACTGCTACAGTAAAACCTGTCACACACACTCCCTCATCTCACACACACACATGTTACCCTTAACCCCCCCTCTCTATGTCTCTAAGTATAAATACATGTAAACTATGAATGTATGTAAATAGTGTTATATAGATAATTGATATTGATATATGATATTGATATATGATATGATATTGATATTGATATATGATATTGATATTGATATATGATATAATATGTGATATTGATATTGATATATGATATGATATATGGTTTGGCATAGGCTTGGTATAGGCTTGGCTTGGTGTAGACCTAGTTTAACCTAGACAGTTGACCAAGAGTTGATTTTGACCTAGTTTGACTTAGAATCATGTAGCTTGCACTGCAGATTTCCATTATTTCATATTGAACACATCATAACCTGTTTTACTCTAAATAGGACTCTGTGACACCAGTTCGGACATCCATTTATATCAGTCATTCAGGGTGACAGGCGAGTACATTCTCTGATCTTTTCATACTTGTTAGGATTTATATTCTTGCTCTAGAATACCTTACATGATGCTGTCACGTCATTATCACGGATTGGTACTATATGGATCTTGTTATGCGATGTTATCTCCCTCGGGGTGCATCAGATACAGTTGTCATGTGCTTTTCACGAACATCTTGTATTTCATGTACACCGCTTTCATGTATACTCTTGTGCAATCTTGTACTCTCATGATCACGCGAGCAAACATGATAAAAATCTCTTGTACAAGGTAACGTAACTTGACTGGATCCTTGTGTTGATTGGGGAGGGTGAGTAGGAAATGGTTATGTGATCAAATCCCATCTTGTACAAATTCTTGTGAAATCTTGTGAAATCTTGTATATGTCCTAAGCCCGTTTATATAACCATATCATGCTCTAAATCACAGGTTACCTACAGTTCTTACTTATCATATATATAGATATTTCCAGTTATCAAATCTCTCTCATTTTACATATATTCTTTACAGTTCATGTATCTTACTCTATGCATGCTTTACATTTCCCAACCTGATATGAACTGCGTGAGATGTATTGTGCTCGTTTCTGTCCTGACTGGGCCTGTTGAAAATATTACAGATGATGATGGTGACTGTCCTACCTTCTATGGGACACATGAGGGTGACCTTCATGAGCCTGAGGAGCATCTAGCTCAGTAGAGGGTGCCTAGTCTAGTCTAGTGTTTATAGTTTTCATTTTGTATCGGACTGTTCCGATTGTTAGTTGTGACTTAGTTATATTTCAGGTCTTGTACTTATTTGTGTTGGATATCTACTTTGTGCGGTGTAATAACTCTATATATATTCAGTTCTTTCTTTCGTCTGATTCCATATCATGTTCTATCTTTATCTTTCCTAGACTTGTGTTTGAGATATAGAGTTGAGATGTTATGTTATACCTCCGTGCGGAGATGACAGGTTTATATGTCTTATTGTTAGATGTTAGTTGTTATAGATGACCTATACAGCGTTCTACCGCCGACACTGCGGCGTAGGCTGGACGTACCCACGTTCTCGTGCCCCTAATCAGGGTACGGGTCGTGACAACAGGATCAAGACAAGACTAGACAGATTGAACCCCATCCAACAATCACGGCCAAGCAATAAGTATGGCTTGCTACTTTAACTAACTAGGGTTATCACAGGCCTAGTTACTAGCAAGATGCAATGAGAATTCCAAGTCCGGTTACCTGTTTGTTACTACCTGAGTGATCCCAGCAAGAAAAGGAAAAGATAGCAGGATAGCAGACACACTGTAGTAAGACATGTGTCCTAAGGTACCACACTCGACGGCGGACTGGAAGTGCACTCATCTCGACGGATAGCAACAAATCCCAAGTATATATATAAGGCCGGGACCAAAGGGGCAACGGGTAACTGGAAAATTCTCCATGAACTATTTGATTAATCTAGTCATTAATCCTAGCCATATTCAGTATGAATCCCTGACCGTGGGAAACCAGGGATTCATGCCCTAGACATGATACAAGACAAGACAGGTTCATTTGTACAAACACATTCACCCACGATGTCCAGGCCATTTATTCTTGTCAAGCCGTGTTAGCCGTCGCAACAGCATTAAGTTATCAAGTCATGTTACAAGTTACATGTTACAAGTCAAGTCAAGTCAAGTCAAGAGTGCGCCGCCACGGGCCACTATCAAGTTATCAAGTCACAAGGATTAATTACAAGTTACAAGTTAGGTGTGCACCCACCGGGTCACTAGCAAGGAGATCAGAGAATACCAGGATCATAATTCACAAAAAATCCCGAAAACCGTACTAGTCATAAACAATTACTAAAAAACCGTGTTAGGCCGTGTCGGGTCAAGATAGTAGTGCTGTGTTGAACAGATCTCAGGAAAACCAAATCCACAAAAGAAACCAAGTCAAGAAATAAAATCAATACTCCAAAAGCCAATGGGTTAAGCAAGGGGTTCAGGGTGCAGCGTACGCACAAGACACGCACGCAGGAGAGCTGTATACGTGAAAAGTCACGCATGCAGGAGAGCTGCATACGTGAAAAGTCACGCACACAGGAGCGCGACATACGTGAAAAGTCACGCACACAGAAGAGCGGCATACGTGAAAAGTCACGCACGCAGAAGAGCGGCATACGTGAAAAGTCACGCACACAGGAGAGCGGCATACGTGAAAAGTCACGCACGCAGGAGAGCTGCGTATGTGAAAAGTCACGCACACAGGAGAGCGGCATACGTGAAAAGTCACGCACGCAGGAGAGCTGCGTACGAGAAAAGTCACGCACACAGGAGAGCTGCGTACGAGAAAAGTCACGCACGCAGGTGAGCTGCGTACGTGAAAAGTCACGCACGCAGAGGGGTTGCGTACGCACAAAAGCACGCACACAGGAGAGCTGCGTACGCGTAAAAACACGCACGCAGGAGAAAGGGTCTTCTTCTCCATGGCTGAGAAGAAGCTCTCATGGCTCCCAAAACTTCAAAACCTCATAACTTGGTCATCCGAACTCCAAATCCAGATTTCCAAAGTTCCAACTAGGGTGGAATGGAATTCTCTTCCATACGGAAACATCAAAACCCATAAAAATCCAACTTACATAGATCAAAACCATATAAAACCGAAAATAGGAAAAACATAGATCTAGAACAATAGAGGCTCCAAATCATAAAATGCTAAGTTCTAATGTTGATCACCAAGTCCTAATCTAGCAAATGGACAAATAAAAATGGGGTTCTTATGTAGAAGCAAGTTGCACTTGCCTATGGGTGTGGAGAGTTGTGTGGAGGAAGAGGAAGAAGAAGAAAAATTAATGGAGGAGGTAATGAAGAGAGAGAGAGAGTGTTAGGTGGGGATTATAAAGAGGGTGGGATGTGGTGGAATAAAGGTGGAGCATAGGCTAAGGTGTTCCAATACACATTAAACCAAACCAAACCAATTAAACCAATTAAAACCGAGCCATGACAAACCCAAAATACGAGAATACCGAAATTCCACCAGTTGAGAAAAATAAAAATACATGCCAAAACCCAGATACGAGTATAAATACGAAATACGAGAAATACAAAAAATGAGGATGACAGGAGGAAAGCAACTTAGATGTGATGGATACTAGAACGAATTATTCCAAAACTTTCAGTGGGCTTGCAACCGCACTGAAAGGGTTGCCGTCTAAACTAAACTATATGTCCAGGATGGCATGAATTGCCACTGACCCTCACCTACACATTGCTTTAGCTATTGATATAATCTGACAAGAAAGAACATGGTAAGTTTTATGTTGCAACGGCATGCTCCTCCGTGAGTAAATTCTAGCATAGTTTATATTGTTTATGCCTTATCAACTGCTCATATGTAATTGATTAGGATGGCTAGAAAGATCACTAAATTTGCTGCATGTTTCACATAACTTCTTGAACCAAATGAGAGCATGGAACATTAATTAGTCATTCACTAGTACACGACAATATACTGATCCTCGCTCTCCATAGGTACTTCGAACCAGGAGGAGCGTACAACCTAACTAAAGGCAATACTCGTATGTTTTGAAGCCTCGGCCGTGTGTCGAAGGCTTGTTTCAACCCATTGTGAAGACTCTGTGTCAATACAAGAAAAATGACTCGACTCCCCTCGATAGCAGCTATTTTGAATGTTTTGGTTGTATAAAAGGGATATAATATATGAAACAACTATCTCATCAGCGTTCGTTTTGTATTTGAGTCAAGTTATAAGCCTATGCGACAACTATTATAATAGTCTTATAAATGATGTTCATTATCAATAAAGTAAAGTTTGCTTCTATTTTAAATGTGTTGTTCAATTTTTCTGTATACTCTATTAGATGTTGTGTTTCGGATAATCTTATGACATTGTCTTGTGCGAGTGCAACTTAAGATGGCACGACATCATGCCAAGGGGACGATTATCGAATCTACGGAATATGGGCGTGATATAATGATATCGTAGCACGGCTTTATGTCCTTTGGCTTTCCATCTTGAGTTCGAAACCTTTGACCTCGTGTCGATGAGATGATTTATTCCATATAGTGAGTTCGTAATATTTTCTGAGACTAATGTGAGTTGTCTTCTTATTCTAGAATTTGCGGAACCCACGATCATCAACAAAAAGAGTGTTTCGAGTGGCTCGAGTAGCTTGCTGGCCAAACCTTCTAACGATGCCATAGAACGGATGTTGCGTATGCTGGAAGTGCAACAACGGCAAACCAAGACAAATTAATACGAGAATGAGCATCACCAATGGTAAGTCGAGAATCAGCAGAGACGGACTGAGGCACGACAGACTCAGTTCTAGACCTGATTCGAGACACAATTCAAGTTACAACAGAAGCAGCTTGATACTCTACTGAATATTGTCCAGATAGCTATTGCCAATAGCAACTTTACGAAGACACTTGCCGCGATTGTAACGCCTCAGTCCCAAAATACTTAGGACTAGGTACGTATCCATGCCAGCTGCATACATACAAAGTATACTCCAATATATGGAAACCTTGTATGAATACATAAGCTGTAAAATGCAGTAAACCAAGAGTAATCTAATCTCATCCATAAATAAAGAATAAAAGATATCATATAATCAACTGTAATAAGTCTTTGTACAATACGTTGGGCGGAGACAAAGTCCACTACCAACTATCTCAAATAAAAGGGTACAAGAAGGAATAGATGAAATAACAAGACTAGCCAAGTGAAATCATCTCCGAAAGGATGGAGAAGATCACGGCCTCGACTAGAACACCTGTAATATCACAGAAGCACACACACCTGGAGAGATAACCAGGTCCTCAGAGGGACGTAACAAGATACAGGAAGAACATGCCATATGAACTGAATATAAATGCACCATAAAATAAGGATAAAGTAAAGGGATTTTTTGACTTTCATCCCACTTATTAATATGACTTTGTACTTACATCCCACTTTTTATTTTTTTTAGACTTACATTCCACTTTCGTCACTAAAAGTATTTTTTGTGACAAAACAAATACTTTTTGTGACAAAATGAATTTTTTTTGTGACGAAAAGTGGGATGTAAGTCTAAAAAAAATAAAAAGAGGGATGTAAGTACAAATTCATATTAACAAGTGGGATGTAAGTCAAAAAATCCCTAAAGTAAAAGTGTCCAAACGATAACACGGCTCAATATCCCATCATCGAAACAGTAGGCTACCCCTACAACCAAACAAGGACAAGAGGTAACTTACTATTCCGTGGTGTGACATTTTTCCATGCCATGATTGGAACATAAAATTTGCTAAGGTCCCCTAACCTTTCTAGTAGGCAATTTAGAAGACATATCGATGTATGGGCAGGTGAAGGCTGACTCCCCCAGGACAAGTAACAACTCACAACACGCACACATAAAGTACTAATACTATCAGCCGGCATAACTCGAGGCTAGCGGCCCACGTGACCCATCAGTCCACATAGCTCGAGGCTAGTGACCCTCGCGACTCGACTACCGTAGTACGCAGTTACTATAGCTTTTGGATTTTGGTAGGCCATACATTTAACTGTCTTCTCCCTCCCAAGGTCTCTAACAGAAGGTAGTTCACTAAGACTAGGTCCATATGCATACAAAAGACAAGAAGGAAAAATAACCGAAACAAAATAAAGTGAACAAATAGCAAGTACTGGATCCAACTGAGAACAAATAATAAAATATGCAGTAAATAAATAAATAAAGGTGCATCTAATTATGAACAGTAAATAAGGCAAGGTATCTTGCCTGCGGGTGGGGCGAGAAGCAGCAAAATCCAACAATCAGAATCGTCAACACGAAAGTCAAAATCCACAAGAAGCTCCGGATGCTGAAACAAACATCACGAACGAGTTTGGAATAAAAGATATGCCTAGGAAATGCCTGTCCAAAAGTCAAATTCTGGAACAGGGACAATTTCGTAATTTCGGTTCAAAACGATGTCCGCCGTTGGACCCGCTTTGCACCAAAATGCGTGCCAATATCTACGGTCTCTAAAGTCGGCAAACTATATGTCTACGGATTTGTTTTGATGAGACGAACCCAACGGTATGTCCAATTTTGGATTCCGGTGGGCTGTGCACAAAATCGCCCGTTGAGTGGGATTGTGGGCCCGCCAAAATAGCGTCCCGATCAACGGTCTCAGAATCGGACCAAACTTGGCTCACAGGACCAGAAAAATATTTCGAGTCCAATGACGCAAGTTTCATCGCGATATGATGAGTGTGCACAAAGTTGTGACTTAATTTGCAAGGGTCGATACGGGGTATCACGACGGATACGTACTGATTTCGTCGCGCACATGCAACAAAATCGGGTTCCGTTAGTTCCCACACGTCGACAATATCCATACGCGCCTTTTGATGCGTATAGTGCGCGACCACGTCGCCCGGTTTGTCGGGGCGCACGCCGTATCGGGTGTTTTTTTTCACTTTTTGAAAACATAATTTATAATTTTTCGGAAAACTTTAACAACGTGTAACTTTCTACATACTAGATGAAAAGCGAATCCAGAAGGTGCGTTACAATCTCGGTTATGTTGTTATTCTCAGTCTTCAATTAGTTTCTAAGAAAGTTTAATGGACAGCGAGAAAAGTGGCCCACAAGTTGGTGTTTTGAAACAGTTTTTAATATTTCAGAAAAGTGGTTTTTCTCCAACTTCGTCTCGATTTTTCGAGCAAGTTGGATGGCCATGTCGAAATCTACCTGGGGGATCTCGAAGAGGGTCATGTGGGCTTTCTACATGAATTTACGGATCTAAAAACGGACTAGAATCGAGAGAGAAATCAAACGGGAAAGTTGGGTACCTTAAAGTGGGAATCTGTTGTTTTATTGTTGTTGTTGTTGTCGCCGTGACGATCGGGAGACGGAGATGCTGTCGCTCCGGCGAGGCTGGCACGCACGCCGAGGAGTGGGAGGAGGATGGAGGAGAGAGGAGGAGAGAGGAATTTGATTAGGGTTTTCTATATATATATATATATATATATATATATATATATATATATATATATATATATATATATATATATAGGTTGGGAGGGGAAAACAAAGTATTGCTGCTGTTTGTTGTATAAAGGGTCGGCCTCATTGGGCGCAGCTAGCTGCTAAGAGCTGCTGCTCTTAATTGTTGTTTGGTGGTCGGTTGCCCTTGGTGGGGCCGACCACCACTAGTGTATATATTTTTTTTCTTTTCTTTTCTTTCTTATCTAAATCTTTTGCATATATATATTTATATATATCTATATCTATTATGTATATATCTAATTGTACCATAAAATCTCCATAAATTTAAATAACAATTTAATATTATCTATTCAAATAATTAATGTATTTAAACACATGTATATATATTTGAATTCAATTTATAACAAATCAATCTCAATAATAATAATAATATCTAAAATATGTTTATTTAATTACCACCAAATAATTTTAATAGTAATGAAATAATAAAAATAGTAATATGGTGGTTTTGGGTGACTCATACTACGCACCCTAATTCGGATCCAGAAAATTGCACAAATGTTGTAAAATATTATTTTATTAATAAAATATAAATTTTGTACCAAAAGTAAATAAATTTTTAATAAGTTCTAAAAATAATTTAAAAATATTTGTACATACACAAAATATTCCTACATGGCCACCTTAGTCACCCCACATGCTCACATGGGCTTAAAATTTTGTTCGGGCCCTGTTCGGACTGAATTGGCCAAACCGGGTCATCAAAAAAATAAATAAACCATAAATTCTATAAATTTATTTTTTAATTCTAATAAAATAATAAAAATAATTTAAAAAAATAGGGGTTTTACAGCGATCGATCCTACGGCCCGACCGATTGAAGTCGAACCGGAGGAGCCTGAGCGCACCTGCAGCACCAAGAAGTAACAACTTTGAGGTGTCAAATTCAAAAAAACGTGTCGTACTTCCTTCAGTGGTACCGAAGACCCTTCCCTAGCGATCGA
Organism: Iris pallida; assembly: GCA_029216955.1. Lineage (NCBI taxonomy): Eukaryota > Viridiplantae > Streptophyta > Magnoliopsida > Asparagales > Iridaceae > Iris > Iris pallida. The sequence goes on along the minus strand of JANAVB010006800.1, from coordinate 8,580,449 downwards.
TTGGTTGGAGGAGCTAAAAAATAATTTTAAACTTCTAGTCGTCGAAGAGTCCAAAAAGTCACCTGCGTTCAATTTTAACTCTGATTGAAAGCACATGACTGGTTGGTCATGCAGAAACAAGTGTGTAACTACCTAGATTTCGAATTTCTACTTTTAAAAATTTTGTACTAATTTTGGAGTTATAAATTCTTTTCCTGAATTTCAAAATTTATTTTTAAAACGATATTATAATTTTTTAGAATTTATAAAATCATTTTTGAATTATTATAATTTTTTCTAATCCTGGTTATTATTGTTTAATTAATTAATTTTATTTTATAACTATTTTAGCATTTAACTCTTATGAGCCTACCAAGTTTAGACTTGGATTGTGGGCGAGCTACTCTAATTGCCTACCAAGCTTAGGCTTGGATCGTGGGCCTATAGATTTTGGTTTAGAGATTGATTAATTATTTTTAGCTAATTGATTGTTAGTCCTAATTATTGATTAATTGCTATTAATAGATTAGTTGCTAACTAATGGGTTGGTTAGCTTAATTGAGTGTTGGTTAACTATAATTAGGAATTATGCTAACTGCCAGAATTAGTTAGTGGTTAGTTGTTAGTTAGTTAGAGTTGTTAGTGATCTCTACTAGTACCCCTAGATCTATTACAAATTACATTAGTGTTACTCTAGACTTGTGGAACACTCCACTCTTTTCCTATAGAATATTGGGGACTTTCCAATATTCTATTACAAAAATTCCTAAATCACTCTCCCTCTCTCCTGCCTACTGCTACTTTGTCAGCCTTGCTCCGTCGATGCCGTCGATCTTCAGCGATCGACCGCCCGCCCGCCAAGCTTTTCTCCTCATTCGCGAACAAGTGCCCGGCCAAGCTCCTTCTTGATCCCAACCTCCACACAACCAGCAGTACTTTCCTGTCACTCCGGCCATCTCATAGCACAATGCCACCAATACCGCCACCCACATCAACTCTGGCGCCGCTATGGCGTCACCCTCCACACCACCAGCAACACTTCCTTGTCACTCCGACCATCGCCATCGCCAGCAGTTTTCACCATCAACCACCCCGCACTCCAAGCTCCTCCATGATCCCCACCGCCACACCACCACAACACTCCACTGTCACTCCGGCCATCCCACCATCCCCTCCGCCCCAGCCTATTTACTTCGGCCATCCCCATCTTCACCACCATTTCCATATCGCCACCCCGTTCACCGGGCATCGCCACCACCACGATCAGACCAGCATCACTACATTCAAAAATAATTTGGATCTATATAACCCCACCACCCTATTTACCTGAGCGTCGCCATATATCTACCACCGTCGCGAGCCGTGCGCCGCCTTGGTGAAATCCTCCGCAGGCGACCAGATCTAACATCGTCGGTGAGTACCACCCATTGTCGCGTCGTACCCTGGACCAGTTAGCAACCTCGCCGATGTTGCCACCTCCGGATATCGAGGCCTCGACTCGTCAGATCTCGACGATGCCGAGCCTGCCAGCTATCGCCCTTCGTGTCGTGGACGTCCCCACCTCTGCTGTCCGAACCCAGCCCGGTGAGACTCTTTCTTCTTTCCCTCGTCTCCACTTCTGCTTCCGTCTCTTCTTCCCATTTCTTTCTGTAGAAATTTTGTAAGCAGTAAATGCTTTCTCTCTTCATTGAAGAGAGATGATTTAGGGTTAACCCTAATTTTTGGTTGGGCTTGGGTAAAAAGCCTAATAGTTATGTTGATATTTGAAGAGTAGGTTTTATTAAAACTATTGATCTGTGGGCTTAAAACCCAGATCTCTTAAATTTCTTAGATTTATAGCTTTGAGTTTGGGCTGCAGGCTGGAACTGTTATGTAAAATATTATGTGGATTGGGCTTAAAGCCCAATAACTATTAGTTCTCTGTATAATAAATGTTGGACTGGGCCTAAAGCCTAGGTTAGATTGAAATAGTTAGTTATTTATATAGATATTTGTACTATTACACTATTAATTGTAATATTTTGGAAAGAAATATATTAACTAATATTATTATAGTACTTACCAAATAATATTTAATGTATTTTGAAGACATTACTTCTAAATATTTTGATTAGGTAAAACCTAATTTCCTAATTTTATGAGTATTTTTCCTTAATGAATGTTGTTTAGTCCTAGTGACAATTTGAAATGTCTTACTCTAATATTTGTTAATATGTGCTTTAACCAAAACTATTTTGCTAATGTTTACTAAAATATATTTTGCTCCGATTATTAAATATGCTAGTATCTATATAATATTTTGCTAATAGAAATATTCATAAATATTGTATCAAATTAAATTATTTTTCAAGTTCTAATTATCATAATATATTTTCTTGCTAGCGTTATCTATATATTTGATTAGTAATAATGCTGGTCTTTATTGATAAATAGTGGTGTTATATAAATAGCTACTCTAGGGACATTTAGCTAGTAGATAGCTAGATATTGTTATTGCTAGAATCTAACCTATTTTTAGCCCTATTTTAGGTGGACACTTACTTTCCTATTCTCAATCTTCCAGAGCAAGGCAAGTACTTCTATGATTTTGAATCATTTACTTTATGTCATGTTCTTTTCATATTGGACACATTGTTATACGACATGGTCTTGTACTCTAGTTCATGATCTTTCCTAGTATCCGAGGGAGGGAAAATACTACAGATATATGACCAAAGCCCAACTTAGAATTCATGTTGATAGCTTAGGTCTCATATCGTGCATGTGGGATTCTAAGTTGTACTATTACTTGTGCTTATTCATGATCTTGTCCCAGCCGGTCACATGTTCTAGTAGCTATTTCAAATCACATGTCAGGATCTTGTGCTACATGTTTCATGTTCAGTTTAGATTATGCATTTACAGTTTCATGTTCATCCTGTTTCATTGTCTCTTTACTTGTCACATGTTGTACTTGTTTCATTATTGTAGTATGTACTTTGCTTCGCTCCTGACTGGATATGTTGCAGGTGAACTTGAGACTACATATTTTACCTACTATGGGCAGGAGCCCGAGACCTTTGCAGGATGACATAATGATTCAGGATCTAGGAGCTGTTGCTGTCATTTAGTTTTAAGTTCCATTTTGTATAATGTATTTTACTTTTGGACTTTGTATCATTGTATTAAGATGAACTCTGGGAACGCAATAGATGCTGTGATTGGATTCTATCTTATCTTGTGAAGTTCTTTAGATACTTAGTACAACTTACTACGTTGAGTCTACAACGTAGGCTGGACGAGTTCGACTCGTACCCAATTATTCGGGAGTGGGTCATGACAGAGCGATAATATCCGTCGCAACGATGATACAGTGATGATCCTTTGGGCCATATTCCAAAAGGCGTTCAAAACGAGTACCTCCCCACAACCATTCGACAAGAGAAGGAGAATGAATTTATACAACTGAAGCAAGGGAACATGACGGTGCGGTAGTACGCAGCAGAATTCAACAAATTAGCCAAATTTGTTAAGAAATTTGTGACAACTTCTGAGAGTTGTGCTCAACAGTTCAAAGTGCACTACAAGAATAAAAGCTTTTCTTGACGATGATTTCCCGTCAAGAAATGGGTATCTTGACGGTTGTAGATCCGTCAAATAGGCCGGAGTCATGAAAAGTCCCCCTTTTCTTGACGGTCACTGACAGGACTTTTCTTGACGGTTTTTTGCCGTCATATGAAGTAATTTTCTTGACTGTTTTTAGCCGTCAAGATAGCAGTTTTTAGAAACCGTCAACGTAGGCAAAAACTTTTCTTGACTCCGGCCTAGATGACGGCTATTAGCCGTCAAGAAAAGCATTTATTCACAGGCTATTATGCAGCATGATTTGAATTAAAATTGACATTTGAAAAACCCTTGCCAAAATGCAGTCAAGAGAAGCTTGCCAAAATTCCGTCAAGAATTATATAATATTAACAAACACACATAATATAAATTCAGAAGTTACACATACATCAAATTACTATAAAACCTAATTTTTATATTAACAAACTGTATTGTTCATACACCAAAAAAATTTCAATACACATCCCACCACAAACATCCATCACTTGTCCAACCACAACATAATCCAACCAGTACACATATCCCACATCTGTAGTTTCCATACCACTTAAACATCAAACCACAAAACATAATCCAACCATATTTGATAATCATACAAATAAAATCAAAAAAGTAGCAAACCAGACCGGAGCACATCCCTCCCATATCCACAGCATTTTTCTATTCACAGCATGCATGCACCTTCATTTTTCAGCAAGTTCTTGAGAGAACAAGAACACAAATTATCAATATACAGTTCTTATATAGATATTGAACTCACTATTATAGAATTATCAATACAGATTGATTTTATTGCTTCACACACAAATATGGGCTATACACACATAGAGAAGTAATTCCCTAACTCTCATACCTATTATATAGACTATCTACTTTATACATTCCAAAACTAGTACTCAAGGACAACACATACCCAATAAATCACCTACTCTGCTGCCATAAGGCACTGGTCAGGTGCTCTTGTTAGCCCTAGTGCCTATGCAGGGGCTCAATTCCCCTACTACAAAATGGCCAAGGCTAAACCATGCCAATCCAAGGCTAGGCAATGCAAAGTGTCTACATGCCTGTCCCCAGTGCACAGGCACTGGCCTGCTCAGTCTGTATATTGTTAATTGGCTTCCCCTGCTACTGCTAAAGTTAATCCCTAAACCTCCTAGACTGATCAATACAAGAAATTCCTACTGATACCAAGGGAATGGGAATGAACCCAACCAAAGTCTGATACTAAAGGGTATAAGGACTGTTCAGTTCATATTGCAAACAAAGAAATATATGTAACAAGCCACCCATGAATTGAACCAAGATAATCATGTAAGGACTGAATTAAAAGCTAAGGTAACCCCTCAAACTCAAGCCTATCCTATCTTTTATATCCTAGACTGAACCCAAACAAAAGGACTGAACTAAGGGAGAGGCTGAACTAAGGATGAACTGAATGCATATAATATGCAGGAGAGAACTTATATATGATTAGGCAAGTTTATTTGGGACGGTATACATATACAACTAATCAAATATACAATTTAGACATAACTCTAGAAAGTTACCAGCCCAATTTGAAATCATATAAAAGATTAAGATTACTGTGAATCACAAAGTTTTGCATTTTGACACCAGCAACATGTGTATGACATTAAGTATTTGCTAAGTAGAGACTTCTTTGATTTTATTAATATTCTTTTATTACTGTGAATCACAAAGTTTTGGACGAGAATGACAAGTATAAATTACTGCTAAGTTTCCTTTTCTAATTTAAACATAATGAACAATTTCTGTAAATTACTAAATTGTTATCTGGTTTGGTTAACATTTGAGCTTCCAGATTGGGTTAACATAGTAAGTACTTAATTAGGAAATGACTCAACTTGGTTTTTGTATCCGGGAATCGTATGGATCATGGTCTTCGTCTTCACCCTTTAGCAATGTCTGGAAGGCAATCCAAAGGCTATATATGAGTAGGGTGGATACAAAGATGCAATTCAACATGAACTAGTAAACTAAATAACAAATTTAAGATTCAATCACGGGATCCTGATGTCTTATGCAATTACTTTCGACATTAATGGAAATGCCTTTCTATTAGCTGGTAGTTACTGGCATGACGATGGTGAAAATGTCCTTAAAGTTGGAAGTGAGAAATCGCAGGCCAAGTGTCCTTTGAGGGCCTAGGTAGGAAGCATAAATGTGAACATAACAACAAAAACCGTGGGTTAGTGGGACAATCTCCAGATTATGGAACACTGTCTATAGTGCCAATAATTAGGAAATTGAAAAGTAGTAAGCAGTCCTTATTCAAAAAAAAGGGAACTCCAATCCAAAATAGTAAACTAATCTTATTAGGAAACTGGAAAGCAGTAAGCAGTACCAATTATTAGTTTAGGAAATGTTGGGCAGAAAAAGTAGTTCTCTGAAAATGATAATGAAATTTAAGCTATTGAGATTATATTGAGCCATCAGATCCTAGAAAAAGAAGTTACAAGTAATAAGACTTGTAGCTTTCATATCACTTTGATTAGCTTTCATAATCAATCTTATTTCCCTTAGTTTTTCTGAACTGAATGTTCGTAATAATGTGTTACTCTCTTATTGCACTCAGTTTTTTTGAAAATAATGTTCTTGTCCTGTTAACTGAATGTTTTAAGTTTTTCTTATAAACTGAATGTTCTTGACATTTGAGGGCCTATTTCAAATGAGATTATGCCCACCAAGTCCATCTTCTCAAATGAAGGCACAAAAATGTATGAGAAGAAAACTATTACATCCTAGTATTTATGTTACCATAAGCTATTGATCGCTGCTTCAGATATTTATTGGTTATCACAATAAACAGGACTCAAACATATCTAGCAACTTAGGATATCAATGTTGGATTTCGTACCTCATTTGTCACACCATGCAGTAGACCATACAAAGCTCCAAAGGCTCCAACATGAGCAGTATACACATCCACTCTGCTACCAAGATAAAATTTAAAATAAGACACAAAAATGATTTGACTGGTTGAGATTCATGCCATGTTGCATACCTGGTCCTAGATACAAGATGACTAAATCATTAGATATATGGTTGGTTTATGATCTTCTTGATTTATGAGTATTAGGCCTTCCATATGAGTATTAGCCGCTGAAGGGAATGTGAAGGATCAACTGATTTAGCATCATCTAGGGGTAAAGGAAGAGGCCAATTAAAATTTCCATAATTACCTTTTGTATCATATCAGTAGATATAATGTGTGGTACATATATAAACAAAAATACCAATTCTAATTACATGTCGCTATCTCCATGGCTACTTCTTTACCTATACCATCATCAGTGGGTATAAGTTCGACCTGAATTAGAACACTAATTTAGTACTAAATCAATTGTAAGTGCCACATACATTAGTTTACAAATCTCAATAAAAATAGTATTTCTAGAGGTTACACTAGCACTCTTTTCGAATACTTATTAAGGATGATAATATCTAATTAAGGCAAAAAATATTTAACTGATGCAAAATTGTGTTGAGCACATTAAATGGTATTATATTTAATTAAAAAGCACATCAAAAATAAAAAAATGGAGATATTATTAGGTTCATGCAAGTTAAGTATAGATATAGACATGTAGAAGATAAACTAATAACTCATAAACATATAGTCTTAGAATTAATCAAACATTTAAGGAAAAAATGAATATTGAAGGATCAGCCAAAAGTCTGGAAAGAACCTGTGGGTGAAACAATTTTGTGCAGCTTGTGTTTCTCAGAGTTGACACTAAATCCAATATTAATAGAAGTCTACAAACTTCAACAGAATAACAATAGCCATTTGCATAACATATAATTGGAAATCATCTAAAGTTCAGTTTAGTATTAACACAAAGACAAAATAGCCTGGTATGGTATTGCTACTGCTTTGCAAAAAAAATAGAAGTAGCTATTGAAAGCACGCTATCAGTGACGGGCAACAACCACCGACATATGACCTCAATGCGAACCGAGGTAAACTATCTTTTGTAAAAAAATGATGAAGAAAATTGCTAGTATCAGCTAGTATCAGTAATTTCAGGATATTATCGAGTTTATTTCTATAAATTAGAAAACATTATTGAGTTTATTTCTATAAAACATTAACAAGTTTATTTCTATGAAATATAAAACATATGTTAGGAAGTCTTCTATAATCAGAACTCTGTGTTCTTTCCCTTGTTATAATTCTGAATGAAGGTTTTTATATTGTCTTCTTCCTTCATGCAAACATGCCCAAAGCATAATTCAAAAATATACATGTTAGGCAACATTCAAGACTAGTAGAAACATTTAGACATGATCAGGGGCAGTATACAGAGGTATAAATCTGTGTGCAAGAGTATCAGTATACAGTGTCCGAGTGTAGAGTGATATCATGTGTGCATAGTAAGTGAGATATCTGTGTATGTGTCAAGCTAAGAGTGTGTGTGAATCGTTTGTGGGAAGCAACGCAAGAAGAGAATAGAGTGTATGTGTCATGAGTAACTAGTGTGCACATGTAGATATGTGTGTATCACATGATACAAGTGTGTGCAAGTGTTTCAGTAAGTTTTGTGTGTGCAGGGGTGAATGGATGTGTAGGGTACAAAAAATTGCAAGGTATTTTAGTTTGCAACAAAACTGAAACACAACTACAAGGACTCATAAACCTATTGTCGGCCTACTCCGGAGCGTCTACTTCGTGTTGTACATGTGATGCGACATGGACACAACATTCAGCAGCTCCTGTCATTCCATCAAACGGATAGTGTGCATAAAAAAACTAAAAATAATTTGAATCAGGTCCAACTCCTTACTCTGGAGACGTTGAGGACGACATGGACGTAGTGAATGAGGCCCTTCTGGATCCTCGTTGACGTGATGATGTGTGTGGAGTGCTGGAGCAGCCTATGACGAAACTGCACATGAGCGAGGTTCTTAGTGTCAATGGGGCAAAGGAGGCCAGAATCGTCCTCCTGCAGGAGATCGCCACTGTGGAGGGGACCAAGACCTCGACCGCTTCCTCTTCGGGTTGAATCCTTGACTCTTAAAAACCCTAAAAAAAGGAAAATGGGGGGCAACCTCGACAGCTTCCTCTCTGGGCCAAATCCTTCGAATCTTAAAAACCCTAAAAATAAGGGGGAAATGAGGGACCTCTTTCTCGCCACCGAAGGGGGATTTTTATCGAGGATAAAGAGGAGAGGCGCCTGAGGCTGGCGGTGACGGCGGGGTCGACGTCGACAAAGTGGCAGATCTCGTCGACGACGTGGAGGAAGCAGTCGGCATGGTCGTAGTTGGCGCCATCGAAGAAGAGCACGCGGTCGGAGGAGGAGGAGAGAGCCGGGGAGGTCGCTGCTGCCGTCGATCTCGGCAGGAAAATGGAGATCTAGAGGAGAAAGAGGAGAATAGAGATGTAGATTTGAGCTCTCCTTCTCCATCGACTGGTGGATGAGAGAGATGGAGAAATATAAAGGAGAGAGAAGAATTGGGAAATAAATGAAACGGGATGGAATGATTAACGTCAATATAGATTTTATTTCAAAAAAATTACCAAAATGGTAGCTGAAAAAATCGTGCCAATTTTTTTAGGCATATAATAGTTGACGGTTATTACCGAACCGTCACTAAATAAAAGGATATTTCTTGACGGATCCTCTAAAACCGTCAACTATTATGCTATAAGATTGCTAAATTAACATAAAATAAGGCATTTCTTGATGTAAGGCTAAATCCGTCAAGTTAACCCACTTTTTTGACGGTTTTTCACGACCATCAACTTATAAACCGTCAAGAATCATCATTTTTCTTGTAGTGGTGGGTCTACGGCCCTCTATCTCTGCCTATGTGTCAGTTCCAGAGTACAAAATGATGGGCGAGTCTCTCAATCACGCTCTCCGTCTTGAGCGCCAGTACCCTCCTGTAACCCCGCTTTCCTGATTTAAATAAAATTTAAGCTTTTAATAAATGTTTAGATTTTTAACCAAGAGAAATTATGGAATTTTCCTTTACTTATTAAATAATTTGATTTTTCTTCATGATTATTAAACCTCTGCTTTGGACTACTATCTTGGATTGCGCTTCTACTTATGGGCCATTAGTTGAGTTCCTTATCAATTGGGCCAGCCAACCCTTTGAAGCCTATCACATTCAAAAATTTGAATGAAGAAAGGAATCAAATTCTGTTGCTAGCTCAACAAATTTTGGGCGCCAACTTGGCATTTGCATCAAGCAAACAATCGACCAACTGCCTATTTAAATCCATTCTGAGCACCATTCCTTTCTGTTATGAACTCCTCTTCTTCAACTCTACCTTTTTCTCTAAATTTTAACTCCTCACCTAAACCAAACCCGAATCTCTTTGAAGAAGCTTCGATGGCGATGGTGATGGCGATGGCTTCATCTCTGCTCCAGTGATTCCAGCGGCAACGAGAGTTCTTCCGATCGGCATCGTGAGGAGTGGATCAACGGCGGGTGCTCTGCTCTCCTCATAACGGCAGTGCACGAACGGATCCTCTTCTCCTTCTTCCTGGCAGTGACGATTTGGTAAGTGTTGATCTCAAGTCTGTTCATACTATGGAATGAATTCAAGGTGTTCTTGATAGAATTGAGGTTCCGACTTCCTTCTTGGTCCCAAACTAGATCTGGATCGATCGTTGATATGTCTACTTCACGAAGTGACGACGACAAGATCGTGGACATCAATGAGTGGTGGCAGACTTCGATTGATCTTTGACAGATGTGGGATCCTCTCCGACAGACGAGAACCGATCGATTGATGAGATCTAGTTGATCAATCCTCATTCAATTGATTTACGAACTCTAGTTCAGGTGAGACATCTCTGATTCTTTTCCTTTTTGAATTTTTGTTGAGTTTTCTTTTGTGTGGGGATTTATGTCTGAATCAGGAAGTTCTTTAAGCTCTTTATTAAGTATTATTGATCGGAGTTTGATCCTTGTGATCCTGGATGCGATTCTCGTATTTTTTGGGTTTTGAATTATCATCAGAGATACAGATTCGTAACTCTGTTTCCTGAGAACCACTTGTTTGTTGTAATGCCATAACGTGATTTTATATTGCATTCTGGAACGAAGAGGCAGTATCCAATCTCTTGGGACTGAGTCTTCTTTGATTCTTTTTTCCTCAAGTAATCACTCTACTTTTATGTCTCTATTTTCCTAATCTGTATCGACGATTAGTTGATTTCGGCCATGATGTCCAGTTGGTTCGTGTCCAGTTGAGCTTGTGATTCAGTCGGTTTAGTGTCCAAGGCTTTGTCGTGTCCAATGAGGAGTGTCTGATGATTTGAGGCGACTGGACACGGAGAAATATAGGGAAGTCATGTAGGAATTGACCAGTGCCGGGGTTGGAGTAGCCGTTGATTTCAAAACAATTAAGTTTTGATGCAGTAAAGAGCTCTATTACATTATTTTGCTGAGATGTTAAGCTTTTGGAAGTATTGTTAAATTAAGTACTGTTAGATTGAATAAACCTGAAGGGGTTTTATGCTTCTGTTTTGTTGATGTGAGCCTGAGCATAGTGAGAATGGTTTTAAGCCATGCTTATTGTGCCTATGGATAAATTTTATGAAGGATATTAGTAAATAATCAAATGCATATTTACACTCTTATATCTAAAGGTTCAGTTAGTATATTTTGTGCTTAACCATAGTAGACAGAGTTAGTATATATAGATGGAAGTAAATACTTGTTTGGAGCTTAGCCAACTGGTATATCTTAGAAATACTTTATAGTTAGACATGGTTATAAGTACAAGATAACTAACTAGAACTTGTTTAGATTTTAACCAACTTATAATTATTAACAGGAGGACATCCAGCTCTTTTACCTACCCTTGACTATCCGGAGCAAGGCAGGCACATTCTATGGTTCATGCTCATTTACATTATTCCTGTACTTTCCTTGTGACACGATGTGGCACGTTATCTTGTACTTATGTACTTTTTGTCTTGTACTTACTTGTGGTCGGGGAGGGAAATAGCTATGTGACCAAACCTAGAGATCAGAAAATCATGTGGATAGCTTAGGCCTCGCATCGTGCACGCGGGCCCTAAGCCGTACCTAGTTCATGTGCTTCCTGTACTTACCCCAGTCGGTCACATATACTAGTATTTCAAATATTGTGCACTTGTCAGGTCTTGTACTTCATGTTCAGGATTCACTTTATGTACTTTATTTCCTATATTTATATTCATGTACTTTCATGTTCTTTTTCTGTACTTTTTGTTCCATGTTCTCTTATACTCATTTCATATCATGATGTTCTTGTTTATTATCTAGAATAGTACTTTGCTCCGCTCCTGATTGGATATGTTGCAGGTGAGATGGAGGCTATTTGAGACATATACTACATGCGGGAGACTGCCGAGGTAGTTGAACCAGCTGGAGTTGCCCATGACCTAGAGGCCGAGGGGCCTAGCTACCTTACCTTTAGTTGTTTGATTTTTATTGTATTGGAGACTATAATCAGATATTACATTTACTTTACTTTTGCTGGATGAATGTAATAATGCTTAGACATGTACTCGAATTCTGGAAACATTTATAGATGCTGTGATTGTACAGATTCATATTTGCCTTGTAGTTTTCCTAGATTGGTACAGCTTACTTCGTCGTGTCTAACGACGAAGGCTGGGCGTGTCTGACTCGTGTCTGATTATTCGGGAGTGGGTCGTGACATATTTTTAGTGGTGGCCCATGCAGGTCTATCTTAATAGTACTTAGGCTCTAAAGTACTATTGGGGGACTTGATAAACTAGGGAAACTTGATCACAACATAGGAAAAATTAGAAAAATACAGAAATATCTGGTACATTGACATTCTATAAAAACTTATTACTATTAGGTTTATGTGTAACACCCAGTTTTCCATATAAGGGTATTTTTGTCATTTTTGGGGTAATTTAAATTTATTAGATTTTATTAGAATTTTTGGGAATTTTTAGGAATTATTTTGGAATTGTTTGGACTAGGTTGACTTTGAGTAGTGTTGACCCTTGTGGACCAACCTAGGAGCTAACCCTAGTTAGTATGGACTTGGTTAGGTTATGTGACTCTAGTCTAACGTAAGTTAATCCATAGTTTGGTCGTTAGACTCAAGTTAGTCATAGAATTAGATAAGTCATAAGTCATGACTTATGGTTTGAACCAATTAATAAAACAACTTAGCCATAGCCTATGTAACTTGGCCCAAAGCCCAAAAATTAGCAAACCCTAACCCTACTTGACTTGGCCAGCCACCTAAAGCTTTGGAAACCACACCCCTATAAGTACTCTCTTAGTTTAGGGCTAGCCTCTTTAGGAAAGAACAAGTTGAGAAGAAAGGTATTTTCAAATCTTTAGAAATTCATTATAAATCCTTTTTAAATCCTTTTTCCCCCAAACCAATTCCATTAGGACCTAAATTCATTGTTCTTGCTGTTGGTATTGATTGTTTACAGGAAGGAAACAATTTGTGGGATTTTGGTGGCTTGAGGAATCATTTCATTTGGGGATTTTTTACCCATTGTTCATCAATAGGTAACCTTCTCATTTCTCCATGGATTTTCGATTTGTCTTCATCATTAGGAAGCCCTAGGGGTCCCCTAAGTGTCTGCTTTGGTTTCGTGTCGGATTGCATTAGTTTCGTATCCATTTGGACACGTATCAGGTCTGTAGCCTAGGTGTTTGTCGAAATGCCACTGAAGGCATTTCGATCTTGTTTGTGCATTATTTTTGAATAGGAATATTAGTTTTAATCTTGCTCATTATGTCCAGTTCTTATGAGGTAGTGTTCGTGTCGTTTCGTGTCAGATTCATCGTTTGGACACGTGCGTGCACACGCTCGCGCACGAGCTACAGTGTTCCCCTGCTGCATGGGGTCTGTAGCGGACACGACACGGGGTTTCAGGACACAAAATTCAAGGGAAACCTAGGGGCAATGTCTGTTATGACATTCCCTAAGTTTTATTGGGTTTTGTGTCGTGTCAAAGGAGGAATCAATCGTGCACGGGAAATAGCCTGTGCAGTGCACTGTTGATTTTTGCCACTGATACGGGCCTCGTGTCCGACACTGACACGTTGTGGGCACTGGCCAATGGGCCTATGAGGTAGCCCTATAGGTGGGCTACCTATGTGGATGACCACGAGACTCGCTTGAGTCTTGTGTCGTGCACACGATACAAGTGCACGTGTGCACGAGACAGTGCACTGACAGTGCACTGTGTGTGTTGGTTTTTTGAGTTCTTTGCATTGGACACGCCGTGTCCGACCTTGGGTGACACGAAATAGAAGTGTGGGGTTTGTGCACATGGGTTGTTTTCAATTACCAACCTTTAGATTCATGATTAGTTTAATTTTTCCTATTTAATTTCTCATTTAACCAAAGTCACTGATACTTGTATTTCTGATTTATCTTTCCAGTTTTCAAACTTGAGTTTGCCTGATTAGTTTAACCTATTAATCATTGATTAATGCATGTTTTATAAGCTCTAGTCTAATCTCCTATATATTATCTAACCATGATTAGGTTTTTGGGTGAATTGGCATTGATTTGAGTTCAAATGAGGAGTTGGGGGAGAAACTGGAAAACTGTTAACAGTTTTTTGATTTCTGAATTTTTGTTTTCAGTTTGTTTAGTGATTTTAGCCACCATCTAACTGTACCCAGACCTTCACATATACACACACATGTCTTCTTGCATTTCACACACTTGCATTCATGCTTTAAACTAAACCCAGTCTTAGCTTTATAAATGAACCTGAAAATCTCTGTTAATAACCTGGAAATTGGTCTCCCCTTCAATACATATATTGATCCTTAGTTCTAATAACCTGGATTGATTTCCTTTTTGCCTATTTATGAGAAACCTGAACTGTTAATGAATGATTTTTCTTCCTTCTTTCCTTTACAGTTTAGTATGGAATCATTTGAGTGTGTTCTTATATCCTTAAACCTGAAAGCTGTGATGTATTAAGTGTTGTGATTGGTTTTGTGGCTGAAATTTGAGATTCAAATATGGGACTGTTTTAATAGGCATGAATGTATGGATATTGACTGAGTTTGGTTTTGCCTTTGGCTGAAATCTGGAAAAACAGTGTACAACAGTACACTGATTTTCCTTGGCATTTTCTTATGAACTTTGGTTTGGTGTTCCCTTCAAGGCTGGGTTTTATTGATTCTAAAATCTGAGTTTAAGTGAATAGTTAGGTATTGCATGTGTATAACTGAAATTATGGACTGTCCTTTCTGATTCAGCTATTGAACCATACATTGGGTCTCCTCATGTGTTAAGCTGAGCCTAAGACACTCTTGTAACACACTAAGTGGAACATACACAACACACTCTTGGCTTCTCTCTCTCTTTCACTGTTTTGTTGTCCTGCACACAGATTTTTCCTTGCACATACTCATGTTTATCCTATACACACAGTCCTCCCCTCTTCCTTTCATACACACACATGTACATTCATATATGCACTTAACCCTCACTGTTTCTGAAATCACATTGATCACTCACCCCTTTCACTATCTTGACACACTCATTCATGCATTCACTTTCACATGTGCCACTAACGCAAGCCTATTCACATATTCCACATACCCTCACTCTCACTTATGACACACACCCTCACTTATCAATCTCTCACATTCTACACAACACACACACACATTACTTTTTCCCTCTCTCTATATACTTATGCATATATATTAATGTGTGTATATATATATATATAGGGTAATGAATATCTATATGTATACATGTATTAGACCTATATCTATATGTATGTATATATTGTGATGTGTCTATACCTGTGTATAGGTATATGGGTAACCTAATGCTAGTGTGTTCTTTGATTGTGTTAGATAACATATCACATGAGTAGTATTTTTAGATGTAGATAATGTCAAGTATTATGGTTTAGCCTATAGGCATGATATAGCCTATGGCCTGTGTATGTCTGTTTGACTAGAGAGTCTAGATTAGACTTGTTTAGCCTTGTTTAGACTAGTTTGGGCGAGTTAGGCCTCGTATAGGCTAATGTGAACTAGTATAGACTAGTTTGACCTAGTCTAGACTTGGTTGACCTAGTTTGACTTCTAGGGTTGACCAGAGTTGACCAAGATTTGACTTTGGCCTAGATTGACCTAGAATCATGTAGAATGCATAGTAGGACTTCATTATACCATTTTGGACTTGTTGTGACTTGTGCTGTTCTGATTAGGAGCCAGACACCACTCCTCGGACAGTACCTTTCATATTGGACACTCAGATACAGGCGAGTACATTCTCTGATCATTTCGTATCCTGCTTAGAATTATTTCCTGCATTAAATTACTTTACTTGTACTGTCACATTGGTCACACGGGTTGGTACTATATGGATCCCTTCTTGAGATGTTATTCTTAGGGAGCATCGGGTACTACATGTTCTGTGCGTTTTACTTACATGTCGTATCACTATGCTTCACAGATTCTTCGATCACTTGTGACATATACTCTTATGATCATAGAGTCTCCTAGAATCCCCATTTTTGGGACTACTATGTACCACCTTTCGGAGGCTTATCACCCTTCGGGGGCTTATCACCTTTCGGAGGCTTATCACCCTTCGGGGGCTTATCACCTTTCGGAGGCTTACCACCCTTCGTGGACAGTTACATAGTATCATAACATAACCTGTTTGGATCCTTGTGTACTGATTGGGGGTACGAGGGAGTAGAAGTAGACATGTGAATAATACCCAAGTAGTATCTTATCAGAATCTCTTCCATAGTGTCTTATCAGAATCTCCTATGCCATTTACATGTCTATATTGTACTCTGACTCACTAGCCACATGTTAGTTCTCTATTTATAGTAGATATTTCTATTACAGCTCTCTCTCTGTTTACATACAGTATTTCTTTCAGTACTTGTATCTTACTTTACTGCATGATTATATCTCCTAACCTGCTATGAACTGTTGAGATGTACTGTACTCGCTCCTGTCCTGACTGGACCTGTTGAAAATATTATAGAGGACAAGGAGGAGGCTTGCCTGGATACCTACTACGGGACAGCCTTAGATGACACCTGCGAGCTGGACCCTCAGGAGGACCCAGCTCTAGCTGAGGATATCACCCCGATTGCCTAGACTAGATTAGTTAGGCTTATCTATCTTTTATGTAGGCTTGAGACATGTTTTAGCTAGACTATATTTGGAGTTCAGAGTTGTATATATTCTTCATTCTGTATCTGAGATCATGTGCTTCTGGATGTTGCTGGGATTATCTTAGACTACTTGTCATCTATTTATTTTCTTGAGTTCTATTCCATGTCGTGCTATCTCTTCCTTAGTTGTGATTGAGTTTTACTGCTATGTCACCCCCATTCGGGGAGTATAAACTGTTTAGATATATTGTTAGATGTATGTTGACCTAGGACAGCGTTCTACCGCCGACACTGCGGCGTAGGCTGGACGTACCCACGTCTCGTGCCCTTACTCTAGGGTACGGGTCGTGACACATTTTTAGTGGTGTCCCATGCAGGTCTAGACTAGAAGTGTAGTGGTATTCGAATTAGAGTATCACTACAGCCTGCAGTAGGATTAGGATATTTTGGAGGTACTCAATCACATTAGGAAAAACTCTTAATCCGATTCCTTTTTGGCAAAAAATTGTTGCTTATTGACTTCCCTTGAATATAAACTGTTCTCCTTTGAATTTTTGCTTCATTCTCAGAAATTGCTTCTTATTTTGATCTGTCTTTATGATAGTTATGAAGACACGATCTCATCGTTTCGGTTCGGGGGACACTATCGAGAGGCTGGCCACCTCTCGTCCTGTTCATCAGGGCCTCGAGACCGCAGCTTCTATTGTGCCGACTCAAGTTGGCGTTTCTGCTACATTGGAGGTGCACCTCCGTCTGTACAGAGACTTTTCCCTTCATTTCCGATTTCTCTCAGCAGCAGCGATTCATGCAGCATCAGCAGCAGAGATTTGTGCAGTATCAGCATCAGGCTGGAGGAAACCCGCAGGGCGAGCTATCGTCAGGACAGTCAAGGATGCACAGACCGTTGGAGATCTTGTTGCAAGTTCCGTTCTTCTCAAATCCATTCCCGCAATTGTCTTTTATAATTATCTTGAAATCCGAATCCATCTGTTCCTTGTTGATTGATTAATTTTGTCATGTTACTCTTTTGCTGTGTTTGTTTTTCTTCTGAGAAAATCATATGGGCTAGGTCGCCTAAATCATGGGGTCTAGAATCTTCGATGGTCGTGTTAGTTGGCATAGTGAGGACATGTAGTCAGATTTTGGATGTATTTATCGGGTATGGGAATTTAAGGTTTTCGCCGTCGCATGCGACAATATGAAAATTTTAAATACCATGAACCTAAGGGTACGTACCTTAGTCAAGGACTCTGTGATTATCGTAGCATTGCTCACTAGCATGATGAGGACTCTGGGCAACATGATTTTGGACAGACGCATATGATTAACAGATTGTATTTTGAGAAGGTCTTAAACATCGTACCCTTCTGTTGTTATGAATAACTTAGGAGTAGGAGTAGGAGTAGGAGTAGCTTAGTTGTTATTATAACCTTGTGTGACTTCTTGCTATAAATTTTTCCTAATACAATGAATCAGTAATTTTGCTAGACCTTGACTTAGATTTGATATTATAACTCTGGTATCAAATGGTTCCTTCTTTTAAACAGATAAGCAGAACAGATTTTATCATTATTTTCTTCTTGTCATTAATTTTTGTATTATCTTAGAATATATAATATAGTGGACACAGATGCTTGCCTGACACGTATGCATGTTACACTTGATCACCAACCTATCTAAATGCATATTAATATGTTGATGTTAATTTTTCAAAATCCTAATGATTCTAATATAGGACAGTATCAGTGACTAGTTCTCTGTTTGCCAGATTAAATTCGTAAATTAAATTCAATTTCATATTATTAGTTATTGTTTATATTACTGCACATATATGTTACATGCAGGATTTCAAGTCTTAAAGAAAATTGGTTGAGTTTTGTGTTAAATTTGTCAAGCCTGAGACTGTGTACATTTAACCCTTTAAGCCTGAATTCTAAGTGTTTGGTTCAATTTACAGTTTTAATTTGTAATGTTTTGAGCCGTATACATTGTGGTATGTAGGGATATAATGTTAGGTTTCATACTCTTACATGTTAGGTTGTTATTGTGATAAACCTTGAGTTAGTTTGATGTTCGAATTTCTCTAAAATTTTGAAAATTGAATACATGTTAACATTTTTACATTGCTTCCAAATGTGTAGTTCAATTTCATATCTAATAAGTAATGATGAGCTAAACTGAATGATTGAACCCTTCATTTCAAGTTTTAACCCATGTACATTTGACACTCTACACCAATGTTCACAACTGCCATGCAAAACCTAACCCCTCATCTCTATGTTATGTTCATATAGTTATATGGATATATATATATATAGTTCTGTATACATGTCATAATGTATGTAGATGCAATTAAAATCTCTACCTCTTTATACATATAAATATACATATGTATATATGGTTGGTCAGGCATGTTATGAGTAAATAGCTTGTGCCTTGTAGACTGCTTAACCAATATGCCATGAATAGTGTAACTTGATAGCTATAGTTGAGACACAGATCCTCATATGCACTTTTATGTATAATTCACACAAACCACATAACCTTTACATAATGATAGCTTTTCCCCCTCTGATGCTATATATATAAATATATTGTGATAGGATTTAAATGCAATTGACTTTCATTCTTTAACTTAATAAGTACCAGTTTTCTGATAGGATGGTAGACTGCCTTACAGCCTTGATGATTGTTGTTTTCTTTTTTCCTTCCAGTATGGCACCCATGACCCGAGCCCGTCGCCTGAGAGCAGCTGCAGCTACTGAGAGTGTGCTTCCACCTCCTACTGTTTAGGAGGTAGTGATCCCTCTATCTGATCAGGGGGTGGTGGCACCTCCTGCCTTTGAGGAGATGGTGGTAGCCTCGCCAGAGAGTCTTCCTTTATCTCCTGTCGTTCAGGAGAGAGCTGCAGATTTGCCCGAGACCGAGAGCCTTTCCCTACCCCTTGGGATGGTACTCCCTACTGTACCATCCGGAGGTTTGTTACTTGACGCAGCCCAGGTGTTTGGATATTTTCAAGAGAGGCTGTTGGAGTCACAGAGAGTTCATGAGGAGGCCATGAGGGAGAAAATCCAGAGGGTGCTACGTCTGCGGGACTCTGTGCTTCCAGGAGGAGAGCCTAGCTCCAAGAGGGCGAGGAGCAGTACCCAGTCCTACCCAGAGTTTGAGGAGTACCCATTTATCCAGCCGATATTATCATACCCAGCCCAGTCTCCTGTCCAGCAGAGGTCAGCTGAGCCAGAGCCTATCTGTGACTACTGTAGGAAGTCTGGGCACAAGTGGAGCAACTGTAGAAAGAGACTAGGATTGTGCCTATTCTGTGGCTCAGCTGCGCACTGGGTGCAGCATTGTCCTGATGCACCTACCAACCAGGGCCCTGCTTCCAGTTGGGAGTTCTAGTTCTCAGACCCAGCTAGAGGTGAGTTTTGACCTAACCTTAGTATCCTTTTTTGTTAATATTTGATGCATCCCTTGTTTGTACGTTTTGATACCTTGTGATTGCCTAGTATTGTAGCATGTTGGTGTAACTAGATGAGACCCAGACTGATATTGTATGCCATGACCCTGTATACCGTCCTCTTAAATTGAATGATTGATTAGGTTCTGAGACTATGATTGCTGGGGGCTTAACCTAGAAGGAGTGCGATCACCTTTAATTTCGATGGCGAAATTTTTATAAGGTGGGTAGGATTGTAACACCCAGTTTTTCATATGAGGGTATTTTTGTCATTTTTGGGGTAATTTAAATTTATTAGATTTTATTAGAATTTTTGGGAATTTTTAGGAATTATTTTGGAATTGTTTGGACTAGGTTGACTTTGACTAGTGTTGACCCTTGTGGACCAACCTAGGAGCTAACCCTAGTTAGTATGGACTTGGTTAGGTTATGTGACTCTAGTCTAACCTAAGTTAATCCATAGTTTGGTCGTTAGACTCAAGTTAGTCATAGAATTAGATAAGTCATAAGTCATGACTTATGGCTTGAACCAATTAATAAAACAACTTAGCCATAGCCTATGTAACTTGGCCCAAAGCCCAAAAATTAGCAAACCCTAACCCTACTTGACTTGCCCAGCCACCTAAAGCTTTGGGAACCACACCCCTATAAGTACTCTCTTAGTTTAGGGCTAGCCTCTTTAGGAAAGAACAAGTTGAGAAGAAAGGTATTTTCAAATCTTTAGAAATTCATTATAAATCCTTTTTAAATCCTTTTTCCCCCAAACCAATTCCATTAGGACCTAAATTCATTGTTTTTGCTGTTGGTATTGATTGTTTACAGGAAGGAAACAATTTGTGGGATTTTGGTGGCTTGAGGAATCATTCTATTTGGGGATTTTTCACCTATTGTTCATCAATAGGTAACCTTCTCATTTCTCCATGGATTTTCGATTTATCTTCATCATTAGGAAGCCCTAGGGGTCCCCAAAGTGTCTGCTTTGGTTTTCTGTCGGATTGTATTAGTTTCGTGTCCATTTGGACACGTATCAGGTCTGTAGCCTAGGTATTTGTCGAAATGCCAATGAGGGCATTTCGATCTTGTTTGTGCATTATTTTTGAATAGGAATATTAGTTTTAATCTTGCTCATTGTGTCCTGTTCTCATGAGGTAGTATTCGTGTCGTTTCGTGACGGATTCATCGTTTGGACACGCGCGTGCACACGCTCGCGTACGAGCTACATTGTTCCCCTGCTGCACGGGGTCTGTAGCGGACACGACACGGGGTTTCAGGACACGAAATTCAAGGAAAACCTAGGGGCAATGTCTGTCATGACATTCCCCAAGTTTTATTGGGTTTTGTGTCATATCGAAGGAGGAGTCAATCGTGCACGGGGAATAGCCTGTGCAGTGCACTGTTGATTTTTGCCACTGATACGGGCCTCATGTCCGACACTGACACGTTGTGGGCACTGGCCAATGGGCCTATGAGGTAGCCCTATAGGTGGGCTACCTATGTGGATGACCACGAGACTCGCTTGAGTCTTGTGTCGTGCATACGACACAAGTGCACGTGTGCACGAGACAGTGCACTGTGTGTGTTGGTTTTTTGAGTTCTTTGCATTGGACACGCCGTGTTCGGCCTTGGGTGACACGAAATAGATGTGTGGGGTTTATGCACAAGGGTTGTTTTCAATTACCAACCTTTAGATTCATGATTAGTTTAATTTTTCCTATTCAATTTCTCATTTAACCAAAGTCACTGATACTTGCATTTCTGATTTATCTTTCCAGTTTTCAAACTTGAGTTTGCCTGATTAGTTTAACCTATTAATCACTGATTAATGCATGTTTTATAAGCTCTAGTCTAATCTCCTATATATTATCTAACCATGGTTAGGTTTTTGGGTGAATTGGCATTGATTTGAGTTCAAATGAGGAGTTGGGGGAGAAACTGGAAAACTGTTAACAGTTTTCTGATTTCTAAATTTTTGTTTTTAGTTTGTTTAGTGATTTTAGCCACCATCTAACTGTACCCAGACCTTTACATATACACACACATGTCTTCTTGCATTTCACACACTTGCATTCATGCTTTAAACTAAACCCTGTCTTAGCTTTATAAATGAACCTGAAAATCTCTGTTAATAACCTAGAAATTGGTCTCCCCTTCAATACATATATTGATCCTTAGTTCTAATAACCTGGATTGATTTCCTTTTTGCCTATTTATGAGAAACCTGAACTGTTAATGAATGATTTTTCTTCCTTCTTTCCTTTACAGTTTAGTATGGAATCGTTTGAGTGTGTTCTTATATCCTTAAACCTGAAAGCTGTGATGTATTAAGTGTTGTGATTGGTTTTGTGGCTGAAATCTGAGATTCAAATATGGGACTGTTTTAATAGGCATGAATGTATGGATATTGACTGAGTTTGGTTTTACCTTTGGCTAAAATCTGGAAAAACAGTGTACAACAGTACACTGATTTTCCTTGGCATTTTCTTATGAACTTTGGTTTGGTGTTCCCTTCAAGGCTGGATTTTATTGATTCTAAAATCTGAGTTTAAGTGAAGAGTTAGGTATTGCATGTGTATAACTGAAATTATGGACTGTCCTTTCTGTTTCAGCTATTGAACCATACATTGGGTCTCCTCATGTGTTAAGCTGAGCCTAAGACACTCTTGTAACACACTAAGTAGAACATACACAACACACTCTTGGCTTCTCTCTCTTTCACTGTTTTGTTGTCCTGCACACAGATTTTTCCTTGCACATACTCATGTTTATCCCATACAAATAGTCCTCCCCTCTTCCTTTCATACACACACATGTACATTCATGTGTGCACTTAACCTTCACTGTTTCTGAAATCACATTGATCACTCACCCCTTTCACTATCTTGACACACTCATTCATGCATTCACTTTCACATGTGCCACTAACGCAAGCCTGTTCACATATTCCACATACCCTCACTCTCACTTATGACACACACCCTCACTTATCAATCTCTCACATTCTACACAACACACACACACATTACTTTTTCCCCCTCTCTATATACTTATGCATATATATTAATGTGTGTATATATATATATATATATATATATATAGGGTAATGAATATCTATATGTATACATGTATTAGACCTATATCTATATGTATGTATATATTGTGATGTGCCTATACCTGTGTATAGGTATATGGGTAACCTAATGCTAGTGTGTTCTATGATTGTGTTAGATAACATATCACATGAGTAGTATTTTTAGATGTAGATAATGTCATGTATTATGGTTTAGCCTATAGGCATGATATAGCCTATGGCCTGTGTATGTCTGTTTGACTAGAGAGTCTAGATTAGACTTGTTTAGCCTTATTTAGACTAGTTTGGGCTAGTTAGGCCTAGTATAGGCTAATGTGAACTAGTATAGACTAGTTTGACCTAGTCTAGACTTGGTTGACCTAGTTTGACTTCTAGGGTTGACCAGAGTTGACCAAGAGTTGACTTTGGCCTAGATTGACCTAGAATCATGTAGAATGCATAGTAGGACTTCATTATACCATTTTGGACTTGTTGTGACTTGTGCTGTTCTGATTAGGAGCCAGACACCACTCCTCGGACAGTACCTTTCATATTGGACACTCAGATACAGCGAGTACATTCTCTGATCATTTTATATCCTGCTTAGAATTATTTCCTGCATTAAATTACTTTACTTGTACTGTCACGTTGGTCACACGGGTTGGTACTATACGGATCCCTTCTTGAGATATTATCTTTAGGGAGCATCGGGTACTACATGTTCTGTGCGTTTCACTTACATGTCGTATCACTATGCTTTACAGATTCTTCGATCACTTGTGACATATACTCTTATGATCACAGAGTCTCCTAGAATCCCTATTTTTGGGACTACTATGTACCACCTTTTGGAGGCTTATCACCTTTCGGAGGCTTATCACCCTTCGGGGGCTTATCACCTTTCGGAGGCTTACCACCCTTCGGGGGCTGTTATATAGTATCATAACATAACCTATTTGGATCCTTGTGTACTGATTGGGGGTACGGGGGAGTAGAAGTAGACATGTGAATAATACCCAAGTAGTATCTTATCAGAATCTTTTCTATAGTGTCTTATCAGAATCTCCTATGCCATTTACATGTCTATATTGTACTCTGACTCACTAGCCACATGTTAGTTCTCTATTTATAGTAGATATTTCTATTACAGCTCTCTCTCTGTTTACATACAGCATTTCTTTCAGTACTTGTATCTTACTTTACTGCATGATTATATCTCCTAACCTGCTATGAACTGTTGAGATGTACTGTACTCGCTCCTGTTCTGACTGGACTTGTTGAAAATATTACAGAGGACGACGAGGAGGCTTGCCTGGATACCTACTACGGGGCAGCCTTAGATGACACCTGCGAGCTGGACCCTCAGGAGGACCCAGCTCTAGCTGAGGATATCACCCCGATTGCCTAGACTAGATTAGTTAGGCTTATCTATCTTTTATGTAGGCTTGAGACATGTTTTAGCTAGATTATATTTGGAGTTCAGAGTTGTATATATTCTTCATTCTGTATCTGAGATCATGTGCTTCTGGATGTTGCTGGGATTATCTTAGACTACTTGTCATCTATTTATTTTCTTGAGTTCTATTCCATGTCGTGCTATCTCTTCCTTAGTTGTGATTGAGTTTTACTGCTATGTCACCCCCATTTGGGGAGTATAAACTGTTTAGATATATTGTTAGATGTATGTTGACCTAGGACAGCGTTCTACCGCCGACACTGCGGCATAGGCTGGACGTACCCACGTCTCGTGCCCTTACTCTAGGGTGCGGGTCGTGACATTATGTTTTAGCAATCAATAAAGTTTTCTTTCTATTATAGGATGGTCACTACCAGGAAGACCACAGACCAGCCCAGAGCTACTGGAGCTTCGAATCTGACTACGGTCGACGCACCAGTGGAGCAGCTCCCACCACCTCCTCATATTTTTTCTCCATTGCCTCCGACGATGATGTTCGACGGTGCTCAGGTGATGGCTATGTTCTAGCAGTTCATGGAGGCACAGAACCATCAGGCTGCACAGTTCCGAGCTACGATTGTGGATGCACTCAGAGCCGGAGAGCCGACTCTGCCAGCACCGAGGCCGAGGACCGCCAGAGATTACCAGAACCTCTGCCTGATGGACTTTTTGGGCACCGAGGGGATATTATACGCCGACGAGTGGCTGGAGAATGCCGAGAGACTACTGAAGATGGTAAGGATTCCAGAAGACCTAAAGGTGGAGGTTGTAAGCATGTAACTTTTTGACATTGCTAGAGCCTGGTACAGAGAGGAGCCTCAACTAGCAGTACCCTAATTTCTTTGGAAGGATTTTAAACTACTATTCCAAAAAAAGTTCTTCCCGGAGGTGGTACGTGATGAGCTTCAAAACCAGTTCAAGGCGATCCAGCAGGGTAGCATGATAGTCGCAGAGTACATATTAGAGTTCACCAGACTCAGCAGGTTCGTGAAAAACCTTGTCAGCACGCCAGAGGAGAGAGCTAGAAGGTTCAAGAAGGGCCTCACCAGGGAGTTGCGACAGACAGTTGTGATTAGCAGAGCTACGACCTATACCGACATCCTAAAGGTCGCTCAGGTAGTCGAAAAAGAGATGGACCCAAAGCTGAAGAGGGACAGGGACACCGGCAGCAGCAGCAGCTATCAGGCACCAGCGAAGAGGACCCAAATTCAGGCGAGGTCACCATAGCAGGCAGCACATCAGCAGCATCGTCCAGCCAGAGTTCCTGCATATCAGCCACATAGACAGCAGTTTGCAGTTACTTGTACTTTTTATCACCATCTGGGATACTACTTTGATGAATGCCGCAAGAGGCTCGGGCTTTGCTTATTCTGCAGCTCAGACGCACATCAGATGAGGGACTGCCCACAGGCTGTAGCTCGACTGGTAGTAGGACCTTGAGGAGCTGGAGGACCCCCACCTGTACCACCCAGAGTACTACTAGCTGTACCACAGAGGGAACCATCTCTACCCACTCAGCAGCAATAATTCGCACAACATCAGCAGTAGCAGAGGGGAGGACCACAGCAGGGACGTGCTTACGTCATGGCTGTAGTTGAGGAGGATGAGGCAACTGCAAACGTGATCACAGGTTCTATTTTATTTTATTCTTTTCCAGCTATAGCATTATTTGATTCTGGAGCCACACATAGCTTTGTGTCATATAAGTTTCTGTATAGACACGGATTCACACCCATACCCACTAGGAGGAATTGTCGGATCATGACAGGAGGTAGGGTAGTGCCAGTCAGTGAGATGATTGATTGCCCTATCACTATAGCTGAAAGGGAGCTTAGGGTTCGACTCCTAGTGATGCCATTGCCCGGATTTGACATAGTCCTCGGCATCGACTTTTTGAGCGAGCAGCTTGCTATATTAATAGACTGTCATGAAGGGAAGGTTACTTTTAGTTCGCCTGGAGTTTCGTCGTTCGAGGTCAGAAGACAGATTGCAGAGAAGCCAGAGGGAGTCTACTTTGGAGCAGTTGCAGAAGACAAAGAGTTGCCGCATCCGCTGATTGCAGAGTTTCTCGACGTATTTTCCGAAGATTTTCTAGGATTGCCGTCAGATCGAGATGTGGAGTTCACCATCGACTTAGTGCCCAGATTAGTGCCGAAGTCCCAATATTGCTACAAGATCAACCCGAAGGAAGCTGCAGAGTTGAAGGCCCAGATAGATGAGCTTGAAGGCAAGGGTTTTATTCGATCCAGTGCTTTATCCTGGAAAGCACCGGTACTCTTCGTGCCGAAGAAGGATAGGACTGTTAGAATGTGCATCGATAACCATACACTTAATAACATCACCATCAAGAATAAGTACCTGTTGTCGCGGATAGATGAGTTGTTTGATTAGCTGAGTGGGGCAAAAGTCTTTTGGAAGATTGATCTTCGGTCGGGGTATCATCAGATGAAGGTTCGGGAGCAAGATATTCCGACGACAGCCGTCAATAGCCGCTACGGCCAGTATGAATTCTTGGTGATGCCATTCGGACTCGCCAATGCTCCAGCGATATTTATGAACCTTATGAATAAGGTCTTCCACAAGTATCTGGACAAGTTTGTCGTAGTCTTCATCGATGACATCTTGATATATTCGAAGACTGAGGAAGAACATGTGGAGCATCTGCGAACTGTCTTAGAGATTCTGCATAAGGAGAAGCTGTACGGGAAGCTCTCAAAGTACGAATTCTTTCTGGAAAGAGTGGAGTTCTTAGGACATGTGGTGACTGGATATGGGATTGCTGTGGATCCCAAGAAGATTGAGGCCGTAAAAGCATGGGCACCTCCCAAGTCAGTAGCTGAGATTCGTAGTTTCTTGGGACTAGTAGGTTACTACAGGAAGTTTGTGAAAGACCTTGCCAAGATAGCGGAGCCGATGACCAAGCTTACGTAGAAGGATAAAGAGTTCGTCTAGAGCGATGCCTGCCAGTCAGCATTTAAAGAACTGAAGGAGAGACTCACTAAAGCACCAGTGTTAGCTTTGCCATCAGAATCTGGCGGGTTCGTCATCTATAGTGATGCATCAGAAAAGGGCTTGGGATATGTGCTTGAGCAGAACAAGAAGGTTATTGCTTATGCTTCAAGACAGTTGAGGCCCCATGAGAAGAATTACCCTACTCATAACTTGGAGCTTAGATCGGTCATTTTTGCCTTGAAACTATGGAAGCATTATCTATATGGGGAGAGAGTGGAAATCTTCACGGACCATAAAAGCTTGAAGTAGGTTTTCACTCAAAAGGAACTGAATATGGGGCAGAGAAGATAGCTGGAACTTATGAAGGATTTCGACATTAATCTACAATACCATCCTGGAAAGGCGAATGTGGTAGCAGATGCTCTGAGTCGATATCCTGTTGCTATGTTTCTTACTATGGATCGGCATTTTCTTGAGGATCTTGAGAGCCTGGGATCGAGGTCATACTTCCGGGAATTCGGGGACAGCTGATGCACATGCGAATACAGTCATGATTGATGGAGAAGATCAAGAAGGCCTAGTTCTTAGATGAGTGACTCTGATGTCTCAAGGCTCAGGCAGAGGCATGATTGCTAGAGGACTTCGTCATTACAAAGGATGGATCTATGAGGCACAATGTTATGATCTAATTTTTTTATAATTAACAAATAATCATAATAATAATCATAATGTTTATTAAAATTTTCTTTTATATATATATATATATATATATATATATATATATATATATATATATATATATATATATATATATATATTGCACTTTTTCCCTTAGACAAATTTTAAAATTTTACAATATTTGTGGACACCTCACATGGCTAGGTGTCAAGTTATTAGTGAAGTGGTATTCCTCCATGCCACATGTCTTATGGCATGAAGAAGGGGACATCATATGATGCGACCTATTCCCTCTCTCTTCCTTACTTATTTCACTTCTTCTTCTTTACATCTTCTTTTCTTCATTCTACGTATCCTCGTTTCTTCTTCTTCTTCTAGCAGCTACTACTGCTACAGTTGCTGCGGCCACCGCCCGTCGCCGCCGCCGTCGCCGTCGCCGTCGCCGCCGCCGTCGCCGTCGCCGCCGCCGTCGCCGTCGCCGCCGCCGCCGCCGTCGCCGTCGCCGCCGCCGCCGCCGTCGGCCACACCACCACCACCTTCTTCTCCTCCTCCTCTTACACTTCCTTAAAACCTAGGTAAAGTCTTACTTCCTTCTCCTTCCTTTTTCAATTTCAAACCTAGGTCAAAATTGGGTTTGATTATTTATATGAATATATATATATATATATATATATATATATATATATAATCTTTGATTTGGGTTATGATAGGAAAAGTTGGGAGAATATCTAAGTCCAACACAAGGAAACAAAGGCAAGTCCTCCCTTTCCTCTTGAAATTATCTTCATTTTGACATTTTACTTGTTTTGAATTGTTATAGTTTAATTTCATTTTCTGAAATTATGAAGAATCATGACAAATTCAAATTGCTATAGTTTAATTTCATTTTCTGAAATTATGAAGAATCATGACAAATCCAACCTTATGTGGACATCATATTAGAATAGGCATAAAGTTTAAAAAATCCACTTAGGGACAAAAGTGATGGTTGTATGCATAAGTTGGACACAATTTGTAGGACACAATTGAATGGACACTTCGACTATATTCATAGGCGTATCTATATATATATAGAAAAATATACAAATACAACCCATGAAGTATATATATACACGGGCACCATATATGTATATAATTTGACACGATATATGGACACATTCATGAATTTATATTATTATATCGGCACCACCTATGGACAAAATCGATACACATTAAAATTCCATATATGAAATTATACGTCTTCAGTGTGAAATATATATATAATTGATTTATTTTGAAGATGTAGGAGCAATAAGATCATGATTTAACATAAATATTAAATTCTATCCACAATTAAAAATATACCTATTTAACATATTTGGTTTGATTATTTAGTTAAAAATGGATGTTTATAGGTACCTATATGCTAAGGTAACCTTACACCTATAAATCTTCAAGTTTGAACTTCTTTTGCACCTTCAAGAAGCTAAACATGTATATAACAAGTATGAGTTGAATTGAACCTCTAGATTTAATTATATATGTAGTTATTATCAAGCCAATATTGCAAAGCATTCAAATCATTTAGTGACATTTGGAAAGTGAGACTTTGGTATCATTACGTTACTAATAATCTTGTTTTCTTGAATTTGGATTGCTTTTAGAAGGAACAAAATTGTGGCAACCAAAAATAATAAATTGCTTGCTTGCTTGTTTGCTTGCTAAGGTAAGAAAGATTTAAATTTAACTATACATTACAAATGCGTGGTTCGGTGTTGAGAATTGCTCCACCAAAGGAGTCGACGTACCCGGATATTAATTGCATGTTCTGGTGTTGAGAGTTACTCCACCGAAGGGTTCGGCGTACCCGATTACTATATTTTTATTTATTGTAAAATTTCGGAATCAATAAATACAAAGGAGACTCTGTCGAAATTTTCAATAATTTCGGGAGTTAGACAAATTTTGGAAGTTTTAGGATTAGAAAACCTAGTAGGAAAATCTAAGTTATATCTAGTTTCTAGTCAACTAGAATTTTACCCTATGGCGTGTTGTCTTTGGCACACGAGATGGTAAGGTAAGTTGAAAGAATGGTTCCTTGCCAACGACTTTACCATATGGCGTGTTGTCCTAATACACGGGATGGTAATAAGTTGGATAAATCTTCCGCCAACAAGAGATTACCGTAGGGCGTATTTTTTTTGTTATACAAGATAGTAATCGAGTTGGAACCTAATATTAGACTTAAGAATTAATAGACTTTTGTCTATGATTATAGTTGCATTTTGGGGTGGGAGAGAACAACTGGATCACATCCATCAAAATCCCTACAATATAATTTCACCAGTAAAAGCTGATCAATAGTCCCGCATCTATAAGGCCTTACGATGTCGGGGGTGAGGCCTAGCTCACCAACAGAGAACGGTCCAGTAAATTCTGAAATATAAAATTGGAATTTAAAATTTAATGCATACTAGTTTCCCACAAGATGTGGGGGGTCGGATCTACGGCACCGTACCCAATACAGACACCACCTGGTCCCGAGTAATTGGGATTATTGTCGGGAAAATAGAGGGTGATCGTGATCCATATGTGTTCTCTAACAATTGCATAATCATGAGGAATAATGTTTTTGATTACATTTGTGATTAGGTCTTGTGTGATAATTGGTAGGATTAGGATATATAGTATATCAAGTTGTCTTACAATAAAAATATTAAGTTACGTTTCTATACTTATTCAATTCTTTGAATTTTATTTCATGATTTCTTACCGTCTTTGACCCGAGGACTTGCTTGTCGTTTCTAAACGACCTAGTATTTGTTCACTAGGAGAAGATGAGAATCCGGAAGAGATACTACCTCTGTATCATGAAGATGGAGAAGAATGAACATCGGATAGCTTGGACGGAATGTCGTCAAGTTGGTGTTGTAGTCAAAATATGTAAATTAAATATTTTGGTAGAACTTGTAGTCAAGTTGTATAAATTAATGTAAATGTTAAGTATGGAAGTTTTTTGAGAATGTAATATATATCTTGTACCTTATCCTAGTTTTTAACAGGCGACAATCGCTATCTTAACATTTGAATGTTATAATTGTGCGTAGCCTGGAGATGTATCAATGCACCTGGTTTCCATTAATTGGGAACGGGACGTGACACATCTTTTAATGATGGCCCATGCAGGCCCTCAAAGAACAAAAATCTAGGATAAGGGAATAGGTTAAGGTTAATAAAAGGGTATTAGGAATTTATATAGGATAAAACCTTGATTTCAATTACACCCTAAAGAAATTTTCTTGAAATTACCTAAGGATATGCAGTATCGGTAAAGTATAAGAAGAACTGACGATATTACCTAGATTATTATTATTTCCTATGTTATTTATCTATCTATTAAACTCTCATATTTTGGGTATTTATTTAGAGGTTACTAACTTGAAGTTTCGTGCGTATAGATCATGCCTCGCTTTTTGCCTTGTGCCAGATTGGGAAATAGTATGCACAGTTTAGATGATTACTATTGTTTTGCAAAAAGAAAGTGGCGACTTGCTCCCAAACAAATGATAAGGGCTTACGGAGTATACTATGAGATCCAATATCCCATGGTATCAGATGTTGTTGATAAGGATGTGATATTTTTCAATAGGATAAACTATTTTGTACTTATCAAAATCCGGTATTATGAAGATCCAAATAAGGATGACTATAATGGTACTTTTGAAGAATGGCTGGAATTTTATCCGGGGGCAACCGTCATCGAAAAAAAAGAAATATGGATCTACGTAATATTTTAGGGGAGAAAATGTGACGATGTAAGATAGTTTTTGTCTGATGTAAAACTCTTTTTGTAAGACAGCAGATGTATATATAAGGATCAGAAGGAGAATGTAATCATGTATAAATATATGTATATATAAAATGGGTGTATTTGGCAGTATCCAAAATGGTTGAAGTTTTAAAAATTTCTTTACCTTTACCTGTCATTATCAAAATTTTATATATACATCGGCACTTATTGTTATTAAAATAAATTTACATTTGAGTATTATGATGGGTGTAGGTTATGGACCTGTTCCTACCAAGCTTGCTCTGGGATGGGAGTGACTACACACTTTATTTATATCAACAAATGGTAAGGGAACGATGGGGGTTACCAGATTGGTATAACATACTAGTGTATGAGATAAAGTATGGTGTTCAGCGTCCTGTCGTAAGGGATATAGAGGATGGGGCAGAAGTATATCACGTAAGGGAGATCCACTATGTATATGTTCGGGATCCAAACTATATATACTCTTACCCCAAGGTAGAAGGCTATGAAGGGACATATGATGACTGGGAAGAACACTATCCAAAAGCCACAGTTCTTCCAAGTGGACGTGTGTTTCTTTGTGCTGGGAGCTCTTGTATATAGACTAAGGGTAGGGTGTCCCTGTGTTATGTAGATAGAAGGGTATGTTTTGTCTGTTGTACCACATTTTGTAAAAACAACAGATGTACATAGAAGTTAAGTGTAGGAGGGACAAATATATAAGTAGTATGTGTATGTAAATACCTAGTGAAGCTAACAGCGTGTTGTATCATTTTGATAATAGTAAATGAATATGCTGTTCTTTACTCTTTTGAAAAATTTTATGCCGTTGAAGTTGAAAATTCTTGAATCTCTGAGATATAAGATACTATGATATTTTATATCTCTCAAATCCCAAATTGATAAAGCTACTTTATCAAATCCTCCATTTGAATCCAAAATATTTCCTAAAAATTTCCATCTTTGAATTAATCAGGAAATGGACAATTCAGATAATCCTCATTCATCTACTCCTGCCACCCAAGCTGATCAAGGCACTCCAGATGTTTATCAATTACTACGACAAATCTTGGAAAGCCATAATCAGCAGGCTAATACAGCACAAGCAACGAATGCTGTACTAATAGAACAACTTCGAGCTCCACCAAAACCTAAGAAGAAATCGGTACCTGATTATAGGAATCAGGATCCACCCAAGTTTCGTAGGACTGAAAGCCCTATGGAAGCTGGGCAGTGGATGGGGACCACAGAAGGACTAATGAAGGCAACAAATATCAGTCCCGAAGACATGCTAGCAGTTATCAGAATTCGACTTTTGGATGTCGCAGATAGCTGGTGGAGCGCAGAACATCCTGAAGAATCAAATGAGATAGTTCCTTGGGAAGAATTTAAAATGAAATTTGAAGAATGATTCTTTCCAACATCGGCCAGACTGGAACTAGAGCGAAAGTTCATCCAACTGAAGCAAGACATTCAACTATGGATGAATATTACTACACCATAATAGACGATTGCCCACGGTTATTACCGTTACTAAAAATTTTAGTCACGAAAAAAACCGTTACTAATTTCCCGTTACCAAATATCTTAACAGATTTTCTTACGGTTATAACCGTTACAAAATTTAATTTTGTAACGAATTTAGTAACGGTTATAACTGTTACTAAATTTACTTTACTAACGGCTAAAACCGTTACTAAAGAAAGTTTGGTAACGGTTATAACCATTACAAAAGTTTTTTTAGACAAAATAAATGATTCGAAAATGTAAATTGGTAACGGAAAATAATGTTACAAAATTACTAATTTTTTTCCAGTTGCCCATTTTTATTTGATAGAGCTTTGTAATAGTTATATAACCAAAAACCTGTATTCAACCTGAATTTATAGTAATTTTCCTGTAAGCAAATAATAAAACATAAAACCACATTCCAACAACATTTCAACAACAGGTAGTTTACATATCGTCTAAAAAGTATATATATAACCATAGTAGCTGAAGCATAATAGTTAAATGCCTACAAAAGTTAACAATATCTTACCAACAAAAGTTTACATGTTTTAATGTTAAGCATAATAGTTTGAATCCCCAACAAAAGCTTACACATCTTAAAGCTTACAAATACCGGATAGTGTGAGATGCTAGGAATCCTTAGCTACGTCCTCTCGTCCACGTCCAAGTAAGTGTTTGCTATTAAAATCTTTTAATGTAATTTCAATACAAACAGAACAGTGTTACAATGTAGGACTTAGATGTAGTCCTAGGAGTACACTTTTGTTTATCTGGGTCCCTTGTGCCGATGGAGCAAGTGGTAATGCGTTGATTCCGTTGACGATCTGACGACGGTTCTCGGTTCTCTGAAGATCTGGGTTGCTCTAGGTGCAGGAGCTCACGGAGAGGAAGAAGACGTTGAGTATCTGTATCT
The DNA here is from genome assembly GCA_029216955.1 of Iris pallida. Lineage (NCBI taxonomy): Eukaryota > Viridiplantae > Streptophyta > Magnoliopsida > Asparagales > Iridaceae > Iris > Iris pallida. The sequence goes on along the minus strand of JANAVB010006800.1, from coordinate 8,545,900 downwards.
GCCTCTCTCTATGTGTTGTCGATGGTTGCACGACGTGTCTTTGTCTGTATGTGTGTGGATGTGTGTGTGTAAGAAGGAAATGATCCCTCTATTTATAGTTTTGCAGGCTGGCTGCTCATGCGCACATATGTAGGATGCACCTGTACGTGGGGACGCCACGTGGTGATTGCTGATGGAGGCGTATGGACAATGCGCTCTGATTGAGGAGTTGAACCCTTCCTGTTGCCTTTGTGGGCTGCGGCTGAGCTGACACATAGCAATGGAGAGGATCTTTCAGTTGTTGAGATCTTGGGTGGTTAGCACCCCTTCATAGGCTGAATCGAGTCAAAGGACACGTGTCGTAGGTCCATGGCTCGAAGATCTCGAATTTGGTGGAGAGGGATCGGATGGGATGCGCCTGGGATTGGGCGCATGAGGAGACTTTGGCTCGCAACCTTCAGGAGTCACAAACCAGTCGGGGCGCACAGCTTTTGAGGCACATACGGGGCTTCAGTAGTAACTTTACTTATGTCTTTAGGGATCAGAGAAAAGTCTGAGTCGTACGGCTTTTGAGGCATATGCAGAGATTTGGGCGCATGGCTGCGGAGGCGCATGCGAACTGGTTGGGCAGCCACGTGGCTTGTAACCACCGGAGGGAAGCAATGATGATGCTGACGTCGGCGATGCTTCGTCTTCTGCAAAAGCTGTCAAGTTCAGTCCTCGGGGGACGTACTGCCAACTCTGTCAGACTTCAGCATTTAATGTTCTTTTGATAGGTGATGGGTTTGTTGAGTGGGCGCATCGATCGGCATTCCACTAGACGTATGGGGACGCATAGGGGCACATCCTTTGATGGAAGCTGGGCGCATCAGCATGATACGCGGTCTGGCCGGTGCATCCACTTTGTATGACACGTCTTTATGGGCCCGACTGTTACGTTCTTCGAGTGCTTTAAATAGCCGTTCTTGACTTGGTTGAATTCGAAGCGTCAGGTTCATCACCATTAAATGCAAATTCATTACACGGGATTCGGAGAGCCAGCCACTTGGCGTATGGGTTTGATTTGCTCGGCCTATAAATAGTGGCATGAAGAGGGTTTGCTTCTCGTTCTCTCACGTCCTTCCAAAATAAACTTGTTTGCTCGAGCACATTCTGTTGACGAGATGCTCCCGAGGGTGAAGATACGACGCATGGTCTTCAATGATGCACTTGAAGGTGACTGTTACATCCAAAAGTCGGAGTCGAGGGCTTCTGAGGTAGACAGAAGGTGCCTGTTGCATCCAAAGGTCGGGATGCTCGAGCCTCGTCTCCGTTATGCTGGAAGAGCCGCAGATCAAAATTGTGGTACTGCGGCTTTGGAGGCTCTTTCTTCTGTCAGAGTGGGTGTCGCCCACTCTGGTTGTGTTGAAAGCCTCCTTTTGTCGCGGATCGATTACGGAGAGCTCTTCCTCCCGCTAGAGGGTTGATTGCCACCCTCGTTCTGCTCAATAAATGCTTTATTAGTCGAAGCATTTAATGGCACATATGCTGACACTTCATGATGCGCCTGACTGGGACACTGAAGGGCGGCATATAACTGAGCTGCTGAAGGGATGCATATAACTGAGCCGCCGAAGGGATGTACATAACTGAGGATGCACATAACTGAGCTGCTGAAGGGATGCGCCTGGCTGAGAGCGCATGGCGAGATGCGCCTGTTTGAGAGCGCATGGCGGTTGCTGCGCCTAGCTGTAGACTTAGGGTCTTTTCTATGTAGAAATTTTCCTTTGTACAGCTCTTTTTAAGACATGTAATAGACTTTTATATGAAATAAAAAATCTTCTTTTAATGTCTATATTTTTGCTTTGCTGTGCCAAGTACTTCCTCTGAGCTCCCTGGCGCATGTAATGTTTGGCGTATAGGATTTTTGGTCTTGAAATTCCATGCTTCTACAAGACCCCCTTCAAAGTTTTTAAAACTTTTTGTCAAGTTTTGGAATACTTTGAATAAGAAGCATGTTGGTGTTTTCTTCGGAGCGCATGACTGTTCGGGCGCATGATCACTCCGCGTATCAGTGATGGGGCGCATGCTCCTCTCAGTAAATGCGAATGATGACGCTTTGATAACTAAGAAGATTAATGATGATCTTTTTGGATTTATTTGCAGTTATCTCTTCACAGAATCCGAGGCGACGGCTGAGGTCATACTTCATCGGTTCACGCGTGCGACTGAGGCCATAAATAGGCGTGAGATGGAGAGAGAGAGTTCTTTCTTTCTTTGCTTTCCTCTTTTAGAGTTCTTGAAAAACCCTAACTTCCTTCTTGCGATAAATGGCTCCCAAAACTCCTCGCGGCGGTGCTGGCAAGGGCAAGGAGTCTGCGGAGTTCGTCGAGAAGGATGTTTCTGTCACTATTGTGACTCCGGCCGATGTTCGGCCTGCGGTGACGGGTGGGTGTCATCTTTCAACCTTTTTAGACGAGTTTAGAGCACATGACTGAGTTGTATCATTATCGTGCCCTAACTCTTTGTCGCCGACGTGCATGGACTTCCGTCCTGATGATGCGCCGAGGCTATTCCGCCGACACGCATAGGTTTAGGCCCTGATTATACGCTGTGGTTTTGCTGCTAACGCATATAGGTTTACACCCTGATGATGCGTCGAAGCTTCACTGCTGACGCGCATGGGTTTTTACCCTGATGATGCGCCGAAGCTGGTGATGCGCCAAAGCTTCACACATTTTGTCTTCTTAAAGTTTCTTGCCTGACTTTTGTTTTTGCTGTGTCAGTGTCGATGACTATCCCTTTGCTGAATGAAGTCCTCCTGGATGCTTCTCTTTGTCAGATGGGAGTTGATTTCGACGAAGAAGTTATTAATCTCGCGAAAGCTGGTATCCTATTGAATCAGCCACCCGAGAGAATGCTGCAAATCTAGAATCAGTCGCCTATTTTCCTCCAAAGTATGATGGAGAGCGGCAAGCTGGAATCTGCTGAGTCTGAGGATGTGACCTTCTTGAAACTTGTCTTTCTGTTCGGTGACCGACTGGTCTCCACCGAGGTAAAGATACTGAAGATCAAGGAAGACTGGTTCTTCTCTGCGAAGGGCATGGTTCTGTACATGCGACAACTCGAACGCCAATTGCCGCTGACGGCCTTCTACCGTCTAGCTTCCAAGTGGAGGATGTCATGGGAACTTACTCCTTCTCAAGGAGGGACAGTGGGGGGTACTCTTTCGATTGACGTTACTTCGAATTAAAGGTATACCTTGGCTGCCTCGCGAGCCGGTCCCTCATTCAGTTGCCGAACTTTGTGTCCTGGGAGCCTTTATAGTGAGGTCTCTAATAACACTTTTGCCTTTAGTGCTTCGACCTTTGCCAATCGGATGCTAACATCGAAGGTTATGTATCCAAAAGGTAGCTTTAGGGTTGAAGGTTGGTGTCACCACGTGCTGAAGTGGGACGAGTTGACCCTTTGGGTGTTATCGAAGTTCAAGGCTGAGCTTAAAGAGATTGGAATGACGGCCGCTATCCGTGCCACACAGGCCGGCGTGGACCTCAACAAGCATATGTTTCTTACGCTCTTGGAAACGTTCAATACCCGACTACACTTTCTTTACTCCAGTAGGGGAGTTGGGACTGGCTCTCCATGAGATGTACGAGGTGTCCAAGCTTCCCTGGGGCTCGGAACCGTTCGAGGAATACTTCTCCTCAAACGAAGAGATTGTCGTTCTGGAAAGGAAGGACCCGAAGATGATGGCTGTTTTCAAAGAGGTGGCGAGCCATCATTATCTGATGCAACGGAAGGCAAAGGCAAGTCTCAGCCTCATGTAACTGCTTGGAGGGATTACGTCTTCAAGCAAGATTTGGCGGATTCCTCAAAGATCCGATTCACGACTCCGCAGGGGCAGAAACCCGCGAAAGTGACTTCCGAAATGAGCCGGCTAGACGAGAGGCCCCCCCGTTCAAACGAGAGTGGCGAAGACGCGTATAGTTGTTTCTGGCACTGTGTGCACCGGATGTCATCCAAGGCGGTATTGACTGCATACTTGATGATATGGCTCCAGGATTGTGTGTTCTCGGGCGGATCTGGCTCTGTAGAGAGGGTAAACCGGAACCTCATTTTGCCAGCAGTGAAATTGGTTTTTGGTCGCCCTTTGGCTCTCCTCCCCGCGATGGTGTGTAACCTGTTACGGGGTTTGAGGACCTTTGCTGATGATGTGATCCATGGGAGAGGTAGGAACGACAACTTTCCCCGGGCCGAGCTACCATTCCATTATTTGATGGGATGGTTGATTCTGTATCACCCGAACGTGATGAGTCCAGGTCCTGAAGTGGATCACGTTGAAGGTGACGCCTTTATCCGCCGCTTCTACAAGAGGAAGTGGTTGCACACTGGCGTCCCCGTCTGCAGGAGGGTCTTATCTTACCTTCAGGGTTGGGAGATCGTCAAGGTCAGTCCCATCTTTAAAGATTTCGAGGCTGACCAAGATTTGGAAGACTCTGGTGAGGATGCGATCACTCTGCCGAAATGGGGATTTCTTTCGTTGCAGAGTATCCGGCCTTTCCACTTGGTCTACCGCAACCAAAATAGGTGTTATTTGGAGCCCTATCTGCCAAGCCGATTTGCTCGACAGTTTGGTTACACCCAGTTGATATTACGGAACCCCAGTAGCAGTCTGGGGTGTGCTGGAAGTTTACTGGATGGAGCCCGGGGTTGGCAATATTATAATGCCGGGTGCACTAGAGTTCGTTTCAATACGCCAGTTCGCAACCCTCGGCCACAGATCCTGTATTCGGCTGTCAAGCTGTATTGCACCATGAATACTGTGCCTCCTGATTATGATAGGGAGACCAGCTTTACCATTGGAACTCAGCTAGAGGCTACTCAGAATATGTTGGTGGCGGCTCGGTCATATCGTCCACCAGAGTTGGCAGGATATCGGGCTGCTGCTGTGGCATCTATTGGCCCATTCCACGGTCACACCCGATTTCGATAATCAACATATACTTTAGTCAATACACAAAATATAGAAAATGCTGCTAACTATTTCAGGATGCATGAAATCATATTCAACGGACGATGTACTGCATAAATCAAAGCGTCAAAGTCATCAAAATCTTCTGAAGACTCTTTTCTACTTTTATTCTGTATTTTACATTTTATTGAGTCTAGGAATTACTTTGTAAAATCAATTATGGTAATACTGGCTTAGGGTTAAAAATTGTCCTCCTTTCTAGAAACCTATTTTTACCCTTTCGTATTTTCGGTTACAAATATTTCAAAAACATATTTCGAAAATATTCTTTTCAAATGATTTTACAAATAACCAAAAACCAGTTTGAAAACTGTTTTTACAAAAGATTTTTAAAATATCTCCTGACAGAACTCCCAGCCGAGTTCGGCCCGAGTTCGGTCCGAACTCTGACCGAGTTTGGTCAGTTTGTATTCAAACTTCAGTTGCCTCCAAATCTGCGAGCAACGTCTATTTTGCGAGATATTTGCACCCGAACTCTGTCCGAGTTCTGCCCGAGTTCGGTTGGTGAAAACACCTATAAATAGAGAAGAACTTTTCACTTCAAATCATCAATTCATTCTTCATCTTCTCTTCTCTATTATTCAAGTATTTTCTAAATGATCTAAGATTTTCAAATCTCACCTACACATCTCTTAGCCAAAAGCCAGTACTATCAGGGTTGATTTAGAGTCTTTTGGTTACTCAAGAGTTGTAAGAGGTCGTTCAAGTTTTAACAACTTTTCTGTTGTGGAGCTGGTCGTGCGCTCGCCACCAAGCACGGTGTTGTGAAGCCGGTCGTGCGCTTGTCACCAAGCACGGTATTGTAAGAGATTGCAAGCTCTCAGTTAAAGCTTGTGCCATAGTGGATTAACATCGAGCAAGAGTACTCGAGACTGGATTAGTCCTCTCAGAGGGATACCAGTATACATCGCTGTGTCACTGAGTTTGATTCTCCTATCTTTATTTACTGTCTCTTACATATCTGCCATAGTTTAATTTTTTAATTGGTGATTATATTTCCGCTGCATACACGCACTCTATTCACCCCCCCCTCTAGAGGTGCTCAACGATCCTACAATTGGTATCAGAGCAGGTTATATTCTTATATAACATACCCTAGAGAGTATATATATGGCAGCCGTGAAATCTATATTCAACGGTGAAGGGCAATCCACAAATAGACCTCCCCTATTTGATGGAACAAATTACACTTACTGGAAAACACGTATGACTTTCTTTCTTAAGTCTCTAGATTTTGATCTTTGGTCAATAGTCATTGATGGGTATAAGAAACCACCACCTACAGTGGTTGAAGGTATTCTTATGGAAAAGCCGCATGACAAGTACACCGATGCTGAAAAAGTAAAGGCTAGTCTTGATGCTCGAGCCATCAATGCACTATTCTGTGCAATTGACAAAACCGAGTTCAACAGAGTTTCAACCTGCAGGACGTCTCACGAAATTTAGAAACTTCTTGAGGTAACCCATGAAGGGACTTCCCAAGTGAAAGAATCCAAAATTAGTAGACTGACTCAGGAATATGAATCTTTTAAGATGAAACCCGGTGAGTCAATTACACAGATGTTTACTCGTTTCCTTGATATAACTAATCCTCTGCAATCTCTTGGTAAAGATTACAGCAATCACGAGAAGATTAGAAAGGTGCTGTGGGCTCTAACAAAGAATTGAAATCCAAAGGCCACAGCAATTATTGAAGGAAACGACCTCACCACAATGTCGTTGGAAACTTTGATGGGCAAGCTCATGACCCATGAACTCGACTTGCAAGACTTTGAAGAAGCAACACCAAAGGAGAAAACAATTGCCTTCAAAGCTCAAGCAAGAAAAGCTACATACAACGATTCCGATGAAGAATCCTCAAGTGGTGATGAACAAGCCCTACTTGTGAAGAACTTCAGAAAGTATCTAAAGTTTACAAGCAGAAAGAAGAAAGACGTCCAAGAAAGCAATGAAGATGAAACCATATGCTTTGGATGTAAGAAATCAGGGCACATGAAGAAGGACTGTCCAGCTACCAAGAAGAGCAGTCCATATGACAGATCAAGATCAAGCAGAAAAGCTACAACTGGTCGAAAGTATGCCAACACAAGTATCTGGCATGAAAGCGACGCCAGTGATTCTGAAGAAGAGGATAGACCCTGCGGCAATGCAAATGTCTGTCTTATGGTATTTGACAAGGTATCTTCAAACCCTCTATATGATGAATTTACTTTCGATGAGTTAGAAAATGCCTTTAGCAATTTACTTGAAGAACACAAAAATGTGCTTGACAAGTATAAGCAATCTCGAAAAGAGATTAAGGCATACACAACCGAGTTAGCTAGACTGTCCAATCTTATTCAAGATATTAAAGAGACGTCTACTACCGGTAACACGGAAGAGATAGCCAAACTCAAAGTAGACTATCATGAGGCTATCCTCACTATTCAAAAGAAAGAAAGAGATTATGGTAAGATGCAAAAACTGTATGACACAGAGAAGAGGATGCACTTAGTAACAGAACAGAGACTCTCAGTTATGACTGCTAAATATGAAGAGTATATTGCGATTTCTAAAAAGTTAGAAATCAAGTTAGGCAAACAGGAAATGCCTGTGACACAGCCTAATTTTAGTCCTAATGCAAAGCATACACCTAAGAGGACTAAAAACAAGAAAGCACAGAAGAAACACGAGTATCATCATGCTTTCACTTATAGGTTCTCTAAGAAACCAAACAAGCATGTGAACACAGTTTCAACCACATCTGGTTCTAAACTGACTTGCACTTATTGTTGTACACACGGACACATATCACAGTATTGTCTTGCAAGAAAGCTTGTTAATAACCATACTTTAGTCTGGAGACCTAAAGCTAATCAGCATGGACCCTTCAGAAAATGGGTACCAAAGGATTCATCTACTTGTTTTGTAGGTGGACCCTCAACCCTCTCATGCTAGAAGCAAATGGATCCTCGATAGCGGATGTTCGCGACACATGACTGGTGATGCATCTTTATTCGCTATGCTATCGATGAAGAAAGAAGGATACGTCTCCTTCGAAAATAACTTGAGAGGTGATATTATAGGTAATGGTACTGTAGGTATTTCTCCTTACCCAATAATAAAGGATGTTTGTCTAGTAACTGAATTGAAACATAACCTATTGAGCATAAGTCATTTGGCAGATAATGGTTATGGTATCAATTTTGTAAAAGATAAATGTACCATATATGATATGTCATCTGGTGATCCCGTATATAAAGGGATTAGAGAAGACAATATTTATGTTTTCTTTTTGGAGAATACTAATAATACAGGAAGGTGCCTAGTAGCCAATCAAGATGAAAGCTGGCTATGGCACATGAGACTAGGACATGCAAATATGGATACTATCTCACGTCTGAACACAAAGAAGTTGGTAAAAGGACTCCCAGAAATTCCATTCAAGAGAGACATGGTATGTGCTGACTGTGAAAAGAACAAAGCACATAGGTCTTCTTTTAAATCCATCAACGCTGTAAGTACTTCGAGACCTTTGCAGTTGATTCATATAGATTTATTTGGTCCAAGTAGAGTCGCTAGTCTTGGCGGTAAACTCTATGCTTTTGTCATTGTTGATGATTTCTCTCGTTTTACATTGGTTTACTTTTTATCAAACAAAAGTGATACTATTTTTGAATTTCAGATATTTTGTAAAAAGGTACAAAACGAAAAAGGCTTCATGATTACTCGTATCCGAAGTGATCATGGTGGCGAATTCGAAAATTCTGATTTCAAAAAGTTTTGTGATGATAGTGGATATTACCACGAATTTTTTTGTCCTAGAACTCCCCAACAGAATGGTGTTGTGGAGCGGAAGAACCGTACTCTAAGCGAAATGGCTAGAGTCATGCTTAATCAGCATAATCTTCCTAAATACTTTTAGGCAGAAGATGTTAGTACAGCCTGTCATATTTTAAATAGGGTGTTAATTCGACCAATCTCGAAGAAAACACCATATGAGCTTTGGTTTGGAAGAATTCCAAACATTTCTTATTTTAAAGTTTTTGGTTGTCGCTGTTTCATCCTGAACACCAAGGATAACTTGGGTAAGTTCGACTCCAAAGCAGATGACGGAATATTTCTCGGATATGCTGCTAAGAGTAAGGGATATAGAATTTTTAATAAAAGATCTTTGATTGTTGAAGAAAGTATTAATGTTACCTTTGATGAGTTGAATAGTCATAGATCTAGCGACAGTGATGATGAAGATGCACCTACAAAGACAAAGAAGAGTTTTGAGAAAGATCCTACCCAAGAGGCAAGAACTGATAAAAGTTCCGAAGGTGCAGGAACTGAGAAGAGCCTTGTGAAAGGTATGGCCCAAAGATTCGAATCATTGAGATTCAAACCAGATCATCCAGAAACTCTCATAATAGGTGATGTATCCAAAGGTGTACGTACTCGTTCATCTCTTAGAGATTCTGAAGTAGCAGCTAATGTAGCATTTATTTCACAAATAGAACCTAAGAATGTTGATGAGGCTTTTTCTGATGAATTTTGAATTTCTGCCATGCAAGAGGAACTTAATCAATTTGAGAGAAACCAAGTTTGGGAACTCGTTCCTAAACCTATTGGTCAATCGATAATTGGTACCAAATGGGTGTTCCGAAATAAACTTAGTGAAGATGGACAAGTTCTACGCAACAAAGCACGTCTAGTTGCACAAGGTTATAATCAAGAAAAAGGAATTGATTATGATGAGACCTATGCTCCTGTTGCTAGACTAGAAGCCATCCGCATGTTTTGCGCTTTTGCTTGTTTTAATGATTTTAAACTTTTTCAAATGGACGTGAAAAGCGCATTTTTAAATGGTTATTTGAAAGAAGAGGTTTTTATGAAACAACCCCCTGGTTTTGAAGATTTTCAAAAACTTGATCATGTTTTCAAGCTTAAGAAAGCACTTTATGGACTCAAACAAGCACCTCGTGCTTGGTATGAACGCCTAAGCGCCTTCTTACTTGATAATGGATTTTCAAAAGGCAAGATTGATACTACTCTTTTTATTAAATCCATGAATAATGATATACTTCTAGTGCAAATTTATGTAGATGACATTATCTTTGGTTCTACTAATGAACAACTCTGTCAAGAATTTGCCAAGTGTATGCAGAGTAAATTTGAAATGAGCATGATGGGAGAGCTGAACTTCTTCCTAGGATTGCAAATCAAACAACACTCAAACGGAACATTCATCAACCAAGCCAAGTACACGAAGGACATACTGAAGAAGTACGACTTCGAGAATGTAAAGCCAATTGGGACTCCTATGGCTACATCTACAAAGCTTGATACTGATGAAAGTGGCAAACCTGTTGATCAGCGTAAGTATCGAGGTATGATTGGTAGTTTATTATATTTAACTGCTAGTCGCCCTGATATTATGTTTAGTGTTTGCATATGTGCACGATATCAGGCAAACCCTAAAGAATCACATCTTAGTGCCGTTAAGCGTATCTTCCGATACCTTAAAGGAACTTCTACAGTTGGCTTATGGTATCCCAAAACCAAATCCTTTGACCTTATAGGTTACTCGGATACGGATTTTGCTGGATGCAAAGTGGACCGTAAAAGTACCAGTGGCACGTGTCATTTCTTAGGAAAGGCCTTAGTCTCTTGGTTTAGCAAGAAACAAAATTCAGTAGCATTATCAACAACTGAGGCTGAGTATATCGCCGCAGGACGCTGTTGTGCTCAAATTTTGTGGATGAAGCAAACCTTAGAGGACTACAATCTGCACTATACAAATATTCCTATTTATTGTGATAACACTAGTACAATTAATTTGACTAAGAACCCTATCTGTCATTCACGCACAAAGCACATAGAAGTTAGACATCATTTTTTTACGTGATCATCAACAACACGGGGATATTTGCTTAGAATTTATTGATACTAAACATCAACTAGCTGATATTTTCACTAAACCATTGGTTGAAGACCGTTTTAACATCTTGAGGCGTGAGCTCGGCATTCTTGAATTCTCGGATTCTTAAAACATATGGTAATTAAAACTGCATTTATGACTTGATAATTTATTATTTAATGAAAATTATTTTTGGGGACAAACTTACAAAGGGTATGTCTGTCACCACGGCTACGGTCGAAGCGAAGCGGTACTTAAGAGTTCCCCGGTGAACCACCGTTAGCTGGGACAACCCCTATAGTTAATCCAAAAATAATTGCAGTTATTTAATAAACCAGTCAAATGTTATTTATTACAGTCTTTATTTACCTGACTGCTTTGACTGTCTCGGGAATGCAAGTGGCCGAACTCGGCCCGAACTCTGACCGAGTTCGGACCGAATTCGGACCGAGTTCGGTCGGCGCTGTGATGGTTCCAGAACCGAACAGCCGGCCCTAGCACCTGTTTAATTCATCCTTTCTTCCACTTTTTCTCCACAACAAAATGTGGAATACTTCCATCTCCTACTAGAAGTCCTTCCTCCTCCTTCTCTGCAAGGAATCGACAAGTTCAAGTGGGCGATCTTCTTCCTCATGGCTCCGAAACGTCAACGAGGAAATTCTTCTCAAGGTGCTTCCTCCTCATCCGACTACACTCCGGCAAGTCTCTTTAGTCCAGCCAAACCTAGAGATCCCGAGGAATATGATAGCACTTTGTTTCCCGACAAAGACTTCTCCGATCTCTGGTTTGATTCTTTCTCTCTTCGTCGTATTTGTGCTGGAGCCTTCGTCAATTTTACAACTTTCTTTGAATATGCTCCTGTTTTTGATCAACTTGGATTCCGTGACTTTTTCGAGGTCCAAGATAGCATTTACGACAATGCAGTCCGTATGTTTTACTGCAATTTGCAAGTAAAACAAAACGGGAATTTCTATTCCTGCATTGCTGGACAGGAATTAGAATTTAGCGCCACCGATATCAGTGAATACTTTCACGTTCCTGATCTTGGTGATGCACTTGTTGACATCCACCATGTTCAATTCCCTGCCGATGTCACTTTAGCTTCCTTTAGGGAATTGATTTGTCACCCTACTCCTCCTCCCCGGAGAATCTTTTCTAGACATCTAAACCAAACTTTTTACGAGCTTCATCGTATGATTTTCTCAGCCCTTCTTCCGAAGAAAGGCTCTACCGATGAAGTTACATTTTTGGAACTTTCTGCTCTTTATCACATTCATTTTTGAATTCCTTTCTCCGTTCCAAAAACTATGATGTCTTGGATGCTCAACTGCGAGAATGCAGGTAGGAACCTAGTCTTTCCTATGCACCTTGCTAGTATATTTCAACGTTTTGAGATTGATCTTGAAATGTGTGCCATTTCTTCTCCACCTGTTGAGTTGACCCGCTCTCGTCGGTTTCCTCAACCTCCTGGTGCTGCTCCTGCTGTCCTAGCTGCTGATGCTGAGGCCCCTCCAGCTGATGCTCATCCTGCTCCGGCCCCTGCCTCAGCCCCTGCCCCAGGACTTGATCAGGCATTCTACCAGCGGTTTGATGATTTCGTTGCTGTTTCCATACAACGTCATCAGGACTCCGAGTTCCGGCACATTTCTCAGGACCAGGTGCTGAGAAACAGTATTGCCGATCTCCACTACAGCTTGGTTCAGGATCCAGTCCGTCCACTCACTATCCTTCCACACCCGGCTTTTCCTGGTCCTCGTTTTACTGATGAGGTCACTTTTCAGTATTTCGACCCGACCACTGCTTATTTCCCTCATGATCCTCCCAGTGCGGACGACCCAGCAATGTGATGTGGATTCAGCCATAGGATAGTGGATTTAGTTTTGATTAGTTGATGCAGTTTATGTAGTAGTTTTATTTTATTTCATGTCTAAACTGTTTCAGTTAGACTTTATCAGTTGTACTTTTTGGATTATTAGTGGAACCTCTATGATATTTCAGTTTATTATGACATAGTTCATTTTATTCCAGTTGTCTATGCTGTGATTACTTCTTTTTACTTCACTTTGTCTTGTCTATTCTATTGTTGGCTTCATGATTTACGGGGGAGCCTATTCATTTTACTACTTGACAAAGGGGGAGAAAAAGAGTATATACCAAACGCAAGAATCCAAAACAAAAATTTTCTCAATTTTTCAGGTATTTTTGTTATTTTGTTCTATTTGATATAAATATATTTTGGTATAGACTCAAGTTTGTCAATTATCAAAATGGGGGAGATTGTTGGCCCATTCCACGGTCACACCCGATTTCGATAATCAACATATACTTTAGTCAATACACAAAATATAGAAAATGCTGCTAACTATTTCAGGATGCATGAAATTATATTCAACGGACGATAAACTGCATAAATCAAAGCGTCAAAGTCATCAAAATCTTCTGAAGACTCTTTTCTACTTTTATTCTGTATTTTACATTTTATTGAGTCTAGGAATTACTTTGTAAAATCAATTATGGTAATACTGGCTTAGGGTTAAAAATTGTCCTCCTTTCTAGAAACCTATTTTTACCCTTTCGTATTTTCGGTTACAAATATTTCAAAAACATATTTCGAAAATATTCTTTTCAAATGATTTTACAAATAACCAAAAACCAGTTTGAAAACTATTTTTACAAAAGATTTTTAAAATATCTCCTGACAGAACTCCCAGCCGAGTTCGGCCCGAGTTCGGTCCGAACTCTGACCGAGTTCGGTTAGTTTGTATTCAAACTTCAGTTGCCTCCAAATCTGCGAGCAACGTCTATTTTGCGAGATATTTGCACCCGAACTCTGTCCGAGTTCTGCCCGAGTTCGGTTAGTGAAAACACCTATAAATAGAGAAGAACTTTTTACTTCAAATCATCAATTCATTCTTTATCTTCTCTTCTCTATTATTCAAGTGTTTTCTAAACGATCTAAGATTTTCAAATCTCACCTACACATCTCTTAGCCAAAAGCCAGTACTATCAGGGTTGATTTAGAGTCTTTTGGTTACTCAAGAGTTGTAAGAGGTCGTTCAAGTTTCAACAACTTTTCTGTTGTGGAGCTGGTCGTGCGCTCGCCACCAAGCACGGTGTTGTGAAGCCGGTCGTACGCTTGTCACCAAGCACGGTGTTGTAAGAGATTGCAAGCTCTCAGTTAAAGCTTGTGCCATAGTGGATTAACATCGAGCAAGAGTACTCGAGACTGGATTAGTCCTCTCAGAGGGATACCAGTATACATCGCTGTGTCACTGAGTTTGATTCTCCTATCTTTATTTACTCTCTCTTACATATCTGCCATAGTTTAATTTTTTAATTGGTGATTATATTTTTGCTGCACACACGCACTCTACTCAACCCCCTCTAGAGGTGCTCAACGATCCTACAGCATCATCGAGAGGTATTCGGGAGGATCCCCCTGCTGGAAAGAGGCGGGCTGGCGCAGAAGCCGGTTCGTCTGTACCAAAAAGATCGAGAAAGACGACGACTTCAAAGGCTACATGAGTGCCGCCTGTAACGCCAACGGAATCAGTTCCTGTTGAGGTAAAGACTTTTTCCATAATCTGGCTCTTTCTGCCATTTCTGATATGCTTTTCTTTTGTAGGAACCGTTGAAGAAGAGGACTCGGGTTTCGAAACCGGGCATCAGTAAACCGAAGGAGGTGGCAAGCTCTTCTGACGAGCGTATTCCTCCGATTGTAATGTCTCATATGGGGGAGAATCCTGACAATGTCGTTCCGGCGGAGATTTCAGTACCTCCAAATTATGTTGGGAGGGAAACTGATGTTGAAGCAGTTTTCGGAGTGGTGCAAGCCGCTGTGGGGGCCTTGGACGTTGAAAGTCCAGTAGACACGGGGCTTCCAGATGAAGTGGAGTAGAGTTCGTCGTCTTCAGATGACGTTCCTCCAGAGATGCGTGAGTCTGTTGCGGGGGCAACAGACGTGATTGAAACAGAGGAGAGGATTGATTCCCCTCCTTGTCATGATGCGGGGAGGTCGGCTGTAGCGTTGCCGAGCCCTACCCCAGGTTCAGCAATGGAGGCTGAGGTGGCTGCCGACCGGGAGGTGGCGACAGATTCGGTCCCCGTGGAGGGATTCAATGATGAGGGGGAGACTCGTCTGCCGAGCCTGTAATGTCCCAAATTCGTGATACGTATTTAGTGTACGTATACGTGTTTTGGACCCTATTTTTTATATTTATTCATGGTTAGTTATCTTAGTTTATTTTGCATTGGCTTGGTTTTATTGGTATTGATAGTTTAATTGGTTTTAATGGTTCATTGGTTTATTTGGGCTTGGTTTATTCCTGGGTTGGTTCGGCTTGGTTTGGTTTGCTTGGTTCATTATGAACCATAGGGGTGAACCCCCTACCTACCACCACCATCCCCCTTTATAACCTACCTAACTTTTCTCTCTCCTTTACTTTCTCATTAACTCTTCTTCCTTCTCCATTAAACCCACCACCAACCAAGAACACCCCTTAGGCAAGTGCAACTTGCTTCCACAAGAGAACCCATTTTTATTGTTCCATTAGCTTCTCCTCATGTTTCTAAGACACATTAGAACTTGTCATTTTCCATTTTGAGGCTTTAATTTTGTAGATCTAGAAATTTGTTATTTTTGGATTTTGGTGGTTTTGATCTATCAAACTTCTTTGTTTTTAAGTTTTGATGGTTCCATGTTGTAGAGAATTTTATTCTACCCAATTTTGACCTTTGAAAAGTTGGATTTGGACTTATTTTGACAAAGTTATAGACTTTTGAAGCCTTGGGTTCAACCATGGAGTTCTTGCTGATTTGGAGAAGACAGTGAGTAGTGTGTGCAAGCTTTCTAGCTTGCACCACTGAGCTGTATGCGTTCTTTAGCGCAGCGCAGTCTGACCCATACGTTGCCTTTTGGAGGCGTATGTCTTACATACGCTGCCTTGACAAGGAGTCGTATGGACCTCATATGCTGCCTTGAAGAGGAGTCGTATGGACCTCATACGCTGCCTTGAAGAGGAGTCGTATGGAGTCCATGTGCTGACCTGAGCGTAGCTTGACCTGAGCGTAGCTTGACCTGAGCGTAGCATGACCTGAGCGTAGCATGACCTGAGCGTAGGCTGACCTGAACGTAGCTTGACCTGAGCGTAACTTGACCTGAGCGTAGCCTGACCTGAGCGTAGCTTGACCTGAGTGTAGCTTGACCTGAGCGTAGCTTGACTTGAGCGTAGCTTGACTTGAGCGTGGCCTGACTTGAGCGCAGCCTGATGTCTAGGCGCAACTGGACCTGACCCTACTTACCCTGGATTTTCTATAGCCCTGTATATTGATATTTTATTAGATATTTAACGTCCGTTTTATATCCTTACGCCTTTTGTCCTGAACTTGATAATCACGAATTTACTTGATATGTTTGGAATTGATAATTGAGCATGACGTGATAGTGACCCGTAGTGGTGCACTCCTGACATAATAACCTGACATGACCTGATAGTGGCCCGTCGTGGCGCACTCCTGACAAGTACACTTGACATGATAACCTGACCTGATATATCTTGAATAGCTGTTGCGACGGCTACCTGATATGACCTGACCCGTATAAGTAACCTGGACACCGTGGGCGATTGTGCTTGTACAAATAATCCAGTCCTGTCTTGCATCATGTCTAGGAGGGGACTCCTGAGTACCACGGTCAGGAGTACCTACTGAAATGGACTAAGGTTAATGACTAGTATAATTCACTAGACATGAAGAGATGTTCCCCAGTTACAGGCGATCCCGTTATCCCGGCCGCAAATGTTTGGACTTGTAGCCTGCCGACGAGTAGGGCACATTTCCAGCCCACTGTTATGTGGGGCACCCACCATTGTCACTTAAATAATTGAATTCTATTGCCACTCTAATGTATTGTACTCTCTAGATTGTCACTATAATGATTGCCTGGATAATCTGGATAGCTGCAGGGCCTGTGACTACTTGGAGCATCTCATTGCATCTTGCTAGTAACTAGGATTGTGATAACCCTAGTTAGTTAATGTAGAAAGCCGTAGGCAATGATTGGCCGTGATTGATTGGATGGAGTCTAGTCCAGTATAGTATTGTCTGGAAGTGATTGATTGCAAGATTGTACCAGAATGATTGAATGATTGTCACTCCAGATTGATACTATAACGATTGTACTCTATTGTCACTTTTATCATTGTACTCTCTCCTTTTTACCTTAACGATTGGCACCTTTAGCAATAAATGAACAAAGACTAAGTTCTGTTCAGGCGAAGCGTTACAATCTCGGTCCTTGTTTGGTTTAAGGATTGTAACCTGGCTTCCAGAATAGTACCTTCGTCTTCTCTTCATATATTGTCCAGCTATATTTTATTTAGCATGATTCTCCAGTTATCGTATGTCAATGATGCTTCACTTAATTATTTTTTCTGATTGAGATAAGTGCATTGGTAGTGCACAAACCTCAATCTGTGTTACTTATTGTTGTTTTCTTATGTATTGAATGATAATGATTTGTTGGTTTTATTTCTTAAGTGAAGCCTCTTTTGTGGCACTTGCTCTTTCTGGGGTCTGACCCAGCTGGTTTTGTATGGCCAGATACCGGAGCAGCACCAAAGGATCTTCCTGCTTTCCAGCCCGATGGTGGTCACCAGGCGTAACTAGGGCATCGAGTGGGTTCTTTTTGTTCTCCTACTGTAATATTGTAAATTATTCTTTTGAGGCGTTTAGCCGACGAGCAAGTGTTAGCTCGATTGTACTTACTTACTGTCTGCCTACGGCCTGTGACATGATTGACAAGCCCCGGGGGTTGATCATGTATGACTGAACTCTTGCTAGTCCTCACATTTTGTAACGACTAGTTTCATGATCATTTCGAATATATAATGTATGGGACGCCTTACTATTGTGTATTTGGTGGTCTGACATCTTGTAACTATTATTAGTTGGCTGGGATTGAGACAATAGGCTATTTTATGACCTTAAGAGACTGATGGATTGTAGTGAAACCCTCACATATCTAGACAGCCGTGACCGTATAGCGGCATGAATTCTATTCCGTTATACGTAGCTGGCTATGTCTGCCTCCGCTCTCCAGTATTCTGGTTCTGGGGCGTGACAGAGCCCAACCCCAAAAGACGTGCCCCGCCATGAAACGGGAGCTGATCCAATTAGCTTGCCAGGGGAAGGCTCCGCACTGGTTACAGATCGCACCTCGGTGGTGGAGGAGGCAACTCTGGATGTTGATAGTCCCTTTGAGACGGAAAAGGGCAAGGGCTCGCTGGTGCAGGAGCCCTTTGTTGCTTCTTCGACTTGGGGGATGATATCGACACCCCACCCAACTCCTTCTGCTCTCTTGGCATCTGGAGCTGGTAGCGGAATTCAAGTTCCTGGTGCGGGAGTGTCTGCTGAGGTCGACGTTCAAGCCTCGCAGATTGTGGTCGGCGGGTCCTCTTCAGGTCCGCCGTCTAGGACAGCTCCTCCAACTCCTGCCATGACACCACACGTGTTGGCGAATGCGGATGAGTACGTAAAATTCATCGTTGAGGCAGTGTACAAGATGCTGCAGAAGGGTGTATCGACAGTGATGAACACCAATAGGAGTTTCGCGATGGCAAAATCCATGGCACTTCTACACATCGGTCTGATACGTCTCCACCAGGGCCATGATCATATGGCCGAGATTCTGGAGGCCTCGGTGACTGAGCTGGACCAGCTGCTTTTCGAGTTTTAGCGTATCCAGCGAAATGATCTCTCCGCCCTGATAGACGCGGAAAAGGAGAAGCCGATTGCTGAGATTGAGTCCTCTTATCAGGCCACCGTGGGTGTCTGGGAACGCGAGGTGGCTGAGACTGAGGCTGCGGTGGAGAGGCTATCTCTGTCCACGCAGGAGAAGGTGGAGTTGCGGGCCGCGTTGGACGCTAGTATAGCGGAGGTTGATGCCAAGATTCGCCTCCTTGAAGACCAGCTGGCCCAACTCTTATTAGATGCTGAACGATTCCAGGCTGAACATGTAGCATCGAAGGAGGAGGAAGCAGCTTTCACGCGTCGGGCTCTTACTCTGGCTCAGCAGCGGCAGCAGTTGGACGAGAAGCATGAGGATGACACTTCTCCTGAGGCCATAGAAACGATGCGTCAAGAAGCCGAACGCCGGGTCCTGGCGACTGTAGAGACTCGGGCAGCAGACTTGAAGCATCAGATTGAAGAGCTTTCGGCCAATCCCGGGGATGTTTAGGGATTGTAATATCTTCTTCTTGTAATTTGCAACTCTTGCTGGGGGTGTAATCCTTTATTTTTGAATAAAGAATACAGAGTTCTTTGCGGTGTGTTCATTTTTGCTTGTCATGAACTTGATGATTTGTGTGGACCTATTATCTTTTGCGCACCTTGGTTTTTAGGTACAGATAATAAGTTCGAGAGAACCGACATGTTTGCTCAGAGGTGATGTAGACGTGGCAAATATGGGATTCAAATGATAGAATCTTTCTACTCAGAGGTGTTATGGACGTGGTAGGAATGACTCTGGGGGAATACGCGGAACTACTCAGAGGTAATGTGGACATGGAAGTTCTACGATCAATGTAGGACAACGCAGGGGTTGTCTGTACGGGATGTTTACTCAGAGGTAATGTGGACGTGGTAAACATGATGGGTAGCGTCGTCTTACGGAGCGTAAGATTCTGCTTTGTAGGGTGTAGGGGAACAACTTAGAGGTAATGTGGACGTGGTTGTCTCTCTACTGGAAAATAGAACGCTATGGAACAACGGGTTTCCAGAAGCGTAAGATTTTGCGGGAGGTGTACGTGGGCCCTGATGATTTGGTCCAGTGACTCCCTTGTTGGGTGGAGATAGAAGTACAAGTCTAAGGATGTCAAGAGTAGTACTTCTTTAAGAACTTGCCGTTGATGGGCATCATGAACAAGTCCCCATTGGATTTGGCGAGATGGTAGGCACCGTTTGAGTATACCGTCTCTATGATGAACGGTCCTTCCAACTTGGGTTCGAACTTTCCTGGTCTCTTGTGAGTCAACACCATCGGCCTTCTGACTACAAGAACAAGGTCGCCTACTTGGAAAGTCCTCTGCTTGACCTTTTTGTTGAAAGCCTGTGATATACGGGCTTGATAGAGTTCGATGCATTGTTGAGCTAGGAGACGCTTTTCGTCAAGTGCCTCCAATTCTCGCAGACGGTGACGTTGATTGTCTTCTTCTGTGAGTTGATTCGTGATTGCTACACGGAGTGAGGGTATCTGGATTTTGAGGGACAGTACCGCTTCACTCCCGTAGACCAGGGAGAATGGTGTGTTGTCCGTCGGGGTCCGTACCGTTGTGCGGTAGGCCCAAAGGCATTCGCTGAGCTTTTCGTCCCAGTCGCATTTGTTGGATGACACAACCTTTTTGAGTAGCCTGACGATAGTCTTGTTGAATGCCTCGGCCAATCCGTTTGCTGCCGGATTATAGGCGGTTGAGGCCACGTTTTGAATGCGATTCTTGTCACAGAATCTGCTGAAAACATGGCTGATGAACTGAGGACCGTTATCGTGGATAATCCTCTGAGGTACCCCAAAATGGTAGATGACATGGTGCTTGATGAAGCTGACCACCCTAGAGCTCTTCACTTCCGCCAGTGGAACTGCTTCTGCCCATTTGGAGAAGTAGTCGGTGATGGCTAGGATGAAGCGGTGTCCCCTCGATGAATGAGGGGTGATCGGTTCTACAATGTCCATGCCCCAGGCTTCGAAGGGCCAGGAGGCGACCGTAGGATGTAGTGGTTCTGACGGTGTATGGATGAAGTCAGCGTGAAGCTGGCACGCATGGCACTTTTTAGCATAGTCGACAGCGTCGGCTGCCATGGTTGGCCAGTAGTAGCCCATGCGTCGCAGTCGATCCTGCAACTTAGGTCATGGTTGATGGGCCCCGCAGGTTCCATCGTGAGCTTCTCGAAGGGCTTCGGCTGCTTCTTTGTTGGATAAACATTGAAGGAGAAGTCCATCGTAGGAGCGTCGATACATCATTTTAGTAGCTGTATCGTAATAGAATCGAAGGGAGCGCCTCCTGACTGAGACGACTTCTTTCGGGTCCTCCGAAAGAATTTCGTAGACAGCGAAGTCGATGAACGAGAACCTCCAGTCTCGGATATTAACACCAGCACTCGTTAACACAGCATGGGCAATTTGTGAGCATCGGTTGTTCTTAGGACAGACCAAGTCTCGACCAACTACCGTTACGTAGTGTTGAGTCCCGAGGGGTACTGCTAATGAGGCTGCGAGGCCAGCCAGAGCGTCAGCCTCCAGATTTTGTAAATGAGGTACATGTTCGATGAAGAACTTGGTAAAGGTTGAAATGATGTTCAATGCAACTTCATGGTAAGGAATCAGATCTTCATGGCGAACTTCATATTTCCCTCTGACCTGATTAACGACGAGTTTTGAGTCGCCGTAGGCTTCCAGATGATCCACCCTCAGCTGTTGCGCTAGCTGGAGTCCCATGATGAGCGTGTTGTACTCGGCAACGTTGTTGGAGCACGGCTTCAAAAGGGAGTAGGCGCGCTGGATGACCAGGTGATCGGGAGAGACTAAGACTACCCCCACTCCTGCGACGATATGGCCTTTGGGGCCTGTTCTTGAAGCACCATCAAAAAACATCCGCCAGACGGAGCTTTCTTCAGTGACGTTTGATTCTTGGACCTCATCCGGGATGTCTTCGTAGAGTCTTGAGGACTCTGGGATGGGGTGTGCAGCTAAAAAGTCGGCCAGAGCCTGACCCTTGACGGCTTTTTGTGGAACGAACACCATGTTGTATGGTGTTAGTAGGATCATCCATGTAGCTAGCCAGGAGTTCAATGATCCTGGCTTCGTCATGAGAACTCTGAGTGGATTTACTCGGGAGATGACATGAATTGTCTGGCCTGAGACATAATGGCGAGTCTTCTGGATGGCAAATACCAAGGCCAAACACTCTTTTTCAACAGGGTTGTACCGGTGTTCGGCCCCGATCAGTGTTCTACTGAGGTAGTAGATAGCTTGCTCATAGCCTGTGTCGCTGTTCTGAGCAAGCAGAGCGCCGAGGGAATGATCCATGGCACGGACGTAGAGGAGAAATAGTTTGCCGGCGACGGGTGCCACCAGGACTGGCGGGCTCGTCAAGTAAGCCTTGATGTCGTCGAAAGCTTTTTGGCATTCCTCTGTCCAGACGTAAGAGACTCCCTTCTTCATGAGCTGGGTGAAGGGTTGACATTTTCCGGAAAGGTTTGCTATAAACCTCCGGATGTATGCCAGACGCCCCTGCAGGCCTCGAAGTTCTCAGAGGTTCTTCGCAGGGTCCATGTCAAGGATGGCTTTGGTCTTCTCGGGATCGACATGAATGCCTTTCGCCGTGATAATGAAGCCCAAGAATTTTTTGCTAGAAGCCCCAAGGAAGGATTTAGTGGGGTTCATCTTGAGTTGATGCGCTCGCATAAGATCGAAGACAGTCTTAAGGTCTTGTAGGTGATCTCCTTTGAGGCGGCTCTTGACTGCGATGTCATCAACATAGCATTCGACTGTCTTACGAAGATGCTGACGGAAAATAGTGCTCATAGCTCGTTGGTATGTCGTACCGGCGTTCTTCAAGTCGAAGGGCATCACTGTGTAGCAGAAAATCCCCTTCGGAGTCCTGAAAGACGTGTATTTTGCGTCATCGGAGAACATCTTGATCTGCTTGTAGCTCGAATACCCGTCCATGAAGGACATGCGTTCGAAGCCACATGTGTTGTCGATCATCACGTCGGTGATTGGAAGCGGGAACTCGTCCTTCGGGCAAGCAGTGTTGAGATCCCTGAAGTTGATACAGACTCGTATCTTTCCATTCTTTTTGGTAACAGGGACAACGTTGGCCACCCAATCCGGGTATTGTTCTTCCAGAATGAATCCGCTGGTTAGGAGTTTGTCTACTTCCTGATCGATAGCATTTATGATGTCAGGACGAAAACGTCGCTGTTGTTGCTTTATAGGCTTGGCATCAGGTAAAATGTTAAGCCTATGCATCGCGATCTGGGGATCAAGTTCCGGCATATCTTCATAGCTCCAGGCGAAGACATTGATATATTCTTTAGCCAGCTGGATTAAAGATTCCCGATCTTCTCCTTTTAGGCTTTTACTGATGAAGATGGGTTTGGAAGAAGATCCATCCCCAAGGTCGATCTGCTCGACCTCGTCTTCGGTTGGAGGTTCGCGTAATTCAAAATGAGACTCCCATTATTCTCCTAGGCGTCGAGCCCAGGGTTCTTCTGTCACCCTCATTTCTCGTATTTCGTATTTATACTCGTAATTGGATTTTGGCATGTATTTTATTTTTTTCTCGACTTGAGGAATTTTAGGTTTTCTCGTATTTTGGGTTTCGGCTCGGCTCGGTTTTAGATGGATTGGTTTGATTTTAAACCCAATGGAACACTTTAGCCTATACTCCACCCTCATTCTACCACAACCACCCTCATTAAATCCCCACCAACCATTCTCTCTCCTCATTACTTCCCCCATTAATTTCTAACTCCTTCTTCTTTTTCCTTCTTCCACACAACATCCCACCCATTGGCAACTGCATCTTGCCACCACATGAAGACCAAATTTTATTTGTCTATTAGCTTAATTAGATGATTTGGAACAACATTAGAACTTGACATTTTTGGATTTGGAGCTTAGATTCTCCTAGATCTAAGTTTCTACCATTTTCGGAATTTCTTGGGTTTGATCTACCAAACTTGGATTTTTGCTTGATTGAAGGCTTCTATGTTGTAGAGAATTGAATTTTACACAAATTAGACACTTGAAAATCCGGAATTCGTGTTTTATGGACCAAGTTGTGATGTTCCAAAGTTCAGAGGCCATTAGAGTTCTTCCTCTTAGCTTGAGAAAGAAGAAGACCCCCTCCCCCGCTGCGCTGTTTAGCGCCGGGCTGTCTCCCCCGCGTGCGCTCTTTAGCGCGCTGCTGGCCCGTGCGCTCGCTGCCTTGCGCTGCCGCTCCCCTGCGCGCTCGGCCCCCGCGCCCCTGCGCGCTCGGCCCCCGCGCCCTTGCACGCTCGACCCCCGCACCCTTGCGCGCTCGGCCCCCGCGCCCCCTGCGCGCTCGGCCCCCGTGCGCCTCCTGCGTACTTGGCCCCCGCGCCCCCTGCGCGCTTGGTCGTGCGCCTCCTGCGCACTTGGCCCCCGCACCCCTGCGCGCTTGGCCGCGCACCTCCTGCGCACTTGGCCCCCGCTCCCCTGCGCGCTTGGTCGCGCGCCCCCTGCGCACTTGGCCCCGCGCCCCTGCGCGCTTGGCCGTGCGCCCTCTGCGCGCTTGGCTTCCCGTGCCCTTAGCGTGCTGCGACCCTTTCCGAGCGCGTCTCTTGGCACCGCTTGCCCGAGCCCTTTACCTGGAACACCCTGTGCCATGGCTTCTCCTCCTGACCCTTGGTGTTCCCTTTGGTTCTCAGTTTTTCTCTTGCTGATTTTGTTTTCTGAGAGCTTGATGCCCACAGCACGACTTGACTAACCCGACACGTCTTGACACGAATTTCAGTATCTTTAATTTATGGCTAGCATTCTCTGATTTTGGCAGTAACTTGTTGGGTGCTTGTAACATGTGGCTTTTTAACTTGTAACCTGCGACCTGTAATTAATCCCCTGTAACTTGATATCTTGATAGTGGCCGCCTCGGCGCACTCTTGACTTGACTCGACTTGATAACTGGTCATACTTGACTTGCCCTGACACCGTGGGTGTTCTTTTTTGTTGCGTTGTGCAAATCTACTTGTCTTGTCTTGCATCATGTCTAGGACGTGACTCCCTGGGCACCACGGCCAGGGACTCATACTAAATTGGATTAGGCCAATGATTAGATCAAACTAGAACATGGAAAATTTCCAGTCACAAGCAGATCTCGTTATCTGGATGCTTTAATGGACTTGTAGCTTGCCGACGAGTAGAGCATATTTCCAGCACACTGTCATGTGTTGCACCTCTAAGTCACCTAAGGGTATATCGTCTCCTGGGCGATGTACCCAACCATACTCTCAACCCGTGGAAGGATAACTAGATAGTCTGCAGGGCTTGGGACTGGGAAATTCTTATTGCATCTTGTTAGTATTAGGCTTGTGATAACCCTAGTTAGTTAAAGTAGTAAGCCGTAGTAGTCCCAGTACCTGGTTCCTCTCGAACATGTTTGTTTTACTTATCTTTAACAATAAATGGATAGAGACAAGTGCTATTCAGGCTAAGGGTTACAACCCCGGTCCTTGTTTGGTTTACGGGTTGTAATCTGGCTCCCGGAATGGTTCCATGTCCCTAGTCGTTTATTGTCCTGCTGTACTTTTATTACTTGTACTTTTCTTCTATTTTCTTATGTTCTGATATGCTGACTTTTGTCCTTATTTTGTGGCCTCCTTTGTGGCACTTGCTCTTTCTGGGGTTTGACCCAGCTGGTTTTGTGTGGCCAGATTTCGGAGCAGCACCCGAGGATCTACCGAACCTCCAGCCCGATGGTGGCGACTAGAAGGAACCCGAGCTACGAGTGGGTTTTCCATTTTGTTTCACCCACTACATTGTAAATTTATTCTTTTGAGACGTTTAGCCGACGAGCACCTGTTAGCTCGATACATCTTTACTTACTGTCTGCCTACGGGCTGTAACATGATTAACAAATCCTAGGGTTGATCATGTATGACTTAACTCTTGCTAGTCCTCGTATTTTGTATGACTAGCTTCATGATCAGCTGAATATGTAATATTTGGGACGTCTTTTATTGTATATTTGGTGGTCTAACATCTTGTAATTATATTATTTGTTTGAGATTAAGACAATAGGCTTGACCTTAAGAGACCGTTGGCTTGTAGTAAACCCTCATATCTAGACAGCCGTGACCGTATAGCGAGGTGGATTCCATTTCAATATACATAGCTGGCTATGTTCGCCCCCGCTCTCCAGTATTCTGGTTCTGGGGTGTCACATGGTTTAAGTGGTGGCCCATGCAGGTCTTGGCATTCAAGATATGTGAGGGTTTACCGAATAGATGTCTCAATCAGTACTCGTCTTTGATCTCCATTCATATCCTCTGAATCTCTGGATTTTTGCCCTGATCATGTGCTTGTATCGTTGATCTGTCCTGGTCCTTCCTTATTGTTTCCCTGTGTCGTCTTCTTCAGCGGTATTGTACCTAACCCCACCGATCAGCAAGGTGGAGCACTTCCTGTGGACCAGCAGCAACCCGGAGATCAAGCCCAGCATTCCGGAGTAGCCTCCAGGGTTGTACCTCCCGGAGGGGAGCCCCCAGTTCGGCCCGTCCAGCCTGCAGAGCCTGACGATGGCACCTTGGTAGGTCTCATCAGGACCTTGATAGCTTCCCAGGACCGTAGAGGAGACGCCTTGCACCAGGTAGTGGCAGATGCCTTGACTAGAGGCGGTCATCCAGGGAACAGCACGGCCAACAGCTTCAAGCGCTTGAACCCTCCATTCTTCGACAGCAGCGAAGATGCGATTTCCGCGGACGCTTGGCTTCAGGATACCGAGGTGATTCTGGAAGTAGCCAGGACACCTGAGAATGAGAAGGTGGCGGTGGTACGCCTACAGTTGCTGGACTTGGCTCGCAGTTGGTGGGCGGCACAGGCCGTGGGATTAGCGACGCCGGTTACTTGGGCGGTATTTAGAGAAAGATTCCAGACGAAGTATTTTGATGCTGTGGCTCAGTACGACCTACAGACGAGATTTACCAACTTGAAGCAAGAAGGCAGAACGGTCGACGGTTATGCATCTGAGTTTTCTAGACTCAGTAGGTTTGCCCCCACCTTGGTGGCAACCGAGTTTGATAGGGCCCAGCGGTTCCAGCAGGGGCTGCATTTGGAGATCTTATTGGCGGTTGAGCAGTTCGAGCACCAGACGTTCGATGCAGTATTGAGAGCAGCTAGGAGGCATGAGTACACCTCCCAGAGGATCGTGGATAGGACCGGAGGTAGGAAGCGGTCCCACAGTCAGATGCACCAATCATCAGCTCCAGCCCCGGCAGTTAGGAGTTTGACTATTGGAACTCCGAGGCGGGCGACCTCAGTGACGTCGGTTCAGCATTCAACCCCGACGTACCCACAACAGCAGAAGCCGAAGCAGACTTCCACAATGGGATGTTCTCATTGCGGGAAGCCAGGCCATGTAGTGGCAGATTGTCGTAGGGCACAGGGATTGTGCCTGGCTTGTGGAGCGGCAGATCACAAGATAGGAGCCTGCCCGAATAGGGGTAGTTCGTCCTCTTCTAACCTAACCAGTCCATCGGTTAGGGGACCAGTACGTATACAGCTGTTGCAGTACCGGAGGCCCTTCTTGCCTCAGGCCCAGGCATTTCATCAGCAGAACCAGCAGCAGTACACCCAAGCCCAAGTGCAGAGCAGGCAGAGAGGTTTCCAGCAGAGGGGACCCGCAGCAAGAGGACAAGGTCAGGCAATGATGATGACTATGGAAGAAGAAGTTGCACCAGGTGAGGTAGTGGCATGTACTATTCTCGTCAACTCCTCTCCAGCATCGGTATTATTTGATTCTGGTGCATCGCATTTATTCATGTCTGCACGATTCGCGACACGGATAGGGTTGGAGCCCCAGTCATTATCAGTAAGGCTCAATATACTTACTGGTAATGGTCTTGTGGGAGTGGATCGAGTGTTTTCCTCGTGTCGGATCGTAGTTAGCGGTAGAGAGTTCCCCGCTAGATTTATAGAATTCCCTATGGCAGACTATGATGTAGTCTTAGGCATGGATTGGTTGAGGAACCAGTATGCTAGGATAGACTGCCATGTTGGCAGGGTTGTCTTTAGTATTCCAGGCGAGCCAGAGTTTTCATTTTCCAGAGGCGCAGTGGAACCATCATCCCCAGTATTGCAGATGGCAGTAGCAGCAGTACAGTTACCCCGGATAGTTGAAGAGTTTCCAGATGTCTTCCCAGAAGAACTTCCAGGGATGCCGCCAGAGCGGGAGATCGAGTTTACTATAAACTTGATCTCCGGGACAGCACCAGTATCAGAACGAGTCTACAGGATGGCGCCTTCAGAGTTGGATATTTTGTACACGATGATTGAAGAATTAAGGACCAAGGGATTCATTCGTGCAAGTGGATCGCCTTGGGGAGCCCCGATGCTTCTTGTGAAAAAGAAGGATGGTACGTCCAGGTTATGTGTAGATTATCGTACCTTGAACTCGGTGACAATCAAGAACAGATACCCTCTCCCGAGGATAGATGACTTGTTTGATCAACTCAGAGGGACTTCAGTGTTCTCGAAGATAGACTTGTGGTCAAGATACCACCAGATCAGAGTCAGAGAGCAGGACATCCCGAAGACAGCGTTTAGATCGAGATATGGGCATTGGGAGTTCCTTTTTATGCCCTTTGGAGCGACCAATATGCCGGCTGTATTCATGGACCTCATGAATCGCATTTTCATGCCTTATTTGGATCAGTTCGTGATCGTGTTCCTAGATGATATCCTGGTCTACAGTAAGAGTGAAGCGGAGCATGAGCAGCATCTCAGAATCGTCCTTCAGACGCTTAGAGAGCATCAGTTGTACGCCAAGTTTAGTAAATACGAGTTCTGGCTCGATCGCATTTCATACTTGGGTCACATCATTACTCGAGGAGGAGTAGAAGTAGATCCCCAGAAGATTGTGGCTATCGAGTCATGGCCAGTACCTAGTTCAGCGGCAGAGGTTCGCAGCTTCCTTGGATTGGCCGACTACTACCGGCGATTCGTATCAGATTTTGCAAGGATTTTGGCACCGATGACCCAGTTGACCCGCAAGGATGTGCAGTTCGCTTGGACAACAGAGTGCCAGGAATCATTTGAGAAGTTGAAGCGAGGTTTGATAACGGCTCCCATTCTCACACTTCTAGATGGGACCAAAGGATTCACAGTTTATTACGATGCTTCAGGCAGAGGATTGGGGTGTGTCTTGATGCAGCATGGGAAGGTAATATCTTATGCATCGTGATCATAAGAAGAATTACCCGACCCACGACTTGGAACTGGCAGCAGTAGTATTTGCACTTAAGCTTTGGCGTCACTACTTGTACGGAGACAGAGTGGAGATATTTACTGATCACAAGAGCCTGAAGTAAGTTTTCACCCAGAAGGACCTTAATATGCGGCAGAGAAGATGGCTCGAGCTACTGGTGGATTACGATGTGGACTTGCAGTATCACCCAGGGAAGGCCAACGTTGTAGCAGATGCGTTGAGCAGGAGAGCCGAAGTTTATTTTCTAACGGCGCAACCAGAATTATTGGCAGATCTTCAGAAGATGGAAATCGAAGTGGTTCTTCCTACCAACGTGGCATTGATTGTAATGACCCGCTCCGCCCTAGCGAAATGTCGATTCAAACGGCAAGTTCAACGACTCAAACGAGCCGTCGACCCGAAGAGTTGGCATCGACCTGAAGAAGAATCGATGCAAGGCTTACAATGGCCCATCAAGATGAATCCAGACTTAGACTTTCAAAGGCGCGCTCGGAGTATCGCTCGGCCGATGTGAACATCGCTAAGGTGGGTGGCTCCGATGAACCCGTCTTTGCTTAGCCTAGACATATAACAATAAGGACACTATTGCTAGAATCGCTAGACGATAACACCATGCATGTTAATAAATGACTCAACGCACCTAGCTAAGGGAATAATCCCAACTTGTATGCTTGTATAGAATATGGAAAGGAACATGGAAAATGTGAGAACTCTCGCACCGCACTCCACGCTCGTGCTAAGGCACAAGCTTACGTTCAAGTTCCCTATGCGTTTAACAATGAAACAATGAATGGATCACAACAATGAAACGGGAAGACTATCAACATAGTCATTCCGAGTAGAGTATAGCAACATTGGAAGATTATGGGACCGATGGGTCGCCAAGGCGACTCCCGTACGGGGAGTTGCAAAATGTATATATGAATAAGTGAATGAATGAATCGATGAATGAATGCATGAATGAATATGTGAATGAAATGAATCAATGAACAAATGGACAAGTGAAAGAAAGAATGAATGAAAGATAAGAAATGAAAGAATGGTTAGCGACAGGTGTGACGGGTACGTACAACGGGGCTCGCTACCCGCGCTGCACGGACGCCAACCTGGTCGATAACGCATTGTGGCTAAGGGTTAGACTATGGCTCGGAGGCAGCCGTTAAGTTAAAATGACAATAAAATATGAAATGGTCGTGGACGGACTCGTGCACGAGTGAAAAGGGATTCCAATGACAACGAACGACGATTTCGTGGCCGGCCTAGGCGGAATCATGGCCTACGGGCGGACAGGTGTACGGGCTTGGGCACATAACCAAACGTAGGGCCGGTTATTCAATAGTCTATCAAGGTGTACCAGCCATCACGCTTGATAGATGAGAATGCCACAGGGGAAAATGTCTAAAATGGCTGACATGCCAGCGACCGGTGCATATAGATTTAGGTGGGCTTTGCTTGTGGCAATCCACGTGCAAGTCCTTGCATTGAAATCAAGTAGTCTAAAGTTAACTGAATGAAGCGCCTTCTGAACAGGCTCGAAATATAACACACAAAATGATAAAGAGTACTTCGAGCAAACGAGCTAGAAAACACGCCTACGACGCGCTGGGACCTGAGGCAGGGACACGCCCTTGACATTGAATGTTTACGTGAATTACATTAAGTTGATATATACAAATTGCTGACTAACTTGGTTTACTTTGGACAGGGAAGGCCGGACGGTAAGTATGGGTAAGTCGTGCATGTATTTCCATACGACACTTGAATTCGGCAACACGAGATAGGTTATGATATGTGTCATGAAATTGATCCTAAGGCAAGATTAGTAAGACAATGAATGATAGACGGTGCACAAAAGTAAATAGAACGTGTTTGGTAATAATAGCATTGTGGACGAGCTAGCCTCCCCACCAGTGCATAACAATGTACTGATAACCCCACAGTCTGCTTGCAGGATGCAGGAGACGCCGGCGGGTGCGGAGCTTCCATCGAACGTGTTAAGGCGCAGAGACAACTATGGGGCCTTGGAACGTTGCAAGAAGCTGAAGCACCCTATACAGGACTTAATGTATCGGAACATCGCCATGAATCATTCCATCTTGTAAGCCACTAGGCACGCCTTTTATGTTTCAGAGAGAGAGAGAGAGCTTGAGCGATTTGTAATATCAGCTTAGCGCCGCTTGTAAACTTCTTGAATATCAATAAAGAGTTGAATTCGCTTCAATTTGTGTTCATTTTACTTTTCGCTGCAAATGGGGATACTCTGTGCGACTCTGCGGCCTAGCTCGAATCGACCGTTTCTGGACTTAGCCTTGCACGGGCACAACCTAGGCCCGTGCGGCATCACGCCTTAGCGAGGACGATCGCTCCTGCGGGAGCAGGACGTGACAGATTGGTATCAGAGCACGACTTTACGTCCTTGGACTTCATTTCGATTCTCTCAGTTTTGAAAGCTCGGTTCTAAAACAAAGAAGTATACGCTCTCTCTCGTTGTGTCTTGGGATGTTCCATACAATAAGTCTAATATTTTTAAAAGCTCGTACAAGTACTCGGTTGAACGGGATCGATAGGCAAAGGCCTTTGTGCCAAACCATGATGGACTTATGTCGAGAGAAAAATAAAATGCTAGAAGTTAGAAAACACAAAGCGTGCTTGAATAACCTTACGCTGACAATAGCGAACGAGTATGCGAGACCGAAGTATAGTTCGAACGGGATGGTTATGCACGCAGCCTTTTGGCTAAGTTGTGCAGAGTATCGCGCACCTAGACCTTTGGTGCAAACGGGTTTGCGAACGAGACCGACTATCGCTCGGACGAGAATAAGTGAGACTTAGAACGTATTTTGATAGAGACGCCATTTGACCAACGCTAAAAAGCGAGCACGGGTGATGGTTCTTAGACTTTGAGGAATGGACGAACGTGCGATTGAACACATCGATTGGGAATCGATTGATCTTGTGAGGATTTGTAGAACGACTTGACTCCGAGTGGTGTATGTGATAGGTTCGAAGAAGAATAAGAGTGAGTGTCGACAACTAATCGAGTGGCTCGAACCCTGAGTGGTGTATGGACATTATAGAAATTGTTCGAGCGCGACTAAGGGATTTGCGGATAGAACGAGTATGTCGATAAGCGATGATATCGTGCAAAGCCTTAGAACGGGTAATGCTTAGTTGGTTTTGACTTCGATAGTCTCAAACGAGATATCATTCGAACGAATTAAGAATACGTAGTACAAATTTCATAACGAATGAATAGAGAGTCGGAACGATGAAACGAATGGAGGTCTTGGTCGAGGAAACGTAGCGAATCGTAGATACGATTTTAAAATTGGTCGAATGGATTGAAACTTAAGTTAAGACCAAATACTCAGATGAAACCAAAGTTAGCACGATCGGAAGATAGCGTGCACAGGAAACGTTGGTTTGAAGATACGAAAATGACTAAGGATTTGGAAATTGATGTTGCTCGATGAAGAGTTAGCACGCGACAATGTGAATTGAGGAAATTAAGTTGCACGACTTGGAATTCGTTGTAAAAGGAAGATCGTCAGGTAATGTACATCATCGATGGTATTGAGGCGTACCAAAGATCGATGTACGATAACTCGGGGGTACTCTGATTTGATGAATGATGATCGTGTTAGAAGTTATTGTTTTGAAGGATGCTATGTTGGAAATGAATGTTTGGAATGAGGAAGAAAAGTGACTTGATTGTTCGGTGATAACCACAACGACAACGGTCTTGTCTTGCGCGAGCGCAACTCCAGCCTCGCACATGCGTCACGTCGGATTTAGGACGATCGTTCCGTGTGAGCGTTGGCATGGTGATTCGTGTCCAGCGGGAATGGTCGAACTCAAAATATCATGACGTGGCAATTTTGATTGCTTCGACTTGTGGTTTAAAATGAAGGTGAATTCGAGGATTGTTAGGACTTGCGATTGAAGAATGAGAAAACTTAAGGATTAAGTAGACCCAATCCGCGTATCAAAAATGAGCAAGTCTAGACGCAACGCAAGAGTTACGTCCCGATGAGAACGATTATTCTGCGGGAATATTGATATGGTGATTCATGTCCGCCGTGGATAATCAGACTTGCGTGAGATCGGGGCATAACATATTGCAAGGCTAGACGACCTTGTGATCAACTACGTGAATTGGATAGGATGGATTGGTGAATTGTGTCAAACATACTTGAAGAGATAGACTACGACAATTGCTAGTGTGGGCATACGATATTAACATGTCGAGGATTCGATTGAGAACAACCTATCGTAGGATGATTCCTAAATGAGCTCGAACTTGGAGCGGAGAATATGTTGATGCAAATAGGACGAGCACTGCTTGATGTTTGGAAATTTGAGTGAAACGAACTTGGGTAGAAACTCCCGTACAAGCGAACAAATGGTTTGACCATAGGATTTAGGGCGAGCGTCGTATAACGACTTTACACGATGAGCCACGGACTTGACTTGTAACTATGACCTTGTGAGCTGACCTAGCGGATAGGCGGACGATCCTATACCGAGTGATTGAACCTGTGCGATTGACATTAGAGTATCGTCTGGACGGACGATAGACTTGGGGCAACAAGACTTAGAGTAGGACGGGGAATTAGGAGTGTGCGTGAACGACAATGAGAATGGCCCCAAACAAAGGAAATGATAGGAATGGATGATGCGCAAGTAAAGTTGGAATAACAAATTGAATCATTGGTCAGAAGACGTACTCGATGATAGTGAAATACTTGGTCTCGAATCGGACGAGAATTACTTAGACTTGGTCGACTCTGCTAAGAAGAAATCGTATTGATTTTGTTGACAAGAGCACTTGAGAAGAGAATCGAATCATTTCGAGGACCGAGATAAACGATATGTGATACACACATGTGTTTGGTTTTAAATCGAAGTTAGCAAAACGATCGACAAATTGAAACTATCACGAGTAGCTTGTCCGACTTCGCTAGTCGCTAAGCTTGGTTGAAATGTACGTATTCGGGGGACGCCTTGAATGCGTGCATAATCCAAACTCAGCGATATGATGAACTCAAATGCAGCTGCAAGTGGGTGTTGAGATGTGCATAAACGAATGAGTGAGTTTGCCCCAGCCTACGACTCTCGTGTTTGAGAATTTCAACACACCTCATGCGACCATTTCAGTCCCATGATACGTCAAAATAGCAACCAAGTCGAAGAAATGCGATAATTGAATAAGAACCATCAACTCTGAAATGAATGAAAAGCAATTCAATAAAATTGACCAAACGTATGCGACACAAAACTTGGAAAGGTACCGAGCATGGTTCGATGCCATCGAACGATAGAGCCGTTCGATAGACTTGTCTATGAAACACGATGACACGAGTTAAGGAATGGTAGGATGACCTGCACTCAGGAAGTCTCGAGGACGAGACTTGTTTTGAGTGGTGTATTATGTAATGACCCGCTCCGCCCTAGCGGAACGCCGATTCAAACGGCAAGTTCAACGACTCAAACGAGCCGTCGACCCGAAGAGTTGGGATCGACCTGAAGAAGAATCGATGCAAGGCTTACATTAGCCCGTCAAGATGAATCCAGACTTAGACTTTCAAAGGCGCGCTCGGAGTATCGCTCGGCCGATACAAAAATCGCTAAGGTGGGTGGCTCCGATGAACCCGTCTTTGCTTAGCCTAGACACATAACAATACGGACACTATTGCTAGAATCGCTAGGCGATAACACCGCACATGATAATAAATGACTCAACGCACCTAGCTAAGGGAATAATCCCATCTTGTATGCATGTATAGAATATGGAAAGGAACATGGAAAATATGAGAACTCTCGTACCACACTCCACGCTCGTGCTAAGGCACACGCTTACGTTCAAGTTCCCTATGCGTTCAACAATGAAACAATGAATGGATCACAACAATGAAACGGGAAGACTATCAACATAGTTATTCCGAGTAGAGTATAGCAACATTGAAAGATTATGGGACCGATGGGTCGCCAAGGCGACTCCCGTACGGGGAGTTGCAAAATATATAAATGAATAAGTGAATGAATGAATCGATGAATGAATGAATGAATGAATATGTGAATGAAATGAATCAATGAACAAATAGACAAGTGAAAGAAAGAATGAATGAAAGATAAGAAAGGAAAGAATGGTTAGCGACAGGTGTGACGGACACGTGCAACGGGGCTTGCTACCCGTGCTGCACGGACGCCAACCTGGTCGATAATGCATTGTGGCTAAGGGTTAGCCTATGGCTCGGAGACAACCGTTAAGTTAAAATGACAATAAAATACAAAATGGTCGTGGACGGACTCGTGCACGAGTGAAAAGGAATTCCAATGGCAACGAATGACGATTTCGTGGCCGGCCTAGGCAGAATCATGGCCTACGGGTGGACAGGTGTGCGGGCTTGGGCACATAACCAAATATAGGGCCGGTTATTCAATAGTCTATCAAGGTATACCAGCCATCACGTTTGATAGATGAGAATGCCACAGGGGGAAATATCCAAAATGGCTGACATGCCAGCGACCGGTACATATAGATTTAGGCGAGCTTTGCTGGTGGCAATCCACGTGCAAGTCCTTGCATTAAAATCAAGTAGTCTAAAGTTAACTGAATGAAGCGCCTTCTGAACAGGCTTGAAATATAACACACAAAATGATAAAGAGTACTTCGAGCAAACGAGCTAGAAAATACGCCTATGATGCGCTAGGACCTGAGGCAGGGACACGCCCTTGACATTGAATGTTTACGTGAATTACATTAAGTTGATATATGCGAATTGTTGACTAACTTGGTTTACTTTAGACAGGGAAGGCCGGACGGTAAGTATGGGTAAGTCGTGCATGTATTTCCATACGACACTTGAATTTGACAACACGAGATAGGTTATGATATATGCCATGAAATTGACCCTAAGGCAAGATTAGTAAGACAATGAATGATAGACGGTGCACAAAAGTAAATAGAACGTGTTTGGTAATGATAGTATTGTAGGCGAGCTAGCCTCCCCACAAGTGCATAACAATGTACTGATAATCCCACAGTCTGCTTGCAGGATACAGGAGACGCCGACGGGTGCGGAGCTTCCATCGAACGTGTTAAGGTGCGGAGCCAACTCTGGGGCCTTGGAACGTTGCAAGAAGCTGAAGCACCCTATACAGGACATAATTTATCGGAACATCGCCATGAATCATTCCATCTTGTAAGCCACTTGGCACGCCTTTTATGTTTCAGAGAGAGAGAGGAAGAGCTTAAGCGATTTGTAATATCGGCCTAGCACCGCTTGTAAACTTCTTGAATATCAATAAAGAGTTGAATTCGCTTCAATTTGTGTTTATTTTACTTTCCGCTGCAAATAGGGACACTCTGTGCGACTCTGCGGCCTAGCTCGAATCGGTTGTTTCTGGACTTAGCCTTGTACGGGCACAATCTAGGCCCGTGCGGCATCACGCCTTAGCGAGAATGATCTCTCCTGCGGGAGCGGGGTGTGACATTGATGGCCAGTCTACAGGTTCAATCCAGCATAGTTGAGAGGATCCGGATGGCGCAGTCTACAGATTCCAAGCTTCTGCAACTCAGAGCAGAATATGAGGCAGGAAGAAGGCCAGAGTTATGTATCCATGAAGATGGTACACTTCGGCACGACACTCGTCTTTATGTACCCAGTGGAGATATCAGACAGGAGGTTATGACAGAAGCTCACAGTTCACAGTATTCTATTGATCCCGGTGGCACGAAGATGTACCGTGATTTTTGTCAACATTTCTGGTGGAATGGCATGAAGAGGGAGATAGCCCGGTTTGTCTCTCGGTGTTTGGTTTGCCAGCAGGTTAAAGCTGAACATCAGAGGCCCGCTGGACTTCTTCAGCCCCTGCCGATTCCAAAATAGAAGTGGGAGCATGTGACCATAGATTTTGTGACTGGATTGCCTAGATCCCCAGCTGGTTGAGATGCTATTTGGGTTATAGTTGACCGGTTCACGAAGGTGGCTCATTTTCTTCCATTCAGAGTTGGGCAGTCTACGGCTCACCTAGCAGAGATGTACCTCAGGCAGATTGTCAGGCTTCACGGTGTGCCCGTCAGGATCACCTCGGACCGAGATTCAAGATTCACATCACACTTTTGGCGCAGCCTACAAGAGAGTTTGGGAACTCACCTTCAGTTTAGCTCAGCTTATCATCCGCAGACCGATGGTCAGTCAGAGCGCACAATCCAGACACTTGAAGATATGTTGAGATCTTATACCCTTGACTTCGGTGGTTCATGGGAGGATCACCTGCACCTGGTGGAGTTCTCGTACAACAATAGTTTTTAGGCCAGCATCCAGATGGCACCATTCGAGACACTGTATGGTAGGAAGTGCAGATCTCCGTTAGCATAGGACGATATCGGAGAGAGGCAGATGCTCGGTCCAGAAATGATTGTCCAGACAGTTGAAGTAGTCAGAAAAGTCAAGGATCATCTTCGAGTTGCCCAAGATCGCCAGCGACATTAGGCCGATGCCCATCGGCGTCCCTTATAGTTTGCTATCGACGACCATGTATTCCTTAGGATCTCGCCTAACCGCGGCGTCATTCGCTTTGGCGTGCGGGGAAAGCTTAGTCCTAGATATATAGGGCCGTTCGATATCCTGGAGCGAGTAGGAGATGTATCCTATCGTCTTGCTCTTCCGCCGTCGCTAAGTGAGGTGCATGATGTATTCCATGTATCCCAATTACGACGATATATCCCGGACCCGAGCCATATCCTAGACCATTCAGAATTGGTTGTTGGTACCAACCTTTCGTATGAGGAGAGGCCCGTGTCTATATTGAACCGGAGGGAGAAGATACGCAAGAACAAGACTATTAGCTTAGTCCGTGTTGCTTAGGGTCATCACTCTCTAGGTGAGTCAACATGGGAGCGTGAGGACGACATCCGATCGCGATATCCTGACTTGTTTGACTCGTAAGATATAATGTCTTCCTTATGCCTTATGCTTTCCATCCCTTGCTTGCATGTATGATTGTATGATTGAACTGTTTAGTGTAGTTGTTGGTGCTTAGTGTAGCTTGCCGTGGCAGTCTCTAGCTCCTTGATTAAATTCCGAGGACGGAATTCTTCTAAGGTGGGTAGAGTTGTCACCCTCATTTCCCGTATTTTGCATTTATACTCGTAATTAGATTTTGGCATGTATTTTATTTTTTTTCTCGACTTTAGGAATTTTGGGTTTTCTCGTATTTTGGGTTTTGGCTCGGCTCGATTTTAGTTGAATTGGTTTGATTTTAAACCCAATGGAACACTTTAGCCTATACTCCACCCTCATTCCACCACAACCACCCTCATTAAATCTCCACCAACCATTCTCTCCCCTCATTACTTCCCCCATTAATTTCTAACTCCTTCTTCTTCTTCCTTCTTCCACACAACATCCCACCCATAGGCAAGTACATCTTGCCACCACATGAAGACCAAATTTTATTTGTCTATTAGCTTAATTAGATGATTTGGAACAATACTAGAACTTGACATTTTTGGATTTGGAGCTTGGATTCTCCTAGATCTAAGTTTCTACCATTTTTGAAATTTTATGGGTTTGATCTACCAAACTTGGATTTTTGCTTGATTGAAGGCTTCTATGTTGTAGAGAATTGAATTTTACACAAATTAGACTCTTGAAAATCCGGATTTCGTGTTTTATGGACCAAGTTGTGATGTTCCAAAGTTTAGAGGCCATTAGAGTTCTTCCACTTAGCTTGAGGAAGAAGAAGACCCCCTCCCCCGCTGCGCTGTTTAGCGCCGGGCTGTCTCCCCTGTGCGCGCTCTTTAGCGCGCTGCTGGCCCGCGCGCTCGCTGCCTTGCGCTGTCGCACCCCTGCGCGCTCGGCCCCCGCGCCCCTGCGCGCTCGGCCCCCGCGCCCTTGCGCGCTCGGCCCCCACGCCCTTGCGCTCTCGGCCCCCGCACGCCCTGCTTGCTCGGCCCCCGCGTGCCTCCTGCTCACTTGGCCCCCGCGCCCCCTGCGCGCTTGGTCGCGTGCCTCCTGCGCACTTGTCCCCCGTGCCCCTGCACGTTTGGCCGTGCGCCTCCTGCGCACTTGGCCCCCGCGTCCCCTGCGCGCTTGGTCGCGCGCCCCCTGCGCACTTGGCCCTGCGCCCCTGCGCGCTTGGCCGCGTGCCCCCTGCGCGTTTGGCTCCCCGCGTCCTTAGTGCGCTGCGACCCTTCCCGTGTGCGTCTCTTGGCACTGCTTGCCCGAGCCCTTTACCTGGCACTCCCTGTGCCATGGCTTCTCCTCCTGACCCTTGGTGTTCCCTTTGATTCTCGGTTTTTCTCTTGCTAATTTTGTTTTCTAAGAGCTTGATGCCCACAGCACGACTTGACTAACCCAACAAGTCTTGACACGAATTTCAGGGTCTTTAATTTATGGCTAGCATTTTCTAATTTTGGCAGTAACTTGTTGCGTGCTTGAAACTTGTGGCTTTTTAACTTGTAACCTGCGACTTGTAATTAATCCCCTGTAACTTGATATCTTGATAGTGGCCGCCTCGGCGCACTCTTGACTTGACTCGACTAGATAACAGGTCGTACTTGACTTGTCCTGACACCGTGGGTGTTCTTTCTTGTTGCGTTGTATAAATCTACTTGTCTTGTCTTGCATCATGTCTAGGACGTGACTCCCTGGGCACCACGGCCAGGGACTCATACTAAATTGAATTAGGCCAATGATTAGATCAAACTAGAACATGGAGAATTTCCAGTCACAAGCAGATCTCGTTATCTGGGCGCTTTAATGGACTTGTAGCTTGCCAACGAGTAGAGCACATTTCCAGCACACTGTCATGTGTTGCACCTCTAAGTCACCTAAGGGTATATCGTCTCCTGGGCGATGAACCCAACCATACTCTCAACCCGCGAAAGGATAGCTAGATAGTCTGCAGGGCTTGGGACTGGGAAATTCTTATTACATCTTGTTAGTAATTAGGCTTGTGATAACCCTAGTTAGTTAAAGTAGTAAGCCGTAGTAATTGCTTGGCCTCTTGTGAATGGATGTTGTCTATCCCTGTCTAAGCCTTGTCTAGTCCCAGTACCTGGTTCCTCCCGAACATGTTTGTTTTACTTATCTTTAACAATAAATGGATAGAGACAAGTGCTATTCAGGCGAAGGGTTACAACCCCGGTCCTTGTTTGGTTTACGGGTTGTAATCTGCCTCCCGGAATGGTTCCATGTCCCTAGTCATTTATTGTCCTGCTGTACTTTTATTACTTGTACTTTTCTTCTATTTTTTATGTTCTGATATGCTGGCTTTTGTCCTTATTTCGTGGCCTCCTTTGTGGCACTTTCTTTTTCTGGGGTTTGACCCAGCTGGTTTTGTGTGGCCAAATTTCGGAGCAGCACCCGAGGATCTACCGAACGTCCAGCCCGATGGTGGCGACTAGAAGGAACCCGGGCTACGAGTGGGTTTTCTATTTTGTTTTACCCACTACATTGTAAATTTATTCTTTTGAGGCGTTTAGCCGACGAGCACCTGTTAGCTCGATGCATCTTTACTTACTGTCTGCCTACGGGCTGTAACATGATTAACAAATCCTAGGGTTGATCATGTATGACTTAACTCTTGCTAGTCCTCGTATTTTGTATGACTAGCTTCATGATCAGCTGAATATGTAATATTTGGGATGCCTTTTATTGTATATTTGGTGGTCTAACATCTTGTAATTATATTACTTGTTTGAGATTGAGACAATAGGCTTGACCTTAAGAGACCGTTGGCTTGTAGTAAACCCTCATATCTAGACAGACGTGACCGTATAGCGAGATGGATTCTATTTCAATATACGTAGCTGGCTATGTTCGCCCCCGCTCTCCAGTATTCTGGTTCTGGGGCGTCACATCTTTCTCGAAGAATTCTGGTGTTTGGTCTTCACCTTCATCTTCTTAAGATTGTGCAGTTGTCATGTTGGCTGATAGCACTCTCTTGAAGACTGAGACGATACTGGTATCAGAATTCCAAGTTGATGCTTCGGACGAGTGAGAATGTTCTACTTCTTCTGCCTCCGAACTCTCTGGTGTTGACGGCGGCGTGACGTAGCCCACCCCCCGTCGAGTTCGATGATAGTAGTCCTGCGGCTTTCCTTTAGGTGTTGGAAGCCAGAGAGGAAGACGTCGACCCTTGCCGTAGTTCAGACCTTTGTTGCTTTTTAGGTCGTAACCCATCTTTTGGATGAGGTACTTTGCCTTGTCCGTGTACCGATAGACTTGTATTCTGCCGGTATCTGGTTCTTGCTCGAGTGGCAGGAGGTCTTGATGATGCTCAACTTTGCCGAAGATGATGGATTCTTCGTCTCGATTTCGCGGTGGGACTACAAAACAGACCCCTTGGGACGGGACCACTCGATTTACATGATGGACGATCGTTATTTGTGTTTGCAACGACCGTAGAGCGTTATCTAATGTATACATGGCATTCCAATGTGGAAGACTAGAATAATTAAAAGACACTCTATTATTGATGAAACACGAGATTTTGTCCCGCGGAATTACATTGTCCAGAGAGGGTGCATTTACATCAGCAGAGGTATATTCCCCTAGCTCTTCATCTGTGAGTACTAGAATTGGATCGGGAGAGTCCACCACAGCTTTGATCTTGGGGTCCGAGAGGGCTATGTGGGCCTTCTCCGGCAGCTTGGAGACAGATGATCGCGGCGCTTTGCCCTTAAGACGCACCTTCAGAGGTACCTCAACTGCGCCTTCGATGATAGGTGCCTTCCCATGTAGTTTTGCCACAAGGGGAGCCGATGTTTGAGGCGGCTTTCCCTTGAGCCGTATCTTCAAGGGAGCTTCAGTAGGTGTTCTACCTGGAGTAGTTGGTGCTTTTCCAGGTAGCTTGATGCTCATGGGAGGCAACGTCTGAGGCAGCTTCCCTTTGAGTCAAATTTTTAGAGGAGCGTCAGGAATCGTCTCTGGCTCCATGTCGGGCTCTGCTGCCGTTTCTGCTTCATCGTCAGCATCATTGGCTTCCTTCTTGTCAGGTGATTTGTACAAGTTGGAATCAGTGAAGTAGGCTTCAACCCCCTTAAAAGGGTCGATGTCTGCGAACTCCGTCCGGATGATGTCATTGGTGGACACATATTTCATACATTGGTAGAGTGTAGAAGGTACCACCATGTACTCATGCAGCCACGGACGACCCAGTAGGAGGTTGTAGTTGACATCGGCGTCCACGACATAGCAAGTGACCTCAGTTCTGAGGTTACCAATATGATACTTCAGTCGTATTTTGTCCAGCAGCTCACTCTTGCTGGCATTGAAGCCACTGATTGTGGCGTTGGAGGGCGCCAGACGGTACATTGGGATCCCCAGTATTGAGAGCAGCGTCTTCGGGATGATGCTGAGGGAAGACCCCGGATCGATCTGAATCCGCTTCACCTTGACGGAACCGATATACCCTGTATAATACAGAGGCCTGTTGTGTCGGTTGTGCTTGAGCAGCATGTCTTGTTGGGTGAAGGTTATGTTGGGGATAACTTCATCCGCACAATGACAATGCGCACATGTGGTCGAGAGATCTTCAGGCTGCTTGACCTGACTGGCGAAGGACTCAGCATCCTTCAGGGCTTCACAGATAGCTTCACGAGTGTCCTTGGAAAGGCGAAGAAGCTCAAACAGAGATAGGTGGGCGGGAGTACTGGCAAGTTGTGCCAGTATGTCGAAGTTGTGGGGCTTGGCTAGCCCCGAAGCATTCTCCTTTTGCAGAGGCCTGTCGAAACGAGCCTCTACATACTTCTACTTATTGGCTGCTGGGGGCTTAGATGGGCCCTCTTCCTGGGCAGCAGGGATGGTGCGGGGAGGCACCACCTCGACGGCAGCTTCGTCGGGTTGGGCGTTCTGATGTGAACGCGTCTGTACAGGAAGAGCCTCTTCTGCAGAGGAAGAGACCATACGGCAAGACTTGATCTTCCTGCCATTGGTTTTGGAGGCAGAGCGTACCTCCGGTTAGGTAACCTCGGAGACGAGCTTAGGATGAACCCATAAGATCTCTCCTCGAGATGTGGTGAGCGGGGTGAGTCCACTCACGTTGTCACGAGTAGGTGGTAAGTTAACTACCTCCATTGTCGCCTTAGAGATGTGGACGACGCCATCTTGTGTTGTAGTTGGCGGCAAGGTGCCAAATTAAAGTGACACCAGGTTGGCCGAGACTTTTTTTTTCCTCGTAGTCGACGGAGATAACATCTGCATTGATCATGCGCTGGATGTAGTTTTTGAGGACGTAGCAGCCTTAGTTGGATGTCCGACAAACCGATGGTAGTGACAGTACCTCGGATTGTCCACTTTCCCAACCTCGTCGGGACGCTTCGGGTCCGGCAATTTGATCTTGTCACCCTGCTTCAGTATCTCAAAGAGTTGCAGGGTGTCTTCATCGTTGAAAGAATAAACCTCCTTTGGCCTTGGTGCAAGTTGAGGCTTCTGAGTAGGCGTTGATGCACTTTTTGAGGCATTGACAGTCAATGCCTGTTTCCCCTTCGTCTCTCGTCTAGGGTTGTTGGCTGCAGGCCATTTCCCCTTGTCCTCAAAGGCAGGGAAGCTAACTCCTAGAAGGCGAGCATTGGACGCCTTCTTTTCTGCTGCTTCTGCTTTGATGATCAAGT
This sequence comes from Iris pallida, assembly GCA_029216955.1. NCBI lineage: Eukaryota > Viridiplantae > Streptophyta > Magnoliopsida > Asparagales > Iridaceae > Iris > Iris pallida. The sequence goes on along the minus strand of JANAVB010006800.1, from coordinate 8,502,398 downwards.
AACTCCAGTCGTAAGGAGGAGTAGAGTTGAGCCAGAGTTTGACTGCAGACAACATGTTTATACGGCAGGAGGAGAGGAGTGCGTGTTCTGGCATGCCCGGAGGCAGTCTGAAGCAGGCCTGTCGGAAGCGTTTGATGAATACTTGAACTGTTTCCTTCTCCTTCTGGCGTATCTCTATGAGGGACGCCATTGTCATGTCCTTCCCGCCGTCGTAGAAACGGTCGAGAAAGAGACGCGTCAAGTCATCGAAGGAAGATATACTGCAGTACCAGTCGTATGCCACTCCTTTCAGTGCCCCGACAAATATGCTGGTAAGTAGTGCATCCTCCTTCGGAAGATGTCCCATTTGGGACTGGAAGTACGTCAGATAGCGGCGCGGAGAGTCCTTCCCAACATACGGCGTCAAGTTTGTGGTTTATACATAGGAGGATAAACCACTTTGTTCTATTCGAGGGGATAAGGTTGGGGGGTGCCCATCTTTTGGCGCTTCTCTTGTCTATTCTTGGACTCAAAGTGCTCGTGCAAGTCCCTTATCATCTCCACCACGTCTTCCGTGGAACTGGAAGTCGGGGAAGGTGGTACAGCCTGGAGTTGAACATTTGATGGCTCCGACGTCCGAGGTACTTCGCGACGATCCGTATCCAAGGATACCCGTTGAAGGGGTACACTTGATTCTCCATTGGCCCCTGGGTCAGGACCGGTAGAAGGTGCCCTGGCCAAAGCTGACCGTATCTCGAACACTGCTTGAGTCAGTGTTTGTATGGAGGCAGAGAGGGTTTTGAGCCCTCCCTCCAGAGTATCCATGCGCTGGATGAGGTCTGCTGGCGGCACATCTGGCTCGGTATCACCCCCAGTCATGTATACTGTCATGACACGGCTGGAGTCGGGTGGATCGGTTGAGGCTTCGCTTTCGGCCTCGCTCTCTTGTAGAGGAGTTGCCTCTTCTGGAGTTTTGGCCTGCCTACCCGCAGCTGTATTTTGGAGGACACCCTCGTCTTTGGGAGAAGTATCCGCGAGGGCCTGATTACCCCCAGTTCTGTCTTGGATGACTTTTTCATTTTCGAGACGCAGGTCCACAGGGGCTAGACTACCTCCAGCAATATCCAGGAGGTTGACTTCCATTCCAGTTGTGCTCTGTAGGGCATCTTCATCTTCAGAAGGAGGATCAACAAGGGCTTGACTACCCCCAGCTTCCTCTAGGATCTTCCTTCTCCCCCGAGTGCCTTCGAACACTCCAGAGGATAGAACAGTTGTCTTGGTTCTCCTCGGCTGACTCTTGGACGAGGACAAGGAATAGGAATGGCCGGTCGCCTTTCGGATTGACGAGGAATTAGAGATCACGTTGCACGAAGCAACCTATGGTTCCTCTTCAATTGACATTTTCTTTCCGAGGCGACGTCGGAGAGGGGTTGGTGATTGCAGCCACTGGAACACCGACTGCCTTGGTGGCAGGACTGCTGTTTTGTAACAACAGTTGATAGTGACTACAGCACAGGCGTTCCCTGTGAGGGGCGCATTGTGCTTGTCAGTCGACTCTCCTGACCGGCGTTTGTGAGTGATCACGTTACGCAGATCGTTGGAGGAGAGTGCCACCTTCGCACCCCCATCAGGCACATGGTAAGGCCAAGCGCCGGGGTGGTCAAGTGAATGCTGCGCCTCCTGATCCAACACCAAATAGGTGCTCAGATCAGTAGTGGGGGAACAACATTTACAGTGACTTAAATGAACCTCAAACGCACAACCAGAGGAGGTGCGGGAGTTCAAGACCACAGGGTTTGCCTTGCTCGACTCGGTTGCGAACGCAACAGATGCGCCCAAGTGAGACAAAGACTTTGAAGGTCGACTCTTTTTCGGCACAAAAGCACCCGAGTCGACCTTGTACAGCTTACCATCCGTAGCGTGCCTGATTGTGAGCGCATGCTTTTGGTTTGCTGTCGGCATAGCACGTTTGAGGCGCATGGCCCGTGCTGTCTTGGACTTCTTCGTACTAGCCCGCTGGGGCGCGTAGTACTCAGAGTCCAAATTCTTCTCGCCACTACAGCGAGTGAGTCTGTCAAAGACAGCAACCTTCTGCGGCGCATCAGAGGTGATGTACGGGGCATTAGCTGCGCCCCTGCTCCGTCGACGTATCTTCCTCGCCTGAGAGGAAGATTGCTGGGGAATGTGGTCAGCCGCACGTTTTCCCGAGAGATGCGCTGCACCGGTAGGCGCATCTTGGTTGCTGAGGACGTCAGCAGAAAGGGAAGGCCGCATTGGCGCATCTCCTTCGGTGGTGGTGCCAGAGGCGTCGACCTTGCGCACCCAGACTTGGCGAGTCTTCTTCGGCTTCGGCAGCCGCTTCGAAGGACTCGCACTGCCTTCAGAGATGAACTCCTCATACGCCTGTTGATTGAGGCGTATGACCAGCATCTTATGGGAGGAGCCCACCTTTACGTCGTCGGATTGCGACACAGCTTTCTCGGTGGAGGAGAAAGAGGTCCCCAGCAGAGTTGCCAGCTTGTTTGCCATTAAAATATTTTGATGTAATTTTAATACAAACAGAACAGTGTTACAATATAGGACTTAGATGTAGTGCTACGAGTACACTTTTATTTATCTGGGTCCCTTGTGCCGATAGAGCGAGTGGTAATGCGTTGACTCCGTTGACGATCTGACGACGGTTCTCAGTTCTCTGAAGATCTGGGTTGCTCTAGGTACAGGAGCTCGCGGAGAGAAAGAAGACGTTGAGTGTCTGTATCTGCCTCTCTCTATGTGTTGTCGATGGTTGCACGACGTGTCTCTGTCTGTATGTGTATGGATGTATGTGTAAGAAGGAAATGATCCCTCTATTTATAGTTTTGCAGGCTGGCTGCTCATGCGCGCATATGTAGGATGCGCCTGTACGTGGGGACGCCACTTGGTGATTGCTGATGGAGGCGCATGGACGATGCACACTGATTGAGGAGTTAAACCCTTCCTGTTGCCTTTGTGGGCTGCGGCTGAGCTGACACGTAGCAATGGAAAGGATCTTTCAGTTGCTGAGATCTTGGGTGGTTAGTACCCCTTCATAGGCTGAATCGAGTCAAAGGACACGTATCGTAGGTCCATGGCTCAAAGATCTCAGATTTGGTGGAGAGGGATCGGATGGGATGCGCCTGGGATTGGGCGCATGAGGAGACTTTGGCTCGCAACCTTCAGGAGTCACGAACCAGTCGGGGTGCACGGCTTTTGAGGCGCATGCTGGGCTTCAGTAGTAACTTTACTTCTGTCTTTAGGGATCAGAGAAAAGTCTGAGGTGTACGGCTTTTGAGGCGCATGTAGAGATTTAGGCGCATGGCTGCGGAGGCGCATACGAACTGGTTGGGCGGCCACGTGGTTTATAACCGCCGGAGGGAAGCAATGATGATGCTGACGTCGGCGACGCTTCGTCTTCTACAAAAGCTGTCAAGTTCAGTCCTCGGGGGACATGCTGCCAACTCTGTCAGACTTCAGCATTTAATGTTCTTTTGACAGGTGATGGGTTTGTTGAGTGGGTGCATCGATCGGCGTTCACTAGGCGCATAGGGACGCATGGGGGCGCATCCTTTGATGGAAGCTGGGTGCGTCAGCACGATGCACGATCTGGCCGGCACATCCACTTTACATGATACGTCTTTATGGGCCCGACTGTTACGTTCTTCGTGTGCTTTAAATAGCCGTTCTTGACTTGGCTGAATTCGAAGCGTCAGGTTCATCACCATTTAATGCAAATTTATTGTACGGGATTCGGAGAGCCAGCCACTTGGTGCATGGGTTTGATTTGCCCGGCCTATAAATAGTGGCATAGAGAGGGTTTTCTTCTCGTTCTCTCACGTCCACCCAAAATGAACTTGTTTGCTCGAGCACATTCTGTTGACGAGATGCTCCCGAGGGTGAAAATACGACGCATGGTCTTTATTGATGCACTTGAAGGTGACTGTTACATCCAAAAGTCGGAGTCGAGGGCTTCTGAGGCAGGCAGAAGGTGCCTGTTGCATCCAAAGGTCGGGATACTCGAGCCTCGTCTCCGTTATGCTGGAAGAGCCGCAGATCGGAATTACGGTGCTGCGGCTTTGGAGGCTCTTTCTTCTGTCAGAGTCGGTGTCGTCCACTCTGGTTGTGTTAAAAGCCTCATTTTGCCATGGATCGATTGCGGAGAGCTCTTCCTCCCGCTAGAGGGTTGATTGCCACCATTGTTCTGCTCAATAAATGCTTTATTAGTCGAAGCATTTAATGGCGCATATGCTGACACTTCATGATGTACCTGACTGGGACGCTGAAGGGCGACACATAACTGAGCTGCTGAAGGGATACACATAACTGAGCCGTCGAAGGGATACACATAACTGAGGATGCACATAACTGAGCTGCTGAAGGGATGCGCCTGGCTGAGAGCGCATGGCGAGATACGCCTGTTTGAGAGCGCATGGCGGTTGCTGCGCCTAGCTGTAGACTTAGGGTCTTTTCTTTGTAGAAATTTTCCTTTGTACAGCTCTTTTTAAGACATATAATTAACTTTTATATGAAATAAAAAATCTTCTTTTAATGTCTATATTTTTGCTTTGCTGTGCCAAGTACTTCCTCTGAGCTCCCTGGCGTATGTAATGTTTGGCGCATAGGATTTCTGGTCCTGAAATTCTATGCTTCTACAGTAAGCACTTCTGGTTTTATCACCTCCGACACATAAACAATTTTCTCATCGTCTTGCACTTCCCTCCCATGACAAATAGTGTGAGATGCTAGGAATCCCTTAGCTATGTCCTCTCGTCCACGTCCAAGTAAAACCATATTTTCTTTTCCTCCTGAAGTTGGTCCACCATTCTTATCGTGGACAACATGGCCACCATTGTTACCATTTTCATCAGGGCTGACAGTGTTATTCAAAACATGTTTCAAATTTCTTGGAGTTATAGGGATATGCATGTTGTTAGACGCACCTTCTGCCTCGGGTGTGCCAGAACCAAAAGTTGGATTTTGAGGCTTATGCGAAGTATAAACATAAGTGAGCACTTTCCGTACCATACCCTCAAGTTTGTCGAACCTTTGTATAACTTCTGGGTTGGTATTTTTTTTGGCTATTGCCTTTGTTGCTTGTCCGATTTTTACTTGCTTTATCGAGGATGTGGAGCTAACTGCACGACAACGACTCCTTTTATCAGTTCCAAAAACTTCAGCAATAGGGTCGGTCTCAAAGTCTTCTATGTTTGGCACACCATCATGACCACTCTTTTCTGCTTCTAGTTTTTGCCTCTTTTCTGCGGCCTCTATTTCATTCTGTGATTTTACAAGATATAAGACAAAGGTAAGACATTAAAGAAGTAAAGAACAAAATTAATCAAAAACCAATATTACCTATAACAATATCATAACAGTATCAGTAAATGGAAAGTTCATTGCCATCAGTAAATGGAAATTTCATAGATATAAGAGCTGAATGGAAGAAAAATGGAAAGTTCATAGCCACCAGCAAGCACAATTTTTTTGCTTGGTGGCTAGTTTTATCAACACATTTAAAGAACCAAAACCTCCGTCATATATTCCGGTATTAACAGGCATAGATTTACAGATTGTGGCATCAGGCATAGGCTTACAGATTAAAGATTGTGGCATCAGGCATAGGCTTCATCAACACATTTAAAGAACCAAAACCCCAACAGGCATAGGCTTACAGATTATAGCATCAGGTATACTTTGATCTTCTTCTTTTGGGTAGTAGCTTTTTGTTAATAGATGGATACAACTGTTTAAGATTTTATCTTTTACATATATTCCGGTATTAACAGTTTTTATATTTGCTATGCAGGTTCTACTACATTATAAATATCTTGTGTACATATGGACTGGAAGGGAAGGGCGAGACTATTCCCAGAAATATCCAATAATACTCAAAAACATAATATGCTTATTACTCAAAAGGATACCTCATCTTATTATAAGTAATATTGAATTACGCACCTTATACTGGGTTGATTTGAATGATTATCAAGTTCAGATTTAAGATAGAATTGCAAGAATCCATTGCGGCCTCAATTTCTATAGCTTTGAACACATAAATGAACAGAAGTTCCCTTCAGAAAATATCTTGTGTACATATGATTATCAAGTTTTCTTATTTGCTATGCAGGTTCTACTACATTATAAATATCTTGTGTACATATGGACTGGAAGGGAAGGGCGAGATTGTTCCCAAAAAGACCCAATAATACTCAAAAACATAATATGCATATTACTCAAAAGGATACCTCATCTTATTATAAGTAATATTGAATTGCGCACCTGATACTGGGTTGATTTGAATGATTATCAAGATCAGATTTAAGATAGAATTGCAAGAATCCACTGTGGCCTCAATTTCTATAGCTTTGAACACATAAATTGTTTGCCATGAAATATAAAAGAGCAGAACAATTATCGGAGGACTGGACTTTTACTTCACAATACAAACTCGCTTGTACAAAGAAAGCCTAGGGACGAAAACCTAGGTACAACAATCTAAGTACAATTGTTTATTTTAGATTCTGGGGGTGACGATAGAGGCTCGGAAAAGAGATGGCAGCTCTGCCTTACTCCTTCGACGATCGGGTGCGGCCTTGGCTCTGTAGAAGAACTACTCGGCGTTGATGAAGAAATGCTCTCCTTTCGCTCTCTGTATATTCTCTCCCGGCTCTCTGGATCTCTGTATCTTCTCTCTTTTTTTTATCCGAGAGTCTCCTCCTTCGCAAGGGAATGGTACCTTGCTATTTATAAGAGTGGGGGGCATCATTAGGGTTTGCAATGATTGCCCATTCTTAAAAGTCGACGGCTAAGGATCACTAGATCTGGGCCGTTCATCTTAAATATATGAGATTTGAGCAATAAATATGATTGCATCAAAGCTTTTGTGGGTAATTAATGATGATTGACATAAATCCTCTTGATTTGTCATGCCAACCTCTAATTTCCCGACACGTGTCATTAATTTGCTTGATTGCAAATGATCTGATTTGATCCCAATATTTTATTAGAATTTGTTGAGGGATTTCGATCGATTTGATGCCACATGTCCTGCTATCATGCCACGTGTCTTAACCGCGAGCCACTGCAGAAATCTGAGCCGCAGGAAGGTTGCTCCTCATTGAGCCGCATAAGGCTGGCCACGTGTCAAGGCTGCTTGAGAGTGGCCCCCTGAACATTTGAACCGTATGGTGATGATCTGAGCCGCATGAGTGTAGGTGACCGCATGATGGGGACAGTCTTCGTGAGCCGCATGGGGGTAGTCTTCGTGAGCCGCATGGGGGTAGTCCTCGTGAGCCGCATGGGGGTAGTCTTCGTGAGCCGCATGGGGACAGTCTTCGTGAGCCGCATAGGGCAGCCTCCGCTTGAGCCGTATAGGGTGGTCTCTACTTGAGCCACATACGACTGTCCACGTGTCAAGTCCTTATGATGGTTTCTGGATTTCGGAAGATTGTGTCAGAGATTTCCTTCATTTCTCTAGGAGTCTGCCATTATGACGGAGTCATAATTGTATTTTTATGTTAGGGCTATCATGTTTTAGAGCTCTCAGCCGTTAAGGCATTTAATGCAGTAAAAGACAAACGGAAGAGCTGTTTGCAGGCCACGTGGCTCCTCTCTGAGCCGCATAGAACTTGTTTGAGCCGTATAGACTCTTAAGCCGCATGGATCCTTGAGCCGCATAAACACTCTGAGCCGCATGGGGCTCCTTGGCCGCATGGATCTTTCTTTATTCTTTTTCATGCTTCTACAAGACCCCCTTCAAAGTTTTCAATTTGCAAAATTGAAATACTTTGAATAAGAAGCATGGCTATGTATAAACTCTTCTGACTGCATATGATGTCCTGGCCGCATGGATGTCTCGGCCGCATGGATGTCTCGGCCGCATAGATTTTTCGGCCGCATTGAGTCAATTAGCCGCAGGGACTTTCGGGCCGCATAGCTCCTCGCCACATCATCCTGTCACGTATGCAAATCTCTTGCATTAATTGCTGATGATTCGCCGTCAGTTTTAAGGCCGCTTTTTGGGGAAGAATCCCAAGAGTCTGACTTTTATGTCAGTCGGCTCGTCTTGAAAATTGAAGGGTCGGTTACTGTACGTGGATCGAGGTGCCTCTCTCTCGCCTATAAAATGTGATCGTGCTCAGTCGGAGAGACTTCTTCACTCTCTCTTTCGTCTTTGGCCCTATTTTTCTTCCTTAGTCTTCCTTCTCCGACCTTCGATACGATAATGGCTCCCAAGTCTTCCAAGGTTGCTTCTGTTGCTGCAAAGGGCAAGAAAGCGGCCTCTTTATCGGTCGCTACGCCGGAAGTACACCCCGACGTCCATTATGGTTTTAAGGGTAAGGATTAGATTAAATGTTCTGAACCATAAACCCCGTGGCACTGTTGCATGATTTACGCACAAGCCTCCATCCATCATCTTCTTTGAACTGCCTAAGTTTAATCATGATGAAACCTCTCTTGTATTCGAGCCGCATGGGATATGCCCTGTGTTTGAGCTACATGAGAAGGACCTGAGCCGTAGGAGCTCTTTCTGGAATTGAACCGCATGAAATCTTATTTGATCGAGACCGCATGTACTCCTGATGAGCTGAACCGTATAAAACTTTGCTAAGTCGTGCCGCATAAGCTCTTCTGCTAAACAGAACTGCATACGTTCAACCAAACCGTATAAGTTCTATCAAAGCAGTGCTGCGTGAAGCCCAACTGAATCGGGCCGCATAAGGCTGCGTTGACCCGAGCCGCATAGACTCCATCGAAGCTGTGCCACATAAAACCCAACTGAATTTGGGCCGTATAAGGCTTTGTTGATTCGAGCTGCATAGACTCATAGGAGTTTCTTTTTTAAGAAACTTTCGTTTCAACCCTCCTTTAATCCCGTTTATTTTTGTCTTCTTTCAGTGAATCTGCCAACCAACCCGGCAGGGGAACTTTTGGTGGGTTCAGCACAGTATGCTGTGGGTGTACGGCTCGACGGCCTAGTTCGATATGTGTCGGACCAGCTTTCCACCAATGAGTCTTTGGAGAGGTTGGGCGCCATCAATAACCAGCCTTTCTATTTTTTTTGTACTATGATGAACTCGGGGAAACGGGAAGGAGAGCATCTAAAACCGGCCTTTCTTTTTGGGGAAGCTCTATCCATAAAGAACCCTCGAGATGGGGTGGAGATCCATATTCCTGAGATGGAACGTCACTTTCCCCTCTAGTGGTTCAATATGGTACCACTGAGCAGACAGATGGTGGGCTCCCTAATTCCGACCCAATCGGGAATGTTCGTGGTCAACATTCACGATAATAGGAATATGGGGTCGGCATGTGCGAGCAGGGACTCGGTTAGTCGAAGAGTGATGGGACTGATTCCGGGTACCTTCATAAACGTATCTGGCCCCAACTTTACTTTTATTCTGGCTGATACTTTCCTGAATCAGCTCGCTCGTAAGGGGTCTTATCCTATTGGCAGGTTGTCGCTGTTGAACTGGATAAACCCCATCCCTACTTGGGTCAACCTTACCTCATGGATCCTGAGGAAGTACAAGGAATTCCTTCGGGAAATTGACCTCTATTATGCCATTCGGGGAACCTGTTACGGGTTACCCATTAACAAGCCGCTGTTCATGGCTCTTTTGGAGATGTATAACCGGCGTACGAGAACCTTTTTTGCGCCTGGAGGGGAGTTGGGACTTGCTCTCCATGAAATACATGCTGTTTCTAAGCTGCCGTGCGGGGGTGAGGCCTTTAAAGTATACACCCGGACAAACGAGGAACTCGAGGATCTAGATCGCCGATTCCCGGGTTTCATCGCCGTGTACCGGGAACTACTGTGCCACCACAGCATTTGTCACCAGACTGCTATCAAGAAGAACAATAGCTCAGAAGGGAATATCCCCCATACTACGTCCTGGGTCGCGTATCTCTTCAAATTCAGTCCCTCCGGCCGAGTTTCTTCCTGGGGTCCTCAAACCCAGGAGGAAGTAAAGACCTGATGTCGACTGCCAAGAGGGCGAGGTCCACCAAAGACAGATTCGGGAGTCGTACTAACTCCTTCAGCTATTTCTACCACGGTACCCGGGAGATGACTGAGAAAGCACTCTTGGCCGGGTTTTTGATGGTGTGGCTACGGAACTGCATAGCATCGGGGGGGGGGGGGACTGGTTCTATTGAAAGGATCAGCTGTCACTTCATCCTCCCGGCCGTAAAGCTGGTCTTCAGGATTAGGCTGGCCCTTCATCCAGCCATGGTGTGTAGCATACACCACGGCCTCCGTGCCATTTCGTCCAAAGTCATTGCTCGTGAGGTGATACGGGACTTTGAACGAAAAGAACTACCCTACCATTATTTAATGGGTTGGCTATTGATGCATTATCGGTCGTTGATGAGACCCGGGGCAGACGATGGTGTTACTGATGATGATGCGTTCCTTTTTCGGTACCGTCGCCAGCCTTGGGAATTCGATACCATGCCAGCCTGTCGGAGAGCGTTGGCGAGAGTAGATGGGCCCGCCTTCTTTGTGTCTATCCCTCAATTTACCGCTCGAGAAGTGAGGGGTGTACACGTTGATGGCATTGAACCTCCCCTGCTCTTATCTGAAAAGATGCTTCTCTGGCTGCACAATATTCGTCCGGCACACTTGATATATCGTTACCGCAATAACGTGTACCTGGAGCCCTACTTGCCCAGTAGGTTCTCCCGCCAGTTTGGGTACAGTCAGCTGTTCCTTGATCGTTCCAGTGCTTACTTAGGCTACGAGGGCAGTGTCCTTGACGGTATCCGGGCGTGGCATTATTACAATGCGGTTCATACCCGGGCTAGCTTCTCGGTCCCCGACGCTAATACGCGAGGGGATATTTTGTACATGGCGGCCCTTTATCATGTTGCGGCGAGCAAACCTCCTATAAATTTTGACGTGAACACCAGCTTCATTGTCGGGACTGGCTTGGCAGAGAAGCCCGAGGGTTCCAAGAAGAGGAAGAAGAAGGAAAATACAGTTCCTTTGTCGGACTCGGAGTCCACGACGACGGGCGAAGAGGATGATGGGCAGGATGCCGATGATTCGTCCCATTCCTCAGACGAGGAGGTGGGGGGTCAGCCACCTATCATGTCGGATGACATGGTTGCGAGGCAGCCGCCTGTAGTGCCTGGTCCTTCGCGTAAGCGAAGCAGGCATATGTCTACTGATGATAGCATAACATACTCCACGAAGCGAGCTGCAATAAGATGCCGCAGGCTATTTATTGATGATGTTGGTGCTGTTTCTGAGGTGATTTGAATTTCCACTACCTTTTCCTTCTTCTTCTAAACTACGGCCTAATCATCTTCTTTTACTCTTTGTAGGCGTCAGAGGAATGGGTTTCTCGGGATCCGACTGCTGAGGTCGATCCGGTCCTGACCACCTTGGTTGATGATATGTGCACCGCTATCATTTCCACTGGGGTTCTTCCGGAGGCGGCCGAGGACCCCCACCTTGCTGAGACCTCCACCCATGGGGATGGGGGTTCTACTGCACCTGTCCCTGAGGCAGCTGAATTTCAACGAGGTGATGCTGAACTGGCTGGCTCCCTTTCAGGAGTGGCTGGGGTCGAGAAACCAGTTGAATTCAACTTGGAAGTCGCGGGTGAGGAGACTATGTCAACCGCGAGCGAGCTGCAGCCTTCCTACTCCTCCCCTGGTTAGATAAGCAGAATCTTAACTTGTGAGGAGGCCTATCTGCTCTATCATCATATCCTTCGGGTTACGTCGATTGATGGTTGCTTTTGGACGTACAGGTCCCGTCCCTCTATTGCCAGTGACAGACATTGTCAGGGTGGACTCTACCGGAGGGGATCTGGTGGAAGCACATGTGCCTCCTTCTCTTCCCACCTACATTGAAGGGCCTCCTGCTGGTTCAAATTCGGGGGATCAAGTGGTGGCACAGCCTGGGCAAAGAATAATGACTCCTGTGTCCTCCTCCGTGAACATGGTTTCGGAGGTTGACCTTTTCGCTTTGCCCAGTATCCAAGCTCTTCGGGCGGCGGAAGAGGAGCTAGCCGCTATCCATGCATCTTTTCGCATGGGATTTGTTTCCCTGGTGGCAGGGATGGCAAGTTCCGATGCTATTCCTTCGATATTGCCAGCCACACTCCCTTTGACGCCATCCTCTACAGAAGTTTTGGATGAAGTGTCCCAGGATGTGGTTGACAGCTTTTACCGCCACCTGAAGAGAGGAGTCAAGGCAGCCATGGAGAAAGGAACTCCCTTTGCTATGGCCCATCGGTGCGCCGGTGGTCAAATCGATATCCTTAGAACACTCCCCGGTGGGGCGGGGTTAGCTGCGCTCCTGGAGCCTAAGCTATTAGAGGCCGATCGTCTTGTGGCCCAGTTTCATGTATTGCAGCAAGCTGATCTGTCTGTAGCAATAGATCAAGAGCGTGCCTTCCTCATAACCGCGATGGAGAAGGTGAGGCTTTCTCGGGAGTCGATCAAGCCGTCTATACTGAAGGACCGCCGTGATCTGTCTCAATTACACGATCAATAGAGTCGCAGAAGTGAAGATTGTATGGCTCGGGAGGCGGCCGCCTCCCGCAGGGTAATTGACACCAGGGAGAAGATCCTCGAGCTCCAGAGAAAGCTGGCCTTCCTGGAGTCCGAGCTTGAAGCTGCCCGTACTGAGAAGGGGCTTGCTATCCAAGAGGCTGACAGACTTAGTCGAGCTTCTGCCAATCTGGAACTCGCCCTAAAGAAGATGGAGGACGACTGGAGGGCATATATGCACTTGGATGATGCGGAGCAGTTGTCCCAAGAAGCCGAGCGTAGAGCTAGACAGCGGCTTGAGCGAGGGAGCGGCTTGAGCGGGGGACCGCCTTGGTGAAAAATCGCCTCTTGGAGTTGTGTAATACCGAACTATAGTCGGCCTTTTCTTCTTTTGTTTCTGTTCTTTTTTTCTTTTTCTTTTTGAGAGGGACGTGGTCCCAAAACATGTAATGCTTCTTTTGGCTTTCAAATAAAAGAGTTTGTTTTATTCCATCCTTTATCTGTACTTCTTGTTGTGCTTGTGGTGCTATGGCGATGTTTGTCCCGCATGGGAGACTTGTTTGTGGACCTGTTACCCCTGGCATACCTTGGTTTTAGGCACGGATACCTTGAACAGTTCCACAGTAAGGTGGTCGTGGGTGTTCGGGGTATCGGAAGATAGAATGCCATGGAGAAGCTGGGCTCCCGGGGCATGATGAGAAATGGTGGGCCTGTACTAAGAGACTTAGCAAAGGACATTTGTGGGCCTATTATCCTTAGCGTATCCCGACTTAGGATACGGATAATAGGATGAAAGGGAACCGACATACTTACTCAGAGGTAATGAGGACATGGCAAGTACGAGGGTTTTACCGTGGAGTCTTCCTACTCAGAGGTAATGAGGACATGGTAGGAGTGGACTCAATGGAGAAATTTTTGTGGTCAACAGAGGACATTTGTGGGCCTATTACCCTTGGCATACCCTGGTTCAGGGTACGGATAATAGGACGAGAGAGAACCAACATACTTACTCAGAGGTAATGAGGACATGGCAAGTACGAAGGTTTTACCGTGGGGTCTTACTACTCAGAGGTAATAAAGACATGGCAGGAGTGGACTCAACGGAGGATATTTGTGGACTTATTATCCTTGGCGTACTCCGGTTGTGGGTACGGATAATAAGTCGAAAGGGAATCATCATACTTACTCAGAGGTAATGAGGACATGGCAGGAGTGGGCTCAATGAAGGAGGGCACATAGAACGACTCAGAGGTAATGAGGACATGGAAGCTCTATATAAAGGGGTGATTTGTTTTTGGCGAAAGTAAAACGACTCAGAGGTAATAAGGACATGGCCGTTTTGGAAATTTGTGGATCTGTTACCCTTTTTGTGCACTGGGAGTACGGGTAGTAGATCATGTGGAAGGATCTCTTCCAGGAAGAAAGTTCAGAGGTATGGTCATACATGACTTACTATCTAAAAGGGTGACCGGAATGTGAGTTCAGAGGCACCTGCAGGTACATAACTCGATAATCTGGGAGATTGTAGGTTCAGCGGTACCAGAGGATACATAACTCGATAATCTGGAATTTGGAAATGTGAGTTCAGCGGCACCAGCGGGTACATAACTCGATAATCTGGAATTCAGAAATGTGAGTTCAGCGACACCAGCGGGTACATGACTCGATAATCTGGAATGTTGTGGATGTGAGTTCAGCGGTACCAGTGGGTACATAATTCAAGGATCTGGAAAATGTATTTTAGACATAATATTTCTTCAGGAACTTGCCGTTGACGGGCAACATGAGCAAGTCTCCATTTTATTTTGCGAGGCGGTAAGCGCCGTTGGAGAATACAGCCTCAATGATAAATGGACCTTCCCATTTTGGCTGGAATTTGCCGACGGTCTTGTGAGTCATGACCATCGGCCTCCGGACTGCCGGAACGAGATCGCCCACTTGGAATGTTCTAACTTTAACCTTCTTGTTGAAGGCTCCGGAGATGCGTGCTTGGTATAGCTCGATCCGTTGCTGAGCCAGGAGGTGCTTTTCATCTAAGGCCTCCAATTCTTGTAGTCAATGACGATAGTTATCATCCGTCGTCAGTTGGTAAGTAAGGGCGACACGGAATAAGGGTATTTGAGTCTCCAATGGGAGAACTGCCTCACTCCCGTACACCAGAGAGAATGGTGTGTTCCCTGTGGCTGTTCGGACTGTAGTACGGTATGCCCATAAGCATTCACCAAGCTTTTTGTTCCAGTCGCATTTGTTGGACGATACGAACTTTTTGAGAAGTTTGATGATTGTTTTGTTGAATGCTTTTGCCAACCTATTCGCTGCAGGGTTGTATGGCGTTGAAGCAATTTTCTGGATGCGATGCTTGTCGCAGAATCGATAGAAGGCGTAGCTTGTGAACTGCGGGCCATTATCTTAGATGATCCTTCGGGGCAGTCCAAAGAGATAGATGACGTGATGGCGAGTATGAAGCGATGTCCTCAAAAAGAAGGTGGAGTAATCGGACCGATGATGTCCATTTCCCATGCTTCGAATGGCCAGGACGCCACTGTCGGATGTAGATATTCGGATGGTTGGTAGATGAAGTCCGCATGGACTTGGTAAGCTTTGCACTTTCTAGCATAGTCTATCGTATCTGCTACCATCGTGGGCCAGTAGTAGCCCATTCGGCGAAGACGGTCTTGCAATTTAGGGCCAGGCTGATGGGCCCCGCAAACACCGTCATGAGCTTCACGTACGGCTTCTTTGGCTTCTGCGTTTGACAGACATCGAAGCAATAATCCATCGTAGGATCGGAGATACAGCATTTTCGTCTCTGTATCGTAGAAGAATCTGAGAGAAGCCTTCTGATAGAGGTGGCCTCTTTTGGGTTCTCGGACAGGATGTCATAGACTACAAAGTCAATGAATGGTTGTCTCTAATCTGGGACTTCATCGATCGTCTGAGCGGAACAACTTGCCACGACTTAAACGTTGTTCTTTGGACAGACCAGTTCATGGCCTATCACGTCAACCGAATGATGAGTATGGTTTGGAACTGCTACGGAAGCGACAAGGCCTGCTAGGGCATCGGCTTCGATGTTTTGGAGTCTGGGAACATGTTCGACGAAGAATCCCTCAAATGACGAAATAATGTTGATCGCTATTTGATGATAGGGTATCATGTCTTTGTGGCGGACTTCATACGAGCCCCGGATCTGATTGACGATTAATTACGAATCGCCGTATGCTTCAAGATATTCTACTCCCAGCTCTCTTGCAAGTTGGAGGCCGATGACCAAAGCATTGTACTCGCCACATTGTTAGAGCAGGGTTCCGTGAAGAAGTAAGCGTGATTGATCACTAATCCGGAAGGGGAGACCAGCACCACCTCGACTCCGACGACGATATTGCCTTTAGGTCCGGTCCTTGAGGCGTCGTCGAAGAACATTCGCCATATATCATCGTGAGAGGTTGTATGCGAGTCGGCGACCTCATCTGGGATTTCTTTATATATTTTGGACGACTCTGAGCTCGGGTGGGCTGCCAAAATGTCTGCCAGGGCTTGACCTTTAACAGCCTTTTGTGGGACAAAGATCATATGATAAGGGGACAGCAATATTGCCCATGTAGCGAGGCGAGAGCTGAGTGCCCCTGGTTTAGTTATGAGGACCCAGAGAGGGTTGACTCGTGAGATCACATGTATGATTTGTCCCGTGACATAGTGCCGCGTATTCTGAATGGCGAAGACCAGGGCGAGGCATTCCTTTTCTACGGTGGTGTATCGGTGCTCTGGCCCAATCATCATTCGACTGAGATAATATATGGCTTGTTCATGGCCTGCATTGTTGTTTTGTGCTAGCAGGGCGCCAAAGAAATGCTCTATTGTACGTACATAGAGCAGGAATGGTTTTCCAGCGACCGGGGCCACCAGGACTGGAGGATTCGACAAATATTCTTTGATGCTGTCGAAGGCACGCTGACATTCTTCGTCCCATACGAATGAGACACCTTTCTTCATGAGATGGGTGATTGGTCGACATCGTCCGAAGAGGTTAGAAATGAACCTCCTGATGTAAGCTAGCCTCCCTTGAAGGCCTCTGAGTTTGCGGAGATTTCTCGGGGGACCCATCTCCATAATTACCTTCGTCTTCTCAGGGTCTACATGGATAACCTGGGCGGTGATGATAAAACCCAAGAACTTCCCGCTGGATACGCCCAGGAAGGATTTCGTTGGGTTCATTTTCAAATTGTGTGCTCGTATCAGGTCGAATACCGTCCTCAAATCCTGCAGATAGTCTCCCTTACAGCGACTCTTGACGGCGATGTCATCAACATAGCTCTCCACCGTCTTGCGTAAGTGGTCTCTGAAGATAATACTCATGGCTCTTTGATAGGTGGTACCGGCATTCTTCAAACCGAAAGGCATGACTGTGTAGCAGTATGTGCCAATCGGTATTCGGAATGATGTATGCTTTTCGTCGTCAGAAGACATCTTGATTTGGTTGTACCCCGAGAAGCCATCCATGAATGACATACGTTCTAAGCCGCAGGTGTTGTCAATCATGATGTCTGTGATAGGGAGGGGGAATTCATCTTTGGGACATGTCTCGTTCAGATTGCGGAAGTCGATGCCGATTCGAATCTTCCCATTCTTCTTGAGGACTGGTACTATGTTGGCGACCCAATCCGGGTGTTGTTCCTCACGAATGAAGCCGCTGGCTATTAATTTGTTGACTTCGGCTTCGATCGCATCCATGATACCTGGGCGGAAGCGTCGCTGTTGTTGCTTGACTGGCTTTGTATCCGGACGAATGTTGAGTTTGTGAAGAAAAATATCGAGATTTAACCCCGGTATGTCTTCATAGCTCCAGGCAAACACATCAATATATTCTTTGATAAGTTCCAGCAGTGATTCTCGTTCTTCATTTGTTAGGCTTTTACTGACGAAGATTGGTTTTGGAGAAGCTTTGCTGCCGAGATCCACTTGTATGACCTCATCTTCAGTAGGAGGTTCTCTCTGTTCGAACCACTTTTCCCATTGTGTATCCAACTGTTGGGCCCACGGCTCTAACTCGAGGATTTCCAGAATATCTTCATCTTCTTCGTAAGCGTCGACGAATGCCATGTTGACTGATAGGACTTGTCTGAATACGTCTCCGATGCTGGTATCCGAATCGGAAGTTGGTGACCCGGTTGAATGTGAATGCTAGTCGTATTCTTCATCTGAACTTTAAGGGGTCGTTGTAGGCGTAACATACCCTAATCCACACCGGGTCTTGCTGTAGTAGTCCCGTGGTTTGTCAGCCGGGACCGGTGGCTTCAAAGGTAATCGTCGCCCAGTACTGTAGTTCAAGCCTGGTGTAGTTGCCAGATCATACCCCTATTTTTGCATGAGATATTTGGATTGGGGACTATAAAGATACAGAGGCAGTCTTCCGGCATCTGATTTAAGATCGACTTCTTCTATGGTGAAGGGCTACGGATCGTCCTTCCGGCCGAAGATGATTGGATGGTCCCCTCCCTCGATTATGCGGTAAGCGTCTTCTACAGGGGTAAGCTGGTTTGCGGTGTAGACATTCGTCACCTGTGTGTGTAGGTGAGTGCCTATACCGTGTTCCATAGCATACATTGTACAAAGCTTATTAAGCTCGAGGTAGTTCAAAGATAGCCCTTTATTGATGAAGTAAGGTATCTTTTCTAGCAGGATTACATCATCTACGGAGGGAACATCAGTGTGGGAAGCCACATACTTGGCTAGCTCCGGTTCCTCTTCGGCTATCCCCTGTATAAATGAAGACTGAGAGGATGACTTGGGCAGCTTGATCGTCAGAGGTTCAGCTGGTGGGGCAGAACATGGAGTTGTTGGCAGACTAGCAACCCCCAGTTTGGTACTCGATGCTGGGCAGGGAGTGGTTGGTTCGCTAGAAGTCCCAGACTTTGTATCGGGATGACGACTCTTTTTGGGAAGGCGTATCGTCATTGGCTTGTCGGAGGGATTGAGCTTCTCCATTTGTAGCTGGCCAACCCTAGGCAGTCTGATTGTCAGTGGCTCCGTTGTGGGTCTCGACACTTGGCCAGACCTTGGCAGCCGGATTATCATTTGCTCTTCATGTGCCGAGAGGCTGATTGCGTCCTGACGCAGAGAGGCTGTAAGGGGTACGAACTTGCCAGGTTTGCGAGCTTGGAGGTGGATCGTCAGAGGTTCTTCTGATCCTGTGGCTGTCTGAGCTTGCACATCTCCTTCACCAAGGTGCCTCTTCGACTTTTCGTATAGGCAGGAGTCTGAGTAGTAGGATTCAACCCCTTTGAAGGGATCGATGTCGGCAAATTCTGTCATCACGAAGCCATGTTTGTCGACATACTTGAAGCATTGGTGCAGGGTGGAAGGCACGATCATGTAATCGTGTATCCAAGGGCGCCCCAAGAGGATGTTGTAAGAAGTGTCTGCATCTATGACGTAACAGGTGACTTCTGACTGGAGATCGTCAATTTGGCACTTCAGACTAATCTTTCCAATTGGGTAGCTCATGCCCGAATTAAAACCGCTGATGGCGGTGCTTGTTGGTGTCAGGCGATGCATAGGAATGCGAAGATGATGCAACAGACCCATCGAGATGATGCTTATGGAAGAACCGGGATCAATGTACATCCGATCTACCTTCACATCGCCGATGTATCCAGTGTAATATAATGGGCGATCGTACAGGTTGGTTTTGATGAGCATATCCTGCGGAGTGAAGACAATGTTGGGCATCGCTCCTGTGCAAGCGCTGTCTTGGAGATCTGCAGGCGGGTTCTCTCCCGTGAGGTTGACCTGAGCCAGGTATGCGTCGACATTTTGGAGTGCATCGCTCAAAGCCATGCGAACATCCTTTGAGAGTCTCAGAAGCTCGTATAATGACAACTTGGCTAGTGTGTTGGCCAATTGTGCCAAGATGTCGAAGTTGTAGGGCTTCTCCACCCCCTGCGGTGCCTCTTTTCGGAGGGATTTGTCAAAGCAAGTCTCCTTCGGCCTAGGCTTATCGGTCGTCGGAGGCTGAGAAGGTCCCGGAGCGTCAGTTGTAGCGGGCTGATGATCTTCAGCCGAGTTATCAGCCACAGGTTGGGATTGTGCCCCAGACCGAGTAACGACAGCTGTGACTTCTTCGGTATCTGCCGAGATTATGCGACAGGATCTGACTTTTCCACTCTTCTTCTTGTGAATGGAAGATGGTGTAAACTGAGTCACTTCAGATACCAAGTCTGGATGGACCCACATTACCTCCCCTCGTGACGTGGTGAGGGGCACTAGACCAGCAGCTTGATCTCGGGGAGGTAGAAGATTAGCAATCTCCATTGTCGCCAGAGGGATGGTGACCACACCGTCTTGAGTTTCTGTTGGAGGGAAGCTACCAAATTATATCGATACCATATTGGCTGCCACGGTTACCTCTTCGAAATCGATGGCCAGAGCGTTCGAATCGATGAGATTTTGGATGTACCGTTTTAGCTGGTAGCAGTCGTGTGTAGCATGATGGACGTAGCGGTGGTAATGGTAGTACTTTGGGTTCTCCATTTCTGCCGGCCGAGGTTCCCGTCTTGGTGGAGGAAGCTGAATTCTGTCTCCTTGTATGAGCATGTCCAAGATGGGCTTGACGTGACCGTCTTCGAAGGAGTAAGTGATTTGTGGCCATTGCTTGTCTGCCGATTTTGGCTCAGGTTTCTGTGCTGTGTCGGCCACCATAGCCTGCTTGTCCTTGTTGTCCCGATTGTTGGTGGAGCTACCCCCATTGTTGGTGTTGGGACGCCTGCCCTTGTCCTCTCCCTCTGAGATGTGCAATCCCAGTTGGCGAGCCTTCTTTAATCGTTCTTTGGTGCTTGTGGCACTGATGATAAACGTCTTTCAGTCCTTAAATTGACTTTCCCCCATCCAGAGACTGATTGTTGGGAGCAATCTCTTTTGGCAAATTTAAATCAAGGAGGAATCTGGATTTCCAGACGGCAACTTCATTTCGGTTTGGCGAAACCGCTCGATATAGTTCCTTGTCAGCTCTTTCTCCCCTTGGACGACGACCACGAGGGTGGACATTGTGATGTCCTATCCTACTTCGTAGAATCTCTCCAAGAATATGCACTTGAAGACGGCGAAGGAGTGGATGCAATTGTCTGGCAGGTTGCGATACCAGTCGAAGGCGACTCCTTCCAATGCCCCAATGAATAATCGTGTGAGGATAGCATCGTCATGGGGCAGATGGTCGGTGGTGACCTCGAAGTAAGTGATGTACCGACTGGCGGAGGTCTTGCCATTATACGGGTTGATGTTGAACGGCTTATATCTTGGCGGGAAGGGGACATCCCTCCATGATGCAGGGTATGGTTGCCGTATTCTGAGGTCTTGAGAGGTTTCTTGAGCGTAAAACATGGCTCGGAGCTCCTGGACCTCTCTTCTTGCTTCCCTGGCCTCATCCACAGTGGTGGGGGCCGTCATTTCAGGAGGATTATTGCCCGGGTTCGGTGCCGCTGAGTTCGAGTCCGCATTGATCGCGGGACCCGCACTTGTTTGGCCAAGCGTCCCTCCTTGGAGTATTGGAAGAGCCGCTTTGATCTCATCCACAGACTTGACCAAGGCATACAGTATGGCCTCCAGAGTATCGATGCATTGGCGATCACTGGAACCACCTTGGTTGCTGTCCGTCATGAACACCGTCTTTACATGAGGAGAGATAGACGGAATGGTGGAGGAAGTGCCCTCCGA
The DNA here is from genome assembly GCA_029216955.1 of Iris pallida. Classification (NCBI taxonomy): domain Eukaryota; kingdom Viridiplantae; phylum Streptophyta; class Magnoliopsida; order Asparagales; family Iridaceae; genus Iris; species Iris pallida. The sequence continues at coordinate 8,481,191 of JANAVB010006800.1, read as the reverse complement.
ATCATACCCCTGTAGCGAGAAGTCATCAGGGTATGTGGGAATGTTCTCCTCTGGTACGGACTCAGAAGGTATAGTACCCCCAGCCTCAGAGTTTGCTTCATCTTGGGAGTCGTGGACGTCCTCGGGGACGTCGGCCTTTGCTGTATCTGATAGGCGAGTTGTTTTCTCGTACTCATCTCCTTGGAACATTGGATTATCGTGGATGTTCTGAGGAGTGCTACCCCCAGTCCCAGCAACCCCCAGTGGTGTGGACGATGAATCTCCCACTGTAGCAGATTTCGTCTTTGAACGGGTACCTTGGAAAACTCCTGTGGTGGGCACCCGTTTAGATGGTAGTCTCTTAGTCATGGTAGTTGAAATCTTTGGGCTGGGAGCATTGGTCTTCTTCCCTCTCCCATCGGCGGGGATTTTCTGAGCAGAGTTGCAGGAGACGACGGGAGGTGCCTCATCCTATGAACCTGGTTGTTGCAGTTTGGAAGACGGACTGCCGGTCTTCTCGTATCGTCGCGTTATTGCAACAGCAGTTGACGATGATTTGGGTGCAGAGACGTCTGCGGGAGGACTCTTTGCACTCCGAGGCACCTTCTCTTTCCTTGCGTTTATGGAGGATGGCCTCACGCAAGTCAGATGAGTCTTAAGCGACTATGTTTGCTCCCTGAATTTTGGGAGACTTTTGGGAACCTCTTTGTCCGTTTGCCGCCGGGGGCTGGACTCGAGTGGTTCTGTACAACTTCCTATCAGAGGCCCGCATGACAGTATGTTGGACGCTCGGATGGTCAGAGGTCGGATCAGCGGACCGAGCTTGCCAAGCTCGTGCTGCCCTAGACTTCTTCACTCTAGTGCGTGAGGGCAGATAGTAGAAAGAGTCTAAGGGGTACTGGAGAGAGTCAGACATGTCTTTTTGGGAGTATAAGAGATCAGGACCATAGGAGAGGCGGTCGAAGACAGAGCCGCATGGAGCATGCGGCATGTGGCTGGAATCAATAGTCTCCATGCGGCTGGCAGTCGTAGCCGTACGGGCTTTCTTCATGCGGCTGAAAGTCTCAGCTGCATAGGTCTCCTCCATGCGGCTGGAAATCCTGGCCGTATGAGTATTGTGCCTTTGGCTAGTAGTCTCAGCCACATGGTCATCATTCATGCGGCTGGCAATCTTGGCCGCATGAGTCTTCGTCTTGCGGCTAGTGCCCTTGGTCGATTTCTTTCTGGAGCACATAGGATCGTTCTTTGCCCCTGCAAGTCCAACATCGTAGTGCTTTCCTCTGCCGGACTTGGGGACAGCAGAGTCCTCTATGGCTTGAAGTGGGGCCGCACGAGAGTTGCCTTCGCCGTCTTGGGCAGCAGAGAGTACTCCGTCCAGAGCTTGGGGAGGAGCAAATGACTTTGGCCTCCACTCGCTGCGAGCTTTCTTTGTGCGGGTTTGCTTCTGGACTGGGCCAGCGCTTCCCTCGGAGAGCATTTCTTCAAACGCCTGTTGGTCGAAGCGGACGACAATCTTCTGTTGCGTGGAGCCAAGTTTGGCTGCATCCGATTGCGTCACCAACTCCTCAGCCGTGGAGAAGTTTGTCCCCAGCAGAGTCGCCATCGTGTTTGCCTCATCTTGGGAGTTGTGGACGTCCTCGGGGATGTCGGCCCTTGCTGTATCTGATGGGAGAGTTGTTTCCTCGGACTCATCTCCTTGGAACATTAGATTATCGTGGATGTTCTGAGGAGTGCTACCCCCAGTCCCAACAACCTCCAGTGGTGTGGACGATGAATCTCCTACTGTAACAGATTTCGTCTTTAAACGGGTACCTTGGAAAACTCCTGTGGTGGGCACCCATTTAGACGGTAGTCTCTTAGTCATGGTGGTTGAAATCTTTAGGCTGGGAGCATTGGTCTTCTTTTCTCTCCCATCGGCAGGGATTTTCTGAGTAGAGTTGCAGGAGACGACGGGAGGTGCCTCATCTTCTGAACATGTTTGTTGTAGTCTTTGGAAGACGGACTGCCGGTCTTCTCGTACCGTCACGTTATTGCAACAGCAGTTGACGATGACTTGGGTACAGTGACGTCCGTGGGAGGATTTTTTGCACCCCGAGGCACCTTCTCTTTCCTTGCGTTTGTGGAGGATGGCCTCACGCAAGTCAGATGGGTCCGTATCGACCATGTTTGCTCCCTGGGTTTTAGAAGACTTTTGGAAACCTCCCTGTCCATTTGCCGCCGGGGGCTGGACTCGAGTGGTTCTGTACAACTTCCCATCAGAGGCCCGCATAACAGTATGTGGAACGCTCGGATGGTCAGAGGTCGGATCAGCGGACCGAGCTTGCCAAGCTCGTGCTGCCCTAGACTTCTTCACTCTAGTGCGTGAGGGCACATAGTAGGAAGAGTCTAGGTGGTGCTGGAGAGAGTCAGACATGTCTTCTTGAGAGCACAGGAGATCAGGACCATAGGAGAGGCGGTCGAAGACAGAGCCGCGTGGAGTAGGTGGCATGCGGCTGGAATCAATAGTCTCCATACGGCTGGCAGTCGTAGCCGCATGGGCTTTCTTCATGCGGCTGAAAGTCTCAGCCGCATAGGTCTTTTCCATGCGGCTAGAAATCCTGGCCGCATGAGTATTGCGCCTTTGGCTAGTAGTCTCAGCCGCATGGTCATCATTCATGCGGCTGGCAATCTTGGCCGTATGAGTCTTCGTCTTGCGGCTAGTGTCTTTGTTCGATTTCTTCCTGGAGCACATAGGATCGCTCTTTGCCCCTGCAAGTCCAGCATCGTAGTGCTTTCCTCTGCCAGACTTGGAGACAGCAGAGTCCTCTATGACTCGAAGTGGGGCCGCGCGAGAGTCGCCTTCGCCATCTTGGGCAGTAGAGAGTACTCCTTCCAGAGCTTGGGGAGGAGCAAATGATTTTGGCCTCCACTCGCAGCGAGCTTTTTTTGTGCGGGTTCGCTTATGGACAGGGCCAGCATTTCCTTCAGAGAGCATTTCTTCAAACGCCTATTGGTCGAAGCGGATGACCATCTTCTGTTGCGTGGAGCCAAGTTTGGCTGCATCCGATTGCATCATCAACTCCTCAGACATGGAGAAGTTTGTCCCCAGCAGAGTCGCCATCGTGTTTGCCATGAAATATAAAAGAGCAGAATAATTATCGGAGGACTGGACTTTTACTTCATAATACAAACTCGCTTGTACAAAGAAAGCCTAGGGACGAAAACCTAGGTACAGCAATCTAAGTATAATTGATTATTTTAGATTCTGGGGGGGTGACGATAGAGGCTCGAGAAAGCGACGGCAGCTCTGCCTTACTCCTTGGACGATCGGATGCGGCCTTGGCTCTGTAGAAGAACTACTCGGCGTTGATGAAGAAATGCTCTCCTTTCGCTCTCTGTATATTCTCTCTCTGGCTCTCTGGATCTCTGTATCTTCTCTTTTTTTTTATCCGAGAGTCTCCTCCTTCGTAAGGGAATGGCACCTTGCTATTTATAAGAGTGGGAGGCATCATTAGGGTTTGCAATGATTGTCCATTCTTAAAAGTCGGCGGCTAAGGATCACTAGATCTGGGCCGTTCATCTTGAATATACGAGATTTGAGCAATAAATGTGATTGCATCAAATCTTTTGTGGGTAATTAATGATGATTGACATAAATCCTCCTGATTTGTCATGCCAACCTCGGATTTCCCGACACGTGGCATTAATTTGCTTGATTGCAAATGATCTGATTTGATCCCAATATTTTATTAGGATTTGTTGAGGGATTTTGATCGATTTGATGCCACATGTCCCGCTATCATGCCACGTGTCTTAACCGCGAGCCACTACAGAAATCTGAGCCGCAGGAAGGTTGCTCCTCATTGAGCCGCATAAGGCTGGCCACGTGTCAAGGCTGCTTGAGAGTGGCACACTGAACATTTGAACCACATGGTGATGATCTGAGCCGCATGAGTGTAGGTGACCGCATGATGGGTGCCTTATTCGTGAACCGCATGGAGATAGCCCTCGTGAGCCGCATGGGGGTAATCTTCGTGAGCCGCATAGGGATAGTCTTCGTGAGCCGCATGAGGCTGCCTCCGCTTGAGCCGCATGGGGTGGTCTCTACTTGAGCCACATGCGACTGTCCACGTGTCAAGTCCTTATGAAGGTTTCTGGATTTCGGAAGATTGTGTCAGAGATTTCCTTTATTTTCCTAGGAGTCTGCCATTATGACGGAGTCATAATTGTATTTTTGTGTCAGGGCTGTCATGTGTCAGTGCTGTCAGCCGTCAAGGCATTTAATACAGTAAAAGACAAATGGAAGAGCTATTTGCAGGCCACGTGGCTCCTCTCAGAGCCGCATAGAACTTGTTTGAGCCGCATAGACGCTTAAGCCGCATGGATCCTTGAGCCGCATGAACTCTCTGAGCCGCATGGGGCTCCCTGGCCGCACGGATCTTTCTTTATTCTTTTCCATGCTTCTATAAGCCATCGTGTTTGCCATGAAATATAAAAGAGCAGAATAATTATCGGAGGACTGGACTTTTACTTCACAATACAAACTCGTTTGTACAAAGAAAGCCTAGGGACGAAAACCTAGGAACAACAATCTAAGTACAATTGCTTATTTTAGATTCTGGGGGGTAACGATAGAGGCTCGAGAAAGCGACGGCAGCTCTGCCTTACTCCTTCGACGATCGGGTGCGACCTTGGCTCTGTAGAAGAACTACTCGGCGTTGATGAAGAAATGCTCTCCTTTCGCTCTCTGTATATTCTCTCTCTGGCTCTCTGGATCTCTGTATCTTCTTTTTTTTTTATCCGAGAGTCTCCTCCTTCGCAAGGGAATGGCACCTTGCTATTTATAAGAGTGGGAGGCATCATTAGGGTTTGTAATGATTGCCCATTCTTAAAACTCGGCGGCTAATGATCACTAGATCTGGGCCGTTTATCTTGAATATACGAGAATTGAGCAATAAATATGATTGCATCAAATCTTTTATGGGTAATTAATGATGATTGACATAAATCCTCCTGATTTGTCATGCCAACCTCGAATTTTCTGACATGTGTCATTAATTTGCTTGATTACAAATGATCTGATTTAATCCTAATATTTTATTGGGATTTGTTGAGGGATTTCTTTCGATTTGATGCCACATGTCCCGCTATCATGCCACATGTCTTAACCGCGAGCCACTGCAGAAATCTGAGCCGCATGAAGGTTGCTCCTTATTGAGCCGCATAAGGCTGGCCACGTGTCAAGGCTGCTTGAGAGTGGCCCCCTGAACATTTGAACCGCATGGTGATGATCTGAGCCGCATGAGTGTAGGTGACCGCATGATGGGTGCCTTCTTCGTGAACCGTATGGAGATAGTCCTCGTGAGCCGCATGGGGGTAGTCTTCGTGAGCTCCATGGGGATGGTCTTCGTGAGCCGCATGGGGCAGCCTCTGCTTGAGCCGCATGGGGTGGTCTCTACTTGAGCCATATGCGACTGTCCACGTGTCAAGTCCTTATGAAGGTTTCTGGATTTCGGGAGATTGTGTCAGAGATTTCCTTCATTTCCCTAGGAGTCTGCCATTATGACAGAGTCATAATTGTATTTTTGTGTCAGGGCTGTCATGTGTCAGAGCTGTCAGCCGTCAAGGCATTTAATGCAGTAAAAGACAAACGGAAGAGCTGTTTGCAGGCCACGTGGCTCCTCTCTGAGCCGCATAGAACTTGTTTGAGCCGCATAGACGCTTAAGCCGCATGGATCCTTGAGCCACATGAACTCTCTGAGCCGCATGGGGCTCCCTGGCCGCATGGATCTTTCTTTATTCTTTTCCATGCTTCTACATAAATGAACAGAAGTTCCACTGTGGCCTCAATTGCAAGAATCTACTGTAGCCTGATACTGGGTTGATTGGTTCCACTTGATATGAAATATATTATTTACAGATAAAAGTAACTTAAACCTTAGAAATAATGAGGCCACTTTCACCTGAAGGTTTCGATTTGAACATTGGTTCATCTGAAGGTTTTCTAACTGAAAGTAAAATGGAAGTTGCAATACAAAATGTCAAAAATTATAATTCAAGTCATGTATTGGCATAGCAATAAGAGAGTTAAGGTTCAGAATAGAATGTGGATAAGAAACCCTAGAATCTAGAGCATGATGATATCATACCACATTATGTGGCACGATTTTGCACTTCCTATTTGGGGATGATCTGAAGTCTAGAAGTTGATTGAATTTCTGTGACAATATGAGTGCACTGGCTGGTGATATGGGAGCCTGAATATGATAGAGGAGGAAGTGTAACCCTTGCTGCAATAACTGAAGGGGTGACCTTTTGGAATTTCACAAAGAAAAAAGAAAATCATCTCCGCAACCAACAACTTACACCAACATTTTGGGAATAAAGTTTTTGATGTATGTTTTAAATTTGACTTTTTATATTGAACAAATTATGCAAATAACTTGGTGAACGATAGCATATTATCTAAAATCGAAGCCAGATCCAAGTAAAGCAAAGATCTGACCTAGACCAAAAAATGTTATAGGGTTCAGGTATTATATAAACCTAACTCGTTGAAGACCCTACACGAGAGACCCACTTCAGAAGCTGCTAATAAGAACACTCACAGAAGAAGCACTGACATTTGAGTTCCAGAAGCAGTATCGGCAAATATCATGATACAATCAACATACCTAGTACTTGTTATACTAACATAGTTTGCAGTATCGGCAAATATCGATTCGATATGGCCGATACCGCTACGATTTGGCATGTTTCGATCCGATACTGATACCCAAGATACTTTTTCAGTTTATTCGATAAATAATATTGAACGAAAAATATCAACCAACAAGGATGTAGTAGCACGGTAAGATTTATGTGAAAAAAGAAAACTTATCTATCGCTGGTAAACCAATCGACAATGATGACTACTATTTCATCTAATTTCCAAAATTACTAAGAAGCATGAAATACTTTAAATTATACCTAAATATATAAAAGTGCACGTGGAGGTCATTCAGTATGTATGTAGGCAACTGAAAAGCAAAAGAGGTCCTAATATTGAAGGACGGTAAGATTCTGAATTCATGTCCACTATTATCAAGTCATTCAGTATAGTAGGCAACTGAGAAGCAAAAGAGGTCCTAATATTGAAGGATAAGAAATGATAACTATTTGGGTGCTAAATTAGAGAAATGATAACTATTTGGGTGCTAAATCAGCCACCAAAGAAGACAACTAATCCAAATGTAGTATGTATGTAAAGAACTTGAGCTTCAACTCAAATGTACAAATAGTCTTGTACTTACGTATTTCTCCAATGCACATGGAAGCACATTTCCAGTAGCCTTATTTTTGTGGACTCTCTTCCATGCTTCTGATCGTCTAACAACTTGCCCAGGGTGTTCTTCCTCCTACAAGTACAAATAGTAATTAATGACACTTATAATAATAACAATAGGATTTACAAGTAAAAAGTAAGATACACACCAATTCTTCATATATTCTGTTGTAGCTTTTCCTTCCAAGTGTGTGGGTGATTTTAGATTGGGCCTTGTTTTCAGCATTTTTCTTGCGCTGCTCAATCTTCTTTGGAGCATACTCATTCTCTATGAACTACTCCCACCAGATTTTATCAATATCATCGGGACATTGACTGAGTGCTAGAGGTTTCAGTAAATATATTCCTTCTTTGTCCTAGATTGTGCCTCGTAGGTGATACTTCACTGTCCTAAAAAAATATGGAAATTTGGGTTCCAATAGTAGCCAAGCGAGGATGGGATCAATATTGAATTCAAACTTCGCCTACCAAAATATTAAGTAAATAAGGCATTCTTTGAGCCGATGAAGCAATTAGATAAATATTCAAAATGCATGTAAAGAATTGAAAGAAAGAAAAATGATTTACCGTGAGAGATTTCCAAAGAGCATCTATGTACACCTTATCTACATTCCTCCAATCATTGTAGCCAATTGGGATGTGAGCTCGAATTAGTGTCCCACATTTACTACTCTATTTTGCCTTGCCTTCACCTCTAATTACACCATTTGCTTCAATATGGAGTGAGTATTTTTTGACTTTTGATGGAGAGGCATCTTGTGTTCCACTAGGATTTGACGACATACTGCACTCAACAAGTTGAATCAATAAGATCAGTATCCTGAAGGAGAGTGCCCATTCTGCACTCCCAAGCAAATCATCTAAGTATGAAATTCTAGAAGTTTAAATTCGCCCAACAATATAATAGCAAAAGAACTCAAATCAGCATGTTGTAAAAGCTAAATGGGAATACAAAACTTGTCAAAAGAAGCAATACAGATGACATGTTGGGCAATAAAATCGATGGTGATATGACGGGAAAAACATCAACATTGAACTCTCATTAGCTTGTTGGCGGATAGTCTCAATTAGAACTCAAATCAGCATAATACTACATTATTAACCATATAAAGTTTAAAGTTTACCAAAGAACAGAAAAAACAAGGACAAGTATTACTGTCGGCAGTCCTATCCTACCAATCATACAATATTAAATTTGTGTGAACATGTTCATCAAAGAAAATTACAATAACCTACCTAGCTTCACTTCAAATGAATGTGATATAAAAATTTAGTAAATTGCAAGACAATTGCCCTTCCGTCATTTTACATGAAAATTCTCTTTATTATGCAGGGAAATGGAGCGAAGAAGAAAAAAATACTAAAACTTTGAGAATAGTTAGAAAAATATTAACTGGAAAAATAGAACACTGTTGATTGGATTTACCAACTGTTGCTTGGATTTACCAAGTGTCTTCTAACAGGATTCCTGAGTGTATAGATTATTATTAGGAATACTAAAGGTCAAATATCACCCTGTCATTAGGCAATCCTACCCTTAGGTAAGGCAAACCTGGATTCGGTGTTGTCTTCGGATATGGAACGCGCTTCAACTCACAGATGGGTCACCATTATACTTGGACAGTAGGGAGATCACCAGGACACTGTTTGTAGTATACACTTACCTGTGATGTCCGTGATAAAAAATCACCAGGACACTGTTTATATTATATAATTACCTGTGATGTAGTTGCACAATACAGAAAGCACCATAATCCACAGAAAGCACTATTTTATCTTGTATCTTTGTTGTCCGTGATAGAAAATCACCAAGACACTGTTTATAGTATACACTTACCTATGATGTAGTTGTACAATGCAGAAAGCACCATAATTCCACAGAAAGTAAATAAAATGCAACATCAAACAAACAAAGCATATGTATTAATTAAAGACAATAACATGATTATATCAAATACAATACAAACTAGATCACTAATGTCCTCAGAGAGTTTCTATTCTTATTCTTACAGATACATAATGCCAACAGGTAAATGTACAAACCTATTGCAATAGTTCTTTTACAATGCAGATCATTCAGACCATTCCTGTGACACTGCTATTAGGAAACAAATAGCATAGCCTACAGAAATTCTCCCAGAAGTTTAATTGTCAGGTCTATAGAAATTAGGAATAATAGAACACTATGACACTGATACAGGAATCCTGAGTGCATAGACAAGTAACCCAAAATGTAACCCAAAATGGTTATAATTTTCTAACAGTTCATTTTGTGAGTGTCATGAGTGTATTGGCAAGTAACCCAAACACTATGAAACTGATACATAAAAATATTAAAAGGAGACCAACAATTTTTTAAATGTCAACAATTTTTCTAAAATGTCAACAAAGGTAACTGGAAGCTAAAATATCAAAAAACTTCAAGTATAGCATTCATTTCTTTCCAACACATTTTAGAAGTGGTGCCAAGTGAGGTTGCTCTAGAAGATAAGATTGAAAATTTTCTGGTACAATCAGCCCATCCACCTCATCAGTCATTCGCTTTGGAGAACGAAGAACAATCGACCAATATGGATTTTGAATGTCTTTTAAATAAAAAACCTGACTTGCTTCAATTGCAAGAATTGCTAGCTCATCATACTCCCTATCGGTGCTCTTCAACTTTTTTAAATTCACCGTCAATAAATTAGAGTCTAGACATAACTTACCGCCGTTGGTCTTATCTCCAACATTCACTTACTCACAATTGAACACAACATGGTAAAATTCATAATAGTCAACTTCTATGATCTCTTTGATGATCCCATACCATGTAGTATTATCATCCGTAAGGTTCTTGTCTTTTGAACTTGCCCTAAATATGGTGATTGCATCCATGCAACACCGCTATCTTGTGCTGTAACTTTATCGTCGTAACTCTGGGGAGAGAAGATATAGCCATTAATCCTATACTTAAGATATGTTTTGGCTTGTCGACTTGGTCCGCTAATATATTGCCAAAGATCTCCTCGCATACATTCTTCTTCAATTAACTAGTAAAGCAATAAAGTAAACATAATTAATTAGCAGCACATCAAGTAAAATGGTGTATATATATATATATATATATATATATATATATATATATATATATAAAATATATATATGTAAATATATATATATATATATATATATATATATATATATATATATATATATATATATATATTTTTTTTTTCCAAAGACGAGCGATACAAACTAGAAATCATTTAAAATAAATTAAATATAAATAAAAAGATATAATTTTTTATAATTCTTTATTCCAAAGATGAGCGATACCTGTAGTACTCTGCTAGTTTTAGTATTTCTAATCTAAAAACTATCCATCTTCGAATTTGTCTCCATTGTACCCCGGTTAACTTAATTGTTTTACCCTCAATAATAGAGCGCTCATATACATCATCACCATTTTCAACTAGAAAAGAGGCCTGAGTAGAACTGTGATTGCTGTCACGTGGATTTGGCATGTACTCCATAGCATATCTAACAGACTCTGAAATAAGATAAGTCTCGTCAATCGACCCTTCAACATAACTCTTGTTGCTAGGAATGTCTTTGCACTCCTTCATAGACCTTGTATCCGATAAAATAGTTAAAATTGTTAGTTCGCATCTAACTCAATAAATAACAACATTACAAAAAAATAATCATCTCACCTTTCAAATGGATACATCCATATATATCTCGTAGGTCCACAAAGTAGAGCTTGGTCAGCAAGATGAACCATTAGGTGGATACTTATGTCAAAAAATAGGCTAGAAAATAATGCTCCAATACATATAATGCCTCAGCGATCATATCTTTTGCAGCTTGGACATGCTTTCGATCTAGGATCTTTGAGCACGATATGTTAAAGTATAGGCATACTTGCATAATAGCTCTTTTTAGGTCGCGTCTATTTAGAAATGCATTTTGAAGCATAACTGACAACAAATACTGTATCATGACGTGGTAGTCATGTGACTTCTTTATATGCAAACGTAGTAGTTGAAGACTTACAAGGTTGCTCATGTTAGATACAAATCCTGATGGGAGCTTTATGCTTTTTAGGACTTGCCAAAATTGCTTCTTCTGGAAATTGTCCAAGGCATAACCCGAATCTCGTTGCCCCTTTTTATCAAAAAGCATATTTATTAAATGTTCGGCAACATTCTTCTCGGTATGCATCAAATCAATAGTATGCCGTACTTTATGAGATTGCCAATATTCTAAATTAAAAAGAAAGGACTTTTTATACCATGCTGGTCTTTCACTACCATCACAATCGATATCATCATCATCACCACCACCACCACCACCATCATCACCACAACCATCGCTCTCGAGTGCCATTCTCTTCTTGCCATAACCTTTCACTAACTTACCAGGTATATAGTGGATGCGGTCAAGCCTTTGCAAAAGGGCCAATCCATGCAAATGTTGCGGAGGTTGTCTGTGCTCTTTAGTCTATACCATCCGCGTTTGACTGCTCTGAATGGATGATTATCCTTCAAAAATCTTCTGTACTTCGTGTACACATTCTTCCCACCAATCTTCTCAGACTCCGTCTCAGTATCTCAAATAGGGTATGCTTTGTAACCATGTGTTACACAACCTGATAAATTTCCAAATGTCGAAAAATTGTGGATCCCCCATAACAACATGGCTCTCAAAGTAAAAATCATCCCTGTCCATGTCAAATGTCGATACTCCTTCCCAAAGTTGTTTCAACTCATCTACAAGAGGCTGCAAGAAAATATCAATATCTTAGCTTAGTGCTTTGGGCCCTGGAATTAATAAGCACATCATCTGAAACTGCGATTTCATGCATAATGAAGGAGGCATATTGTATGGTATAACGTAAATAGGCCAACAACTGTAATTATTAGATAGAACACCATGTGGGTTAAATCCATCAGTCGCTATACCAAGCCAAACATTCTGTCCCTCATCAGCAAACTTCGGCCACTTGCAATTAAGTGTTCTCCATTCAGCTGAATCACAAGGATGTCGCATTAAGTCCCACGAAGGCTCTACTTCCTTGTGCCACTGCATTTTTTTTGCAATCCAAGGTATTATGTACAACCTCTTTAATCTTGGAATCGAAGGAAAGTGCCTCAAAACTTTTCTTGGTTCTTTTGTTTCCCTTCCAACCTTTCCTGGCTTCGTTTTCTTCTTAACTTTAAATCGGGATGTCTGACATTGAGGGCACTCAGTCGCATTTGCATACTCTTTCCAATACAACATGCAATTATTCTCACATGCGTGGATGCACTTCACCTTCATTCCTAAATCTCTCATCATTTGCTTCATTGCAGGATACTTTTGAGGGAGTGTGTTCCCCTTAGGGAGCCATTGAGTCAAACACTTTAACAATTCTGTCACACTATTTCCCGACCAATTGTACTTCTTCTTTAAGTTATGTAACTCTATAATTACAGATAGAGTTGTGTGTTCAGCTTCACAACCGGGGTATAATTTCTTACTAGCAATTCTCTTATATTCATAATACTTATCAACAAGATCAAGATAAGGAGCAGCACAATTTTTGGATACTACATTTGTTTGAGAATTATTTGCACCACTACCTTCAACACCAGGAGCTTCATTGTGTACACCATAAGCATCATCAACCAGGTTCCCCAGCGTACCCTCATTGACATTGGTACCTTTGCTTAGAACTTCATCATGGATTTGATCTTCTTCTATAAATTGTTCTTCATAACCTGCTGTCATATCCATGCCCGGCTTCTCTCCATGAAGAGACCATTCATCATATGTCAGAAGCATACCATTGACGATCAAATGCCTTCTAACTACTTCAAATGAAGCTCTTTTTTCATTTTTGCACACTTTATAAGGGCAACTACATGTTGTAAGCCCAGGGGGTGAGTGTTTCATTGCAAAATCCATAAAAAATTGAATCCCTTGTTTGTACTCGTCGTCATTTCTTTATGGATGTTTTATCCACCCTTTTGAATTCGATCGTGACATGATAGGAAGAAAAACTATATCCTCTCAACAACAAACCTAACAAATGAAGAATATGAATATTAGTAAGAATTTATATCATTACACAAACTGCTAAGAAATAACACAAAAAAAAGAAAATAAAAGAAAATAAAAGAAGAAAAAGCGTTGCTTACAACTTGTTAGGTTTAAAAGACTAATTAACTAGGGATTTAATATTAATAATTTCTCAAAAACTATATTGAAAATTAGCCATAAGAGGGACATTTATAGGAGAGTGATTGACAATCTGATTTGGTTGTTTTGCTACATTTGTAATATTTTCATCTTTTTGGTTATTTTGCTACATAGGTTGAATTCGTCTGAAGAATAAAAGTGAGAGAGAGAGAGAGAGAGAGAGAGAGAGCATTGAGATCATATAAGTGTAGAACAAATATATCTGCTTCACAGTGTATTGACAAAGGAGCATTTGTAGCTGTCCAGAATGCTTTGTATTAATACTTTCTATTAGAAGCACCAAATAGAAAATGAGCAATTGACTACTACAATTTTGCAGCGACACCGCATTTTTCTACTAGAGGGATCGCCTGAAGCTTATCAGGTCAACTGGTAGAGGTTAACAAGAACAACCACCACCAGCCATACCACCTACTTCACATAGAAGCATTTATAATGGATGTATAACACTATTACTTGCTTCCTATCACTCAAATCAGTCATATGGCATCAACACATAGTGTAAGAAAAGTATTGAAAGTTTTCTTTGTACAGCTTGCTAGTAAATACAATTCATATGTAGATCAAATGTGCATGAAGATCATCTACTTCTTAATTATTGCAAAGTTGTAGTTAACATACAAGGTGAAGCCTAATACAACGAGAACCCAAACAACATAGGGACATATCTTTTAAGACTTCTGCTCCACTACAAGCATAGAACATATTACTCCTATCTATTGCTATTGTTATAGAAAATAGTAGAGAGGAATATGACCAAAGACATTGAAAACTTGCAATTAAGCTCTAGGAACTGAAATATTTGGACAGGCAGATGAGTAATGTAAATGAATCTCCAAAAGTATATGCTATTTCGAGGGAAAATACATAAAACCGATACAAACAAATTAGAATTAGCTCTTAGAATTAGCCTAGATTTAGATACAATCATATTAGTTTGAGCATTCCATTTGATACATCAAATGAAATAAGGCTATATTGAATATTCAGTCTGATGTTACAGAAGCCACCAGGGAGATGTAAACAAGAGTTGGTTCTTTCCGTAGCACCGCTCTTTAAATCATTGGTCTTAAGTAACATACAACCAAAACCTTTCTTAGAGTTGACATGAACAGAGAGCAAGAATACCAAACAGATGTGAAATACAATTCAGACAATTCCAAGAAACTAAAATATCATCTAGCGCATTGTCAACTGAAGAAATAAGTTTTTTTTGTCTGTTCAAGCTTAACAACATCTATAACTTCCACCTGTGTATTATTTCCTTTCTCACATCATCACCAATAGAAACCAGCTCGAAGAGCTTGCATGGGACAGCCTTGAAATCCTTCCCCTTAATAACTGACAAAGTTACAAAACTGAAGAATGCCTAATACATTACAAAAGTGATAGATTTGAATAAAATTAAAAGTCGATTTACTTGGATAACTAAATTTATTTCTATCATAAACAACATCAAATTACGTAAATAATGTAGAAAATTATGCTAAAACTGTACATTTAATTTGTATATTAAGACATTTTCACTTATTCTGAATTTTCGAAAACCAACCATACCTATAGTCGCATGAAGATAATGATCCCGGTACTGAGATTTTTTGGCAACTCCAAACAAGTGAATAAAAGTGCTCAATGTTAAATACTTGAAATTAACATAAAATTAATAAACACATGAAAACCGAAATATTTGTATCCCGGTATGAAGATAATAACTCGTTTGTTTGAAATTAACAAAACAAAAAATCATCAAAACCCAAAAATCATCAAAACCCGAAAAATCAGAGAGAGAAAGAGAGAAGAAAGAAAGAGAGAGAGAGAGAGGAGAGAGAGAGAGAGAGAGAGAGAGAGAGAGTATGAGGGAATTACCTTCCTTGCTTCGACGATGCCCAAAATCTTCAGATTATGAGAGAAGGAAACCCAAAACCCTAAGAAAATCAAAACCTTAAGAAAATCAAAACATTACGAACCGAAACCCTAAGAAAAATGAAACCCTACGAACCGAAACGCTAAGAAAAACGAAACCCTAAGAGATTGTGAGAGAGAAGCTGATGTCATACCTTCGTAATAGGAGAGAAGAGGGAAGCGTAAGAACGCTGGAATATTTGTTCACAGGAGAGAAGAAGAGGGAAGGGGGGAAACCATCCAGACTAGAGTGCGGAAAAATTTTGGAGAATTTTTTTCCTTTTGGTGCTTTGTCACACTTTTCTCTTGGCACATGTTTTTCATGTGATCTAAGTTGTGAAGTTGTCATAGTTCTAACTGTTTCGAATAGTATAAGAAATAAAAAATTATAGAACTAGAATTTTCATAATGGTTTTTCTATATAGTAACGGTTATAAGTGTTACCATTTTATAATGGTAATAACCGTTACTAATAGAAAAAAAATTGTGTCACAATTTGCACTGAATGGTGTAGTGTATGCCGCAGAATTCACCAGATTGAGTAAATTCGCATCTTATATGGTGACAAATGAAGAAGCAAAGGTGGGCCTCTTCTAAGAAGGACTGAATGCTGAGCTAAAGCATAAGGTAGCACCATATCGGTGCAAGACCTATTCAGAAATAACTGAGGCCGTCCACGATCAAGAAAGGATGTTGAAGGAAAGACAAGCTCAAAGGTCAGAAGGTTCAAAGAGGTCATGGAATACGGGATCTTCATCCCAAAAGAATCCGTGGCAAGGGCCGCCCAAGCGTCCTCAAACAGAGCAGGCGAGGGAAGTACCTACTTGCAATTACTGTGGAAAAGTAGGACATATCAAGAACAACTGTAGACTACTCAATGGTCTATGTTTGAAGTATGGACATCCAGGACATCAAGTTTACCAATGTGCTATGAACAGATCCGGACCACAAAATCCTCAGCAGGGTCCAAGACCAATGTTGCAAGGGAATGGTCCCAGGCCTATAATCCAAGCAACAATGAACCCCCGAGCAATTGCACCATCTGGATACCAGCATAGGCCTCCGTTGGCTCCACAGACACATCAGTTCCAACAATCCCAAAAGGCAAAGCAGCCATACAGGGGGAAGAAGAAGATAAAACATGGTCAAGCATTCATGATGGATATAGAAGAGGCTGAAATCGCAGGAGAAGTAGTAATAGGTACTATATTAGTTTCATCATATCCCGTATCAGTTTTATTCGATTTAGGAGCAACATACTCCTTCATATCTGCTAGTTTTATATCGCAACAGAAAATCGAGTCACAGCCCCTGATTAAGAATTTGAATATTCTTACGAAAAATGGCATAGTAAAGGTTAGCCATATTTGTAAAGCATGTCTGGTTAAATTAGGCGGGGGAGCATTCCGGGTAAGATTGCTAGTTTTTCCAATGAATAACTATAATATAGTATTGGGGATAGATTGGTTGATGAAAACGTTAGCCAATATAGTGGTCAAGGTAGGATTACATTTCAACTCCCCAATAAGAAAACATATGAATTTAACCGAAACCAGAAAGAATTTGATGCTGGAGAATTGAAAAAACTTGAACTACCAATTCAAGGAAGATTCCAAGAATTGGAGGAAGTACAATTTCCAAGGGTTGTGGAAGATTTTAAGGATGTATTTCCACAAGAATTGCCCGGGTTACCGCCCGATAGGGCAGTAAAATTTTCCATTAATTTGGTACCCGGAGCGGCTCCTATAACTAAGAAAATATATATCAGATGAACAAAGAAGAATTGGCAAAGCTGAATAAACAAATCAAGGAGTTATTGTTAAAGGGGTTCATTCAATCAAGTGCCTCACCATGGGGTGCACCAGTTTTATTCGTAAAGAAGAAGGATGGAAACCTACGATTAGTAATTGACTACAGGGCATTAAATTAAGTCACCATCAAGAAAAAATACCCCTTGCCCAGAATCGATGAATTATTTGACCAACTAGAAGAAGCAAAATTATTCTCGAAGATTGATTTGAGATCGGGGTATCATCAAGTGAAAGTAAAAAAGGAAGATGTTCAGAAGACAACATTTAGAACTCGCTATGGGTATTACGAATTTTTAGTTATGCCATTTTGGTTAACAAATGCTCCTGCCATATTTATGGATCTGATGAACAGAATATTTTATCAATACTTGGATAAATTTGTGATTGTGTTCATTGATGATATATTGATCTACTCAAAGAATAAAAAAGAACATGAAAAACATTTGAGAATAGTACTCCAAACCTTACAACAAGAGAAGTTGTATGGAAAGTTAAGCAAATGTGAATTCTGGTTGGATAAAGTTTCCGTCCTGGGTCATATAGTAAGCAGAGAAGGGATATCGGTGGATCCTAAGAAAATAGAAGCTGTCAAATCCTGGCCTACTCCTAAGAATGTAGCAAAAATTCGAAGCTTTCTTGGTTTAGCCGGATATTATAGAAGATTTGTGGAGAATTTTTCAAGAATTGCGGAGCCACTTACTCGATTGACCCGAAAAAATGAAAGGTATAATTGGACTGATAAATGTCAAGCAGCTTTTGAGAAACTGAAGGAAAGACTCATCATGGCTCCAGTACTGGCTTTACCATCTGGATCAGGAGGCTATAAGATCTATAGTGATGCATCAAAAAAAGGATTAGGTTGTGTATTAATACAACATGGAAGGGTTATTGCTTATGCTTCTCGTCAACTGAAGACTCATGAAAAAATTACCCAACTCATGATCTGGAATTGGCAGCTGTGATCTTTGCATTAAAATTATGGAGACATTACTTATGTGGTAAACAAGTCAAGATATATACAGATAATAAAAGTTTGAAATATGTTTTTACTCAAAAAGAGTTAAACATGAGACAACGGAGGTGGTTAGAGTTGTTAAAAGACTTTGATATGGAGTTGGAGTATCATCCAGGAAAGGCTAACAAAGTGGCCGATGCCTTAAGTAGAAGACACGCGATTTTTTTTATGAATACACCTAAAAAAATATTGGAAAATTTGAGGAAGATGGGGGTTGAAGTAATATATCTAGTAACAGATGGAATCTGGAAAAACATACAGATCGAATCGTCTCTAATAGAAAGAATTAAAGAAGCACAAAGGAATGATATGAAACTACAAGGAGTATGGAGCAAGACTGAGACAGGAACACAAATTGGATTGATTAAGCATCCCGATGGATCTTTGAGGTTTGGAAATCGTTTATGTGTGCCATATAGAGAACTCCGGACTGAGATAATGTCGGAAGCACATAGCTCACAGTACTCCATTCATCCTGGGAGTACGAAGATGTATAAGGATCTGAAGCAGAATTTTTGGTGGCACGAAATAAAACATGAGATAGTCAAATTTGTGTCAAAATGCTTGGTATGTCAACAAGTAAAGGCCAAGCATCAACGGACTGCCGAACTTTTACAACCCCTACCTATACCTGAATGGAAATGGGAACATATTACAATGGATTTTATATCTTGGCTTCCAAGAACAAGAAGGGATAATAATGCCATCTGGGTAATTATGGACAGACTTACTAAATCTGCAAGGTTCTTACCATTTCGGGTCAGTCAACCCACCGAGCTCTTAGCGAATATGTACATGAGGAACATTGTTAGTCAATATGGGGTACCGGTGAGTATTGTCTCAGATAGAGATACTTGGTTTACCTCTAAATTTTAGAAAAACTTGCAAGATAGTCTCGGTACTCGCCTAAAGTTTAGTTCAGCATACCATCCACAGACAGATGGTCAATCAGAAAGGATGATTCAAATCCTCGAAGCTATGTTGAGAGCATGTACCTTAGACTTCGGAGGATCCTGGGAGGACCATTTGCATTTAATTGAGTTCTCCTTTAACAACAGCTATCAGGCTAGCATTAAAATGGCACCATTTGAAGCCTTGTATGGAAGAAAGTGTCGGTCACCAATATGTTGGAGTAACGTGGAAGAACATCAACTCTTAGGCCCAGAACTAGTTACGCAAACTGTAGACAAGGTCAAGGCAATCCAAAGTCATCTCCAAGCAGCACAAGATCAATATAAAAGGTGGGCCGATAAGCATCAAAGAAACTTGGAATTCAAGGCTGGTGATCATGTGCTTTTAAGAATTTTGCGAACTCGGGGAACTATCAGATTTGGAACAAGAGGAAAGCTAAGTCTGAGATATATAGGCCCATTTAATGTTTTAGAATGAGTGGAAGATGTATCCTACTGACTGGCTTTACCACCCTCTCTAGAAGGAGTTCATGATGTTTTCCATATATCCTAACTTCAAAAATATGTGCCAGATCCCAGTTATATCTTAGATCATTCTGAACTCACAGTGGGTCCAACATTGCACTTGGAACAGAAGCCAGTAGAAATCCTAGATCGAAGACAGAAGATTCTAAAAAATAAACAAACGAAATGAAGGGTGCCGTTACAACACAAGAACCAGACCAAATAAAGAGTATGCTACTTACCAAATGTAGAGGAGGCCTTCGAATCGAATGAACACAGTCTGAGATCACCCAAAAAGGAAACCTAAGATAAGACCCGGGAATATGGCAAGCACGGACGACCAATTGTGCATGCAGGGTGTGAAGGAAGGTTGGATGGGGGCATTGGACCAAGAATTATCCAAACAATCAACCTACCAACACAGCTAATGTGTCAATGGTGTGGATTAGGTTAGATGATTCCGGATGTCCTACCCGACGACATTCAGGGATGAATGTAGACCCATCGGGCAGGAATAATCATTCTGGTCCTGGAAGAGGTGGCGACACCAGTCTGAGCTGAGGGAGGCCCTATGAGTCACTGAAACGACCGCTGGAGGCGCACCATAAGCCCAGCTTTTTGGAGCTGCTATTGCAAAATACCGCTGATCCTTACGACTACAAGCAATAGGGGGGCATTCGCCTCACTTCGCTCGCCTTCATAGAAAGGCGACCGGGCCTAGATGAGATGTTCGCCTTTTTATAGAATAGAAGGAGAAGGTAAAGGGAGGTCGGAAGATTCTTTCAAGAATGTATGGCTTCTTTCTATTCCGCTTCAACACAGAAGAAGATTGTTACAAGGTGCAGACTATTTCATTGGTTCGGGTATCTTGGAACAAGGACTCACCTGAAGAATCTACTTGGAAAAGCGAAGAAGAGATGCGACAACAATATCCCTACCTATTCAACGATTAAGGTAATTTTAGTTGTTACTATTTCAACTTTTTTACTTCTTACAAATTTCGAGGACGGAATTTCTTTTAAGGATGGTAGAATGTTATGATCTAATTATTTTTTTTATAATTAACAAATAATCATAAAAATAATCATAATGTTTATTAAAATTTTCTTATATATATATATATATATATATAAATATATATAAATATATATATATATATATATATATATATATATATATATATATATATATATATATATATATATATATATATATATATATATATATATATATATATATATATATATATACTGCACTTTGACCCTTAGACAAATTTTGAAATTTCATAATATTTGTGGACACCTCACATGGCTAGGTGTCAAGTGCTTAGTGAAGTGGCATTCCTCCATGCCACATGTCTTATGGCATGAAGAAGGGGACATCATATGATGCTACCTATTCCCTCTCTCTTCCTTACTTATTTCACTTCTTCTTCTTTACATCTTCTTTTCTTCATTCTACTTATCCTCATTTTCTTCTTCTTCTTCTAGCAGCTACTGTTGCTACAGCTGCTACAGCTGCTGCCGCTGCTGCTACTGTTGCTGCGCTGCTGCTGCCGCTGCCGCGGCCACCGCCTGTAGCCATCGCCGTCGTCGGCCACACCACCACCACCTTCTTCTCCTCCTACTCTTGCACCTCCCTAAAACCTAGGTAAAGTCTTACTTCCTTCCCCTT
Source organism: Iris pallida (assembly GCA_029216955.1). Taxonomy (NCBI): domain Eukaryota; kingdom Viridiplantae; phylum Streptophyta; class Magnoliopsida; order Asparagales; family Iridaceae; genus Iris; species Iris pallida. Next base: position 8,459,867 of record JANAVB010006800.1, on the reverse strand, counting down.
CCTTTTTCAATTTTAAACCTAGGTCAAAATTGGGTTTGATTATATATATATATATATATATATATATATATATATATATATATATATATATATATATATATATATATATATATATATATATAATCTTTGATTTGGGTTATGATAGGAAAAGTTGGGAGAATATTTAGGTCCAACACAGGGAAACAAAGGCAAGTCCTCCCTTTCCACTTGAAATTATTTTTATTTTGACATTTTACTTGTTTTGAATTGTTATAGTTTAATTTCATTTTCTAAAATTATGAAGAATCATGACAAATTCTAATTGCTATAGTTTAATTTCAGTTTTTGAAATTATGAAGAATCATGACAAATCCAACCTTATGTGGACATCATATTAGAATAGGCATAAAGTTTGAAAAATCCACTTAGGGACACAAGTGATGGTTGTATGCATAAGTTGGACATAATTTGTAGGACACAATTGAATGGACACTTTGACTATATTCATAGGCGTATATATTTTCTATATTTTTTTTAAAAATATAGAAAAATATACAAATACAACCCATGAAGTATATATATATATATATACAGGGGCACCATATATGTATATAACTTGACACGATATATGGACACATTCATGAATTTATATTGTTATATCTTGGCACCACCTATGGACAAAATCGATACACATTAAAATTCCATATATGAAATTATACGTCTTTAGTGTGAATTATATATATAATTGATTTATTTTGAAGATGTAGGAGCAATAAGATCATGATTTAACATAAATATTAAATTCTGTCCATAATTAAAAATATACCTATTTAATATATTTGGTTTGATTATTTAGTTAAAAATGGATGTTTATAGGTACCTATATGCTAAGGTAACCTTACACCTATAAATCTTCAAGTTTGAACTTCTTTTGCACCTTCAAGAAGCTAAACATGTATATAACATGTATGAGTTGAATTGAACCTCTAGATTTAATTATGTGTGTAGTTATTATCAAGCCAATATTGCAAAGCATTCAAATCATTTAGTGACATTTGGAAAGTGAGACTTTGGTATCATTACGTTACTAATCATCTTGTTTTCTTGAATTTGGATAGCTTTTAGAAGGAACAAAATTGTGGCAACCAAAAATAATAAATTGCTTGCTTGCTTGTTTGCTTGCTAAGGTAAGAAAGCTTTAAATTTAACTATATGTTATAAATGCATGGTCCGGTGTTGAGAATTGCTCCACTAAAGGGGTCGGCGTACCCGGATATTAATTGTGTGGTCCGGTGTTGAGAGTTGATTCACCGAAGGGGTCGACGTACCTGATTACTATATTTTTATCTATTATAAAATTCTGGAATCAATAAATACAAAGGAGACTCTGCTAAAATTTTCAATAATTTTGGAAGTTAGCAAAATTTTGGAAGTTTTAGGATTAGGAAACCTAGTAGGAAAATCTAAGTTATATCCAGTTTTTAGTCAACTAGAATTTTATCCTATGGCGTGTTGTCTTTGACGTACGAGATGGTAAGGTAAGTTGAAAGAATGGTTCCTTGCCAACGACTTTACCATATGGCGTGTTGTCCTAATACACGGGATGGTAATACGTTAGATAAATCTTCTGCCAATAAGAGATTACCGTATGGGCGTATTTTCCTTGTTATACAAGATAGTAATCGAGTTGGAACCTAATATTAGACTTAAGAATTAATAGACTTTTGTCTATGATTATAGTTGCATTTTGGGGTGGAAGAGAGAACAACTGGATCTCATCCATCGAAATTCCTATAATATAATTTCACCAGTAAAAGCTGATCAGTAGTCCCGTATCTGTACGGCCTTGCGATGTCGGGGGTGAGGCCTAGCTCACCAACAGAGAACGGTCCAGTAAATTCTGAAAAATAAAATCAAAATTTAAAATTTAATGCATAATAGTTTCCCACAAGATGTCGGGGGTCGGATCTACGGCACCGTACCCAATACTGACACCACCTGGTCCCAGGTAAATGGGATTATTGTCGAGAAAATAGAGGGTGATCGTGATCCATATGTGTTCTCTAACAATTGCATAATCATGAGGAATAATGTTTGTGATTACATTTGTGATTAGGTCTTGTGTGATAATTGGTAGGATTAGGATATATAGTATATCAAGTTGTCTTACAATAAAAATATTAAGTTACATTTCTATACTTATTCAATTTTTTGAATTTTATTTCATGATTTCTTACCGTCTTTGACCCGAGGACTTGCTTGTCGTTTCTAAACGACCTAGTATTTGTTCACTAGAAGAAGATGAGAATCCGGAAGAGATACTACCTCTGTACCATGAAGATGGAAAAGAATGAACATCGGATAGCTTGGACGGAATGTCGACAAGTTTGTGTTGTAGTCAAAATATGTAGATTAAATATTTTGGTAGAACTTGTAGTCAAGTTGTATAAATTAATGTAAATGTTATGTATGGAAGTTTTTTGAGAATGCAATATATATCTTGTACCTTATCCTAGTTTTTAACAGGCGACAATCGCTATCTTAATATTTAAATGTTATAATTATGCATAGCCTGGAGATGTATCAATGCACCTGGTTTCCATTAATTGGGAACGGGGCGTGAGACACGGGAACCAGTTGTGTGTGCCGAAGGGTAGATTACGGAAGGAGAATTTGCAGGAGGCCCACCAGTCGCAGTATTCTATTCATCCTAGGGCTACCAAGATGTATAAAGATCTGCGGAAGTATGTTTGGTGGTATGGGATGAAGCGAGAAGTTGCCAGATTTTTCTCGAGATGCCTTGTATGCCAGCAGGTGAAGGCAGAGTGCCAGAGACCAGCAAGATTACTCCAGCCTTTACCTATTTCGGAGTGGAAGTGAGAGCACATAATTGTGAACTTTGTCTCTGGTTTACCACGTTCACCTATTGGCAAGGATGCTAATTGGGTCATCGTGGACAGATTGACAAAATCTGCTCACTTCATTCCGTTTAAGGTAAGGCTCTCGACGGAGAAGCTTGCAGACCTCTACAAGCGACAGATCGTGCGGATTCATGGAGTGCCAGTGAGTATCATCTCAGACAGGGATAGTCAGTTCACATCATACTTCTAGAGGAATCTACAGCTGAGCTTGGGTAGACAGTTGAAGTTTAGCACAGCCTATCATCCATAGACATATGGGCAGTCCGAGAGGACCATCTAGACATTGGAGGACATACTGCAGGTTTGTGCACTCGACTTCGAAGGATCGTGGGAGGATCACTTACATCTTGTGGAGTTTGCCTATAACAATAGTTATCAGGCTAGCATCATGATGACACCATTTGAGACACTATATGGCCGGAGATGTCGTACACCATTATCTTGGGACGATGTAGGTAAGAGGACTTTGCTTGGTCCAAAGATGGTGGTAGATTCAGCCGAGAAGGTCAGACTGATACGAGAGCGTCTCAGAGTTGCACAAGATTGACATAAACACTGGACGAACAACAACAGATGGCCACTAGAGTTCGCAGTTGGAGATAGAGTATTTCTATAGATCTCGCCGACCAGAGGTACTATTCGATTTGGTAGAGGAGGGAAGCTTAGCCCCAGATACATCGGACCCTTCCATGTGACAACGCGGATTGGTGAGGTTGCGTATCGACTAGCGCTTCCTGCAAGTCTGGAGGAGGGTCATGATGTTTTTCATATGTCCCAGCTCCGTCGCTATATTTCTGATCCGAGTCATGTTGTCGATTACTCAGAGTTAGAAGTGGTCCCGAGTCTAACCTACGTGGAGCAGCCAGTGGAGATTCTCGACCGCAGGGTGAAGCAGCTGAGGAACCAGACTATACCGCTTGTCTAAGTCATGTAGAGGCACCACTCTCCAGGAGAGTCCATGTGGGAGCGTGAGGATGAGATGTGGGAGCGTTATCCTAGCTTGTTTGACTGATTTGTATTTTGCTTTAATGGAAGTTTTAAATTTAGTAAAGTTGTGTTTGAGAACTAGTATTTTGATGTGAATTCAATAGAGTATTTGTTCCCTAATTTTGAGGACAAAATTATTTTTAGGGGGGGGTGGATTTGTAACCCCGCTTTTCTGATTTAAATAAATTTTAAGTTTCTAATAAATGTTTAGATATTTAACCAAGAGAAATTAAGGAATTTTCCTTTACTTATTAAATAATTTGATTTTTCTTCATGATTATTAAACCTCTGATTTGGACTACTATCTTGGGTTGGGCTTCTACTTGTGGGCCATTAGTTGAGTTCTTTATCAATTGGGCCAGCCAACCCTTTGAAGCCTATCACATTCAAAAATTTGAATGAAGAAAGGAATCAAATTCTGTTGCTAGCTCAACAGGTTTTGTGCGCCAACTTGACGTTTGCATTAAGCAAACAATCGACCAAATGCCTATTTAAATCCATTCTGAGCACCATTCCTTTTTGTTACGAACTCCACTTCTTCAACTCTTTCTTTTTCTCTAAATTTCAACTCCTCACCTAAACCGAACCCTAATCTCTTTGAAGAAGCTTCGATGGCGATGGCTTCATCTCTGCTCCAGTGATTCCTGCATCAACGAGAGTTCCTCCGATCGGCGTCGTGAGGAGTGGATCAACGGTGATTGCTCTACTCTCCTCTGATAGGCAGTGCACGAATGGATCTTCTTCTCCTTCTTCCTGGCAGCGACGCTTTGGTAAGTGTCGATCTAAAGCCTTTAAATACTGTGGAATAAATTTAAGGTGTTCTTGATAGAATTGAGGTTCTGACTTCCTTCTTGGTCCCAAACTAGATTTGGATCGATTATTGATACGTCTACTATACGAAGTGACGACGGCAAGATCGTGGACGTCAACGAACGGTGGCAGACTTTGATTGATCTTCGACAGACGAGCGATCCTCTCCGACAGACGAGAACCGATCGTTCGATGAGATCTAGTTGATCAAGCCTCATTCAATTGATTAACGAACTCTAGTTCAGGTGAGACGTCTCTGATTCTATTCCTCTTTGAATTTTCGTTGAGTTTTCTTTTGTGTGGGAATTTGTCTCTGAATCATGAAGTTCTTTAAGCTCTTTATTGAGTATTATTGATCGGAGTTTGATCCTTGTGATCCTGGATGCGATTCTCGTATTTTTCGGGTTTTGAATTATCATCAGAGATATAGATTCGTAACTCTTTTTCCTGAGCACCACTTGTTTGTTGTAATGCCACAACAAGATTTTATATTGCATTCTGGAACGAAGAGGTAGTATCCAATCTCTTGGGACTGAGTCTTCTTTGATTCTTCTTTCCTCAGGTAATCACTCTACTTTCATGTCTCTATTTTCCTAATCTGTATCAACGATTAGTTGATTTCGGCCATGATGTCTAGTTGGTTCGTGTCCGAGCTTTTGGTTCATGTCCAGTTGAGTTTATGATTCAGTCGATTTAGTGTCCATGGCTTTGTCGTGTCCAATGAGGAGTGTCTGATGATTTGAGGCGACTGGACACGAAGGAATATGGGAAAGTCATGTAGGAATTGACAAGTGTCGTGGTTGGAGTAGCCGTTTATTTCAAAACAATTAAGTTTTGATGATGTAAAGAGCTCTATTACATTATTTTGATGAGATGTTAAGCTTTTGGAAGTATTGTTAAATTAAGTACTGTTAGATTTAATAAACCTGAAGGGGTTTCATGCTTCTGTTCTGTTGATGTGAGCCTGAGCATAGTGAGAATGGTTTTAAGCCATGCTTGTTGTGCATATGGATAAATTTTATGATGGATACTAGTAAATAATCAAATGCATATTTACACTCTTATATCTAAAGGTTCGGTTAGTATATTTTGTGCTTGACCATAGTAGACAGAGTTAGTATATATAGATGAAAGTAAATATTTGTTTGGAGCTTAGCCAACTGGTATATCTTAGAAATACTTTATAGTTAGACATGGTTATAAGTACAAGATAACTAACTAGAACTTGTTTAGATTTTAACCAACTTATAATTATTAACAGGAGGACATCCAGCTCTTTTACCTACCCTTGATTACCCGGAGCAAGGCAAGTACATTCTATGGTTCATGTTCATTTACATTATTCCTATACTTTCCTTGCGACACGATGTGATATATTATCTTGTACTCTTGTACTTCTTGTCTTGTACTTACTTGTGGTCGGGGAGGGGAAATACACTAGCTATGTTACCAAACTCAGAGATCAGAAAATCATGTGGACAGCTTAGGCCTCGTATCGTGTATGCGGGCCCTAAGCCGTACCCAGTTCATGTGCTTCCTGTACTTACCCTAGTTGGTCAAATATACTAGTTGTATTTGAAATATTGTGCACTTGTTAGGGATTGTACTTCATGTTCAGGATTTACTTCATGTACTTTATTTCCTGTATTTACATTCCTGTACTTTTATGTTCTTTTTCTGTACTTTACGTTCCATGTTCTCTTGTACTCATTTCATATCATAATGTTCTTGTTCATTATCTAGAATAGTACTTTGCTCCGCTCCAGATTAGATATGTTGAAGGTGAGATGGAGGCTATTTGTGACACGTACTACGGGCGGGAGACTGCCGATGTAGTTGAGCCAGCTGGAGTTGCTCATGACCTAGAGGCCGAGGGGGCCTAGCTACCTTACCTTTAGTTGTTTGATTTTCATTGTATTGGAGACTATAATCAGATTTTGCATTTACTTTACTTTTGCTAGATGAATGTAATAATGCTTAGACATATACTCGGATTCTAGGAACATTTATAGATGCTGTGATTGTGCAGATTCATATTTGCCTTGTAATTTCCCTAGATTGGTACAGCATAGTTCGTCGTTTCTAACGATGAAGGCTGGGCGTGTCCAACTTGTGTCTGATTATTCAGGAGCGGGTCATGACACCTCCAGCCGCTACGCCACTGTGCATACCTTCAATCATAAGACCTAACCATGTAGGAGGTAACAACGCTACAAAGCATCCAAATAACAACCACCAAAGTAGATATCAAAGGCGGAACCTAGGACATTGCAGGGTAGAACTTTGGATATCAATCATTCGACTCCCAAGTTGCTAACGGTGGGTGCTGGTATTATGGTAAAATGGGCAACATGCGTGTAAACTGTTCGACTAGAAGATCGAACCCAAATATGCCTCCACAGCAGAACTGTCCAGAGAATCGAGGTCAGGTACCCTGAGCTCCTCAGTCCGTACCAGAAAATGGCCAAGTTCTTCGTCCTAATCCCTAGGGACGCGTCTACGCCATGACTCAAAATGAGGCGTTCACCTCAGATACAGTCGTGACTGCTATACTACTTTTTAATAATAAGCCTGCTCGTGTATAGTTTGACTTTGGTGTCAAACTTAGTTTTATATCGACGGACTTCGCTACGGAACACAAATTTCCTAAGGCACCACTAGACCTAAACCTTATTGTTAGCACACCGTCGGGCATGTACTACATACACACTTCGACTGTAGAGATGAAATCATTTATATTGGAGGTAGAAAATTGTCTCTATATGCGATAGTTAGATCTTAAGGACCACGACATAATTCTGGGAATGGATTAGCTCGGCGGTTGCTTAGCCACCATTGAATGTGCCGGAAAGAAGGTCATCTTCTGCCTACCTGGAAAGAGCGAATTTTGCTACTCGTGTGGTCAAACGTCGATGACTTACATGGTAATCTCGGTAATTTCTGCTCGAAAGATGATGCACTTCGGCTGTGATGGTTACTTGGCATCTGTTTGAGGCACGCGATAGGATGGTACAAATGCAGGTCAAACTGATATTGTGGCAGAATTCTCAGACATGTTCTCGGACGAGCTACCCGGCATGCCACCCGATCGAAAAGTCGAGTTCACCATCGATACCTTTTTCGACATCCGTCCAATTTTTAAGGCCCCTTACAGAATGACCCCTACGAAACTGAAGGAACTGAAGGTCCAGTTACGTGATTTGTACGACAAAGGATTCATTCGGCCTAGTGTATCGCCATGGGGTACACTGGTGTTGTTCGTGAAGAAAAACATATGGGTCGATGCGCTTATGCATCGACTACCAAGAACTGAATAAGGCCACCATCCGGCGCAAATATCTACTGCCTCGCATAGACAACCTATTCGACTAGGTACAATGTACTGCCCCATCCCAACATCGTGCCCGTTCCTCGTTGCTATGCGGGGAGCGGTTAAAAAACATTGTCACTATCGATTGGTCAAGAATGGTTGAATTAAGATCCTTTCCTCGTTAGGGAATGGCTTTTTTGGAATCAAGTCCCATATTTAGCAGGTTGCTCCTCGAGGATGGAATCTACGGCTGAGTCGTGAGAGACCTCCCGTTGCTCTGCTTTTTATATCGCAGTTGCTTCTATGGCTTTGGTTTTATGAATAGATTTTCATAAATATTTTCGATCGATTTTATTGCTTACATTTTCGAAGTTTGCATTTCATATCGAACTCGAAATAGAAGGGTAGAGTGCTAATTTGTTGCTTATGCGATTTCAGGTGATCGCGTAGGTGCCGTTTAGCTCAATCGATCTTTTCTGTCGCCTCAAGCAAAATCAAGGTGAGTGACAGACCTTTCTTTCCGTTTTGACCCTCTCGTCTCAAAACAATCGATATCATAATTGTGAATAAAATGTTAGACGTAGATGCACGAACTCAAAGGCTTATTTCATAAAACGGTTGTGTGCTTTACTTGCGTACATCATTCTTAGAGCTATTACATGGTCACT
>JANAVB010006800.1:8443692-8446192 GCA_029216955.1 Iris pallida | reverse complement strand
GCATATTTTTGTAGTAAATCCTAGAACAAAAAGTTGGAGAAATTCTCCAGGAGCGAAATGAGTGTAGAAGCATGAAAAGATCCACACCATGCGTCCAAGTTAGGAAGCAGTTATGTGCCCAAGTCGGGAAATTCTATGCGCCCAAGTCAGAGAGTGGCAGACACCCACAATGCAAACTCTATGCGCCCATATATAAAATCCCTATGCGCCTATGTGCACCAATAACTATGCGCCCACATGGCTCCTCCAGAAGGGGGCACATAGTCCTATTCCCACATTATGCGCCCAAGTCAGGACAGCTCCATGACTCGGTCAACATCCACGATCAGTCGTATACCGAAGTATGCGGCAACGTCAGTCACCACGAGCAGTTGTGCACCGAAGCATGCGGCCACGTCAACCCCACGATCTACCCACGATCATCCAGTCTTTATGCGCCTATACCCTATGCGCCCAAAGGAAGACAATGCGCCCACATGAAAATTAGTATATTTTCTACCTGTGTGCGCATAACAGTCATTTCAGTGCAAAAAGACTATAAATAGAGGACATATGCCTCTTCAAATGGACAGAACATAGAGCATTTCAGAGCCTAATTGCTGCCTTCTGGCCAGTGAGCCGAGAGTTAGCAATTTTCTTAGGTTTTCTCCTACTTTTGTAAATCGGAGTGTCAACGGAGTAAAGGAGAAATTGCTGCTCGATCTCCATTGTCCCATTTCCTCGAATTATTTTTATACTCGGGGATTCTCAGTGTAGGATCTCTCAGGTGTACTCGATTTGTAGTGCCTTGCACAAATAAAAAAAGACTGATTCTTTTTTTTTGTAAGTATCTACAAAAATGGTGACTCTGATGGGGACTACCTTTTTCTCTGATGAGAAGGTGGTGACGCAATCCGATACCGATAAAGTGGGGAGAACTCAGAAGAAGTTGATCGTGAAGTTCGATCAACATGCATTCGTAGAGATGCTCTCGGGGGATGGCTCTACTCCCTCAAAATCAGTAAAACGAAACAAGTCTCTCAAGACTTGGCTTCCGATGGCTCGTGTTGCAGATCCTACGAGGGCCGTAGAAGATGAGCAACCGAAGGGGAACTCTGTCACGTGGTCGCATAACCATTCCACAGGAGCTCCCAATGCGAAGAAGGCGCATACTGTTCAGGGCTCTACTAGCCCAACGACTTCCCTCTTGTGCAATCAGCAACATAGTGTTCAACGCCCGAGAGTTGGCAAAGAAAAACACTACGATGCCAAGAATCAAAGTGTCCGACACTCTAGACAAACTCAGCGAAACTCGCAAACGAAGAAGGCAAAACCGGAAGAAAGCAGCACTGTTTCCCAAAGCATACGCCCAGAGTTATGCGCCTAAGGAAGTATATGGGTGCATAACTCTGGCCAAAAGTCTTCTGTCTTCAATAGGTTATGCGCCTAGGTCCATGCGCCCAGGCTCTTATGACCCATTCTATGCGCCCATATCCAAGAAGGCCAGACATGCTGCCAGAGCTTCTAAAAAGTATGCGTCCAAAGGCATGCTCCAGGGTCTATGCATCCACAGCAAAAAGACAGGGCCCAACGCGAATATCACGGGGCTGTCTTCAAGGTTATCACGGAATTTAGGTGTGGGGGTTTCCCCTGCACACGAACTAAGCCCGGATGTGCCAACTTCCCATACAAACCCATATGCAAAGCTTGGTAATGCATGTGAAATAGGTTCCAAGGCGTAGCCCCCTACTGCCGATTTACGAGATATGATAACTCACAAGCGTAAAGCGAGGGTGATCATTACTACTCATGAGGTGCCTCTACCGGAGCACCCGTGTACTAGTATTTTCATCAACTGTTATTGCTCCAAAATAACGAAAGTTTCTCCAAGACAGTCCGTGTTTCGATGACTGCAACGTTCTGATGATGAAACGCCACTATGTGTTTCATCTAACATGGCTTCGTGGGGTCCTTTTTTTTGAAGTCCCAATCAAAGAAGGTGGATCACTAACCTAACCTTTTCTTCTAGTTCTGCGATCAGAAGAAGAAGAAGTCTGCCAGCAAACAGCCGACGAGATGTTACATCTGAAGGAGTCTATATGGGTACTCGATCAAGGACAAGATCCCCTATAGATGGCGAGGACTCTCAAGTTGGGGGTGGTGTTCCCTCAAAACTTCAAGCTGGGGGTAGCATTCCCTCAGAGTCTGAAGTGGACGACCTCTGCACCGGGGGTAGCCTTCCAGATGACCATAATCTTTTCGAGTCTAACGGTGACTATCTACTTCGTCTGCCTGAAGATGAAGGCCTCCTCAACTCTGAGGTAGACAGTATCAACACTAACTGTACTGTTCATCCTCGCGTGCTATCGGCGTACATGACGGATGGAGAGAGACCTGAAGAAGCCAATGATCAAACCAACAAGCGGCTGGAGAATCTTAAAATGGTATTCGCCAAGATCACTGACATGTTTACCAGCGTCATGGCTGTCCAAACTGCTGGTGTTGCTCCTCCACTTCAACC